>MU172952.1:38884-151151 GCA_016695475.1 Suillus decipiens
GCTACCCGTGAACATACCCGTATACCGTGCTGACGGGTACGGTGTGACCACGGGTTGCACATCTCTACACCGTACCCGTACCCGCCATACCCGTGACCCCCATACCCGCGGTGTGGCCCGTACCCGTGCTATACCCTAGTGGGAATATGCATGACAGGTTCATTGAGTAAGCTCCTGCCGAAATGGCCGCTCTGCGTGGTAAGCCCCCTCCTTTCACTGCTTAGATTGCGTGGCCAACGAAGCTTCCTTGACGTTACACTTGCCTTGGATATCTGTGTCGTTGGATGAACTGACTTGCAAACATCAAACTTTGTCTTCGTTGGTTGTTTCTTCTTGCATTCATGAACAGTCTCAAGGCGTTTGTACATTGATAGATCCTCAGTGCAATCGCAAGGCCTGCAACGGACTGGCAAATGCAATCAGACTCCGAGCTTTACAATGTTTTGTCTGTGGGACAAGTGTATCGGCTAATAATGTGCTCGCGCTCCTGAACTGATAGACAGCGAGATTGTACTATGTTGTGTCATACTACTATAGACAAAGACTGCGCTACAAGGTGGGGTAGTCTAATCAAGGCCTCAAGTAGACAAATGGCATCTCCTCGATGTTTATGAGAAGGTTGCCGTTACTAATGAACTCCCCAAATATAATTGACGCCTTACAGTGTGGCGCCGTCATGGAGAAGTGCAACATATCACAGCTTTTTCTGAGTATGAACTTTCAAGCTTCAATAGCCCATCTTCAGTCTTTCATTCGACTCCATGGCTTCCACTGAGGTGCGCTTTGAAAACTTAATCCTTACCGTATGACTAGTCTAGGCTTGCCTGTCCAGTTATACATGACTGCTGATCCAAGAGCACTTGCCGATGAATGACCCCTCCCAGAAGCCCTTCGTCACATGTCCCTCTTCATGAGGGTACTCTGTTTTTTAGCACTGGGATGTCCAGATCTTGATGATCATTGGAAGTCTCTACAATCCGAGGAAGCGTTCGAAACCGTCAGGAGCAGGCTGTGCTCTATCCTGACCAGCACTATCACCACAATAAGCTATCCAAATCCTCGCGTGCCTCGAACCGAAGCCGATGCTTACATGGTCCTTCAAAGGCAAGCGTCCTCCTCGCTCTAAGTGGTGTTTTCGTTTTCGTCGCTACGGGCTCTCCTGTGTCATACTTTAACTATACGTTGCCCGCTCCTCATTGTCTGCTCTTTATATCACTCATGCTCGCCATGATCGTGATGTTTACATCTGCATCGAGCATGATACGTTGGCTACATACTGATCGACACTGGACTCAAGAGGTAAGTTTTATTCTTGCGTTACCACCTACACCTGCCGCTGACCTAGTATCAGCAACTTAAGCCAGGAGGCTACTTCGTGTTGTCCTACCTGTTGTCAATAGTCATGCCTATGTTCTTCGTCATGTTGTCCCTACATTGTTTCATATTTGGTGAGTTGTTCCATCGCTTGAGGTTCTGTCTGGTCTCTCACGCATTTGACCCCAGCGATGTTGATAGCAAAATTTTCTTCTCAAAGCGTGATCTGCCACGCCAATATTGTGCTCTGGATGGTCACGTACATCATCAACATTGGGACGATATTGATGGAAACTACGTAGAAGTATGCGACAAACCTCAATATCTCCAGTAGTTCCTGTTTCCCACTTTTCTCCTTGTTCCACCTGCGGTTCAGCCATGTTATATATAACCTCCCAAGTTAATGTGGCACACACAAATATACTTGAAATATATGCAATCTATGACTTGTCAGTGGTGCCAATTTCTCAAGAGCGTTTTACCCGTCGAATCGCGTCAATGCGAAAGCATATAGAAATGTACGCATGCCTTTCGGCAACATCGATCAGAAAGCACGACATAAAATATTTCATTTGGCTCAAGCCTGACCACATTCACATCATACAATTTTTGTGAAGTAACAACATAGATGAACCGTAGGTGGAATAAGGAGTAGAGCGGAAAGTGGAAACTACTGGTGATACCTGGTGTACTTCCATATAGTTTCCATCAATATTATCCCAACATTGACAATGTATGTGACCATCCAAAGCACAGTAATGGCGTGGCAGATCACGCTTTGAGAAGAAAACCCTGCTATCAACATCGCTGAGGCAAAATGCGTGAGACCAGACAGAGCCTCAAGCGATGGAACAACTCACCAAATATGAAACAATGTAGGGACAAGATGACGAAGAACATAGGCATGACTATTGATAACAGGTAGGACAATACGAAGTAGCTCCCTGGCTTAAGTTGCTGATACTAGGTCAGCAGGTGTAGGTGGTAAAGCGAGAATGAAATTCACTTCTTGAGTCCAGTGTCTATCGGAGTGAAGCCAGCGTATCATGCTTGAGCCAGATGTCAACATGGCGAGCATGGCGAGCATGAGGGATATAAAGAACAGACAATGAGGAGCGGGTGATGTGTAGTCAAAGTATGACACAGGAGAGCCCGTAGTGACAAAAACACCACTTAGAGCGAGGAGGACGCTTGCCTTTGAAGAGGTATGTAAGCGGTAGCTTCAATTCGTGCCGCGCGAGTTGAATAGCTTACTGTAGTGATAATGCTGGCCAGAATAGAGCACAGTTTGCTCCTAACTGTTTCGAAGGCTTGCTCAGATTGCAACGACTTCCAATGATCATCAAGATCTGGGCGTCCTAGTGCCAAAAAATAGAGAACCCTCATTAAGGGGGATGCGCGACGAAGGGCTTCGGGGAAGGGTTTTTCGTCATGGGCAGTCACGTACAACTTGAAAGGCAAGCGTAGATAAGTCATAGAGCAAGGATTCCTAAGTTGTGAAAGTGCACCTCAGTGGAAGCCATAGAATCAAATGAAAGAGTGAAGATGGGCTAATACTCATACTGAGAACGGGAGGATTAAAAAGGGGGGACGCTGAAGCTGTGATATGTAGCACTTTCCCATGAGGAGGTCTAAAATTACTCACTCATCTCGATTCAACAAAAGCTGTATACTCAATCTAACGGCAGTCTCGGCAGAGTTTACACCTGCATCGCACAAGTTGTCCTTGATCGCATGAATTATCCTTGATCGCATGAATTATCCTTGATCGCACGAATCGTCCTTGATCGTGTGGATTGTCCTTTGATCATAACTTCCACATACTTACCCACTTGGTATAGTCGCCCCTCCCTTTATCGCTCGCTCCGGGAGTGGGGGCTCCCTGAATTTTCCTTGATCGCAATCATGCAGCATAATTTGCTTGTTCTGACTACAGCAAACACTTCTGAATCGTTGTTGATTGCGCAAATTGCCCTAATCTGGTTAGTTAGAGTTGGTTAATTATAACTTATAAGTCATAGTAGTTTATCACACGTACTGCATCTTCACACATCAGCGGTTTGGGAGTTTTGCACTATGCAAGATTTGTTTTGAAATGTGATTGATAAATTTGGCATTCTTACTATACATTTTGATGCAGCGAAAATACAAAATTTGGAAGGGTGAGAAAATCATAAGCGAAATTCTACATTTTGTATGCCATTTTGACACATGAAAAGAATGTAATTTAACCAACAGTGAGATTTGAATCAAAATGTTTGATCATTTTGATTCAAATCTTGCATGAAGTAAAACTCCTTTCAAACTAGCAAAATGTGTTTTTAAATTGTTATTTCAGATTTTCCCGAAATTTTACTCCATGCAAGATTTGAATCAAAATGATCGAACATTTTGATTCAAATCTCACTGCAGGTTAAATTACTTTCTTTTCATGTGTCAAAATGGTGTATGAAATGTAAAATTTCGCCCAGTATTTTTCCACCCTTCCAAATTTTGTGTTTTCACTGCGTCGAAATGTATAGTAAGAATGCCAAATTTATCAATCACATGTCGAAACAAATCTCGCATAGTGCAAAACTCCCAAACCGCCAATGTGTCATCGCATTACATCCTTGATCGCACAAATTGTGCCTGATCTGGTAGGCCAATCAGCACTCAAATAAATGCTTAACTCGCGCGAGGTCCGGCCAGGATGCTTACGAGTCACAGAACACAAGGGATTACAGTCGGGGACTTTGAAAAGAGAAAGAGAGTGAATATAGGTGAGAGGGAGATGAAGAGAGAAGCAGGCTCGACCATGGTGCTAAAGGACTATTTTATTTATATCATTTTAGAGCGTTGTGAAGACGAACAAACCGAAGTTTTTGACCGATGCCAAGAATAAATCAAGTAGAACGATGTTGCGCTGAGTGACGAGTCTGCCACTGATTTCCTTTTTGGTCAAGGAAGTGACAGTGCGTGTGACAAGACATCTCAACCACGATGCATTGATGAGGGAGGGTCGAACATCTGATTCCTAGGATCGAAATAGTCTGCGCACACTGCTGAAGAATTCGGATGCTTCCGTCCTACACTCTTATGTCACTTTAATAAGATAATTTCCAACGTCCAGCAGCTGGTTTGGAGCGAAAATGATCGTTCGTCCTATCAAATGAAGTATATGGTTCCAGCTAGTAACTCTTGCCAGTGCACATATCAGTTTTTGTAAATGTGACAATGTCTCACGGGAAGGTGAGCTTCACCTGCCATTCTTTATAATCGATCTCATCTCCATGTTCTCAGGATAAGCATTAGCCCATCTTCACTCTTTCATTTCATTCCATGGCTTCCACTCACTAGGTGCGTTTTGAAACCTTAGGAATCCTTGCAATATGACTGATCTACACTTGCCCTTCAAGTTATGCATGACTACTGACCCAAGAGCACTTGCCGACGAAAAACCCTTCCCGAGGGTACTCTGTTTTTTTCGGCACTGGGACACCCAGATATTGTTTATCATCAGAAGTCGTTGCAATCTGAGGAACAATTTGAAGCCACTAGGAGCAGGTTGTGTTCTATCCAGGCAAGTACTATCACCACAGTAAGCCATTCAACTTCTCTTGCGCCGCCAGCTGAAGCTGACGCTTACATTATCATTCAAAAGCAAGTGTCCTTGGTGTTTTCGTCACTGCGGGCTCTCCTGTGTCATAATTTGACTATACATCACCTGCTCCTCATTGTCTGTCGCTCATGCTTGCCATGATGGCAATGTTGACATCTGGCTCGAGCATGATACGCTGGCTACAGACTGATCGACACTGGATTGAAGAAGTAAGTTTTATTCTTGCATTGCAACCTACACCCGCTGACCTAGTATCAGCGACTCAAACCAGGCGGCTACTTTGTGTCGTCCTGTTGTCAATAGTCACACCCGTGTTCTTCATCACCTGGTCCCTGCATTGTTTCATATTTGGTAAGTTGTTCTATTATTCTGTAACATACAACCATATGTCCGATTTTTTATGATGGTCAGACTGTTCTTCCTAAGGGACCACATCTCGTCGTCATTATGTGACATTGCATTTTTGTAGAAGGTGCAGTCACTTCGTGATTTGTCATTGGGCTATTGAAGTATATTGTAACTTGTGACCTCACAAAGATTGACAAATATGATCATGCCCGAGCCAAATGAAATATATTGTGTCGTGCTTTCTTATTGGACATGTATCTATCTTCATTTGAGGTTTTATTGACATGATTTGATGGGTAAACGCTCCTAAAAATAGGCATAACTGGAAGTCATAGATTGTATACACACATTTTGAGTGCATCCGTGTGTGCCAGCATGGCCGCCTCAGTGAGGTTATATATAACATAGACGAACCGCAGGTGAAACAGTAGTACCACTTGCTATATATGGTGTACTTCCAGAGAGAAGCCATGATGGAACCACTCACCCAGGGTCACCTAGGGACAAGGCAACGAAGAACATGCATGAGCATGGCATGTGACATGCTGGTCCCCTGTTTGAACTCCATCAGGCACCGAGGAGGCTTCAAGGGGAGCCACATTCAGATATACTTAATTTGCATAGATCAGCCATGGGGCAAGGATTGCTTTCAACCCGTGAGATGTCATACACTTATTTGCTTATTTGCAAATGAGGTATATGTGTCTGCAAGCAAAAAAGGAATCACAAACCAGTGTCCAGGATTCAGAAAAAACGAATGAACGTGAATCACGCTAGTAGATATTGCCAGTAGTTTTCGCTTTACTCCTTGTTTCACCCACGGTTTGTCTACATATGTTATATATAACCTCCGTCGGATGCGGCGCATGCGACTCCGAGTGTGCTCAATGTAGACCAATAATGTATGCAGTCTTAATTTTTAAGAGCATTTCACCCACCGAATCGTGTCAATAATGTGAAAAGCTTGTAGAATTGGAGAATCTCAAGTGAACATGTATGCACGCCTTTCACAAAATTTTTGTGAGGTAACAAGTTACAATGAGTATATGCTTCCGAAATGGCCCAATGACGATTCACAAGTGATTGCACCTAGAAAACGAAACATCAGATAAGAGCTAACAACGAAGAGATCTGTTCCCCCACGAAGGACAGTTTAACTTTTATCCATCATAAAAAATTGGACATATACTTGTATATTATAGAGCATCTCTGAGAGAAAGAGGGGATTGGGACAAGGTGCTCACCAGTACTACACCATCATACATCTATCACAGGACGATCTGTAAAGATAGGAAAGGAAAAGTAAGTTACTAAGTGGTGAAGATGATACTTAGTCGGTATATAACAAATAACTCCGATTTCCGAGCTTGATCGATCTGATTTTGAAGCAGAGTCTGGGGAGAGTCGGAGATCTGGTCAGGCCGCGCTTGGGCCGCGCTGATCCTGCTCAAAAGTAAGGTTTCGGCTTGAGCGGAGTTGCAATATTAATGTGCTTATCACCATCGCCTGCACTGTCACGGTGCAGACTCAGTGCAGCACCTACTTCTCGTGCTACCTACCCACTCGTGAGTTACATTTATTTATTTCTTCTACTGTTTTTTGTATTAATGGCATGAAATGGATAGTTCGCTGCACCCTCTTGACTTCTGCTACCTTCTTGTGCCTGCAACCTACACCTGCCGCTTTCCTACTTGCGTTGAGTATCCTCAACTAATCGATTCATACAGCGCCTTGTCTCATGTGCTCTCATACTATATCACAGGAGTCTTCTCACTGAACCTCGTGCCTGCCGCCGCCCTTGTACATGATCTACACCCTTGCACACCTATGTATCGACCGACTCGTACCTCCCGCACACTCAGGCGAGCTCTCTGGTGTCCCCCACCTTTTTCTGTTCCGATATTTATGCATGGAGTCCGAGTAGTTTTGTATGGTGTGTTTGTAAATTTCTTCGTACCATGTGTGACTTTAGTGGCAGACCAAATTCATTGATGCTCATGAGAAAGCTGTGCAGTGTACACATCATCGACCACGAGATCGCACTGTTTCCGGAGTGCTACCGTCGAGCAGCGTTCTGCCTCCACCAGAAGCCATTTGCCGAAGCCCTAGTCCACATAGAATGTTTTTAGCCCTGGCCATTTCCGGGACGTTCTCAGCCTGGCAGACACTCACAAACACCTATACAGTTTTCTGCTTGCAATTTTCTTATGCAATATTCGTCTCCTGTTTCCCAGTTGTATGGATCAAAATTCAAATGGATCAAGGTGAGTAAAAACCATCTGGATAACGGTACTTTAGCGCACCATTTTGTGATGAATTAGTCGCCGAATCTGAAAGAGACACGATCTCTTGCAGATAATTTTTTGCCAATAAATCCTGATCAGCTTTCTCCCGTTTTATGGAGAGGATAACATGCTAACTACTGCTTTTACAGATGAATCCACCAGCCCTTCGTCCATGACGTAGAACAATTTCAGACGATCTAATCCCTAGGCTAGGGAAAAAGATCTGCGAGAAGGTCTCGAGAACTTGCTGGTGTTGTGTCGCAAGGACACTCCTACACTCCTTTGGGAGATTTTCGATCGCGTCTCGAGCAGTGAGCGACAAGAGTGGTAAGGAACTTAGTACTCATACATCATGGTCAGACGTTAAAGCTTGACACAGCACATATAAGGTTGAATTTGAGCGACAGAACAAGCATAACTGTTCCTGACTGTGTCCAGCACGACTGGTCAAACTCCAAACTTTTTTCTCCAAGCGCTCCAGCTCACTCAAATAAGACGAACGATTTCCAGGAAGCCCAGTTGTCCGCAAGAGATTATGTTTCTTTTGGAAGCCGAACTGATTGAATCATCACGCTGAAGCGCCAGCATCGAGACAATCGCGGGCAGAAACTGTATAGTAAGCGCTTTGAGTCTCTGAAAGACGCCCCAAGATCAACTTGGCAAGTGTTTAAGAACCTTCACCATCACACACACGGCGTACCATGTATGCTGGCCAAGGTGAGCCTGACGGCCTCTCTTTTTAGATGACAATACTTTCCATCCTGGTGAACAATAACTCATAACATGGATCACCAACTGACTCCCATCTTCACTTTCCCTGTATTACCTACTTACTTTTCCTTTCCACTTGTACGTATCGCCTGTAATGGATGTCAAATAATGTAGTACTTCTGAGTATCTTGACCTAATATCTTCTTTCTCCCCGAGATGTTCTATAACATGCAATATATCCGATTTTTATGACGGACAGACTGTTCTTCCTGAGGGAAGCACACGTCATCGTGGTTGGCTTTTATCTGACGTTCGTTTTCTTAGAGGGTGCAGTCACTTTGTGACTTCGCCGTTGGGCTGTTGAAATGTATTGTAACTTGTTACTTCACAAAACTTGGCAATATGGTCAGGCTTAAGCCAAATGGAATACCTGCTGTGTTGTGCTTGCTGATTAACATTGCCGTCTGCTCTTGCGAAAGATGTGCGTACATCTCCACTAATTTTTCACATTGACACGATTCAATAGGTAAAACGCTTTGGCATAACTGAAAAAACAGATTGCATAGATACATTCGAATTCATCTAGCTCGAGCACGCAAGCGTGCACCATATCAGGGAGGATACATATAGACAAACAATATTCGGGAAATGGAAAGTGAATACTATGAGCGATATCTGGCATACTTCCACATAGTTTCCATAAATATCGTCCCAATATTAATGACATATGTGATCATCCAGAGCGCAGCGATGACGCGGCAGATCATGCTTTGAGAAGGAAAGCCTGCTATCAACATCGCTGAGGTGAAATGCATGAGGGACCAAAGAGAGTCTCAAATGATGGAATAACTCACCAAATATGAAACAATGCAGGGACCAGGTGACGAAGAACATGGGCGCGACTATTGACAACAGGTAGGACAATACAAAGTAGCCGCCTGGTTTGAGTTACTAAACGGGTGTAGGCGGTAAGGCGAGAATAAAACTTACTTCTTGAATCCAGTGTCGATCGGTGTGCAGCCAATGTATGATGCTCGAGACAGATGTCAACATCGCGATCATGGCGAGCATGAGCGACGTAAATAGCAGACAACGAGGAGCGGGCAAGCTATAGTCAAAGTATGGCACAGGAGAGCCGGCACTGACGAAAATACTACTTGTACCGATGAGGACGCTTGCCTTTGAGGGAGCACATAAGCATCTGATGCAGCTTGCAGGGCTCGCAGAGTTGGACGGCTTACTGTGGTGATGGTGCTGGTCAGGATAGAGCACAATCTGTTCCTAACGGTTTCGAACGCTTCGTTGGATTGCAGCGACCTCCAATTATCATCAAGATCTGGGCGTCCAAGTGCCCAAAAGCAGAGTGGGCTCATTGAGAGGGACGTGCGACGGAGAGCTTCAGGGGGTGTGTGTCCATCGGCCTGAGGTGCTCTTGTGTCAGCAGTCTTTGAAAGGCAAGCGTAGTAGATCAGTCATACGGCAAAAATTAAGTTTCAAAGCGCAGCGCACCTCAGTGGAAGGCATGGAGTCAAATGAAAGCACAAAGATGGAGTATTGAAGTTTTAAGGCCCATTACTGAAGGTAGATTATATGGGTTCGAGGACTGTATGTAATCATTGTAGAGAAGGAGTGTATAGCAACCACGTAGCCCAAAAGTAGCAGTGTGTAACCAAGTAACTAGGGTGATTGCGCTCATTCCGTTAGTCATCAATAAACTATTAATGGTCACACTTGACTGCAAAGTTGCGATCCATAAAAAAAGACTATGGATATACAGTATCGAGTTTCGATCCCAATCAAGTATGGGAAGAACTACCACTCCCACCCCAATAAGACGAACCATTTCCAGGAAGCCCGCGAGTCTCCAAGTCTTTCCCATCGAGCGCTTCCTGGATCATTGAAATAGTGCTCTCCAAACTCCGACGCCTCGTCGAGGGACTCGTCATTGTCGTCCCAAGTAAAGCCTGCCGACCATGTCTGCCCTTGAAAGGGGTGCGCAGGGAACCCATCTGTCCACCGTTTGGAAGACTGGGTAAGGATGTTAGCGATCCCGACGATATGGAACTGTCTACTCTAAGGCCGACTCCACCAGGAGACACAGGACTCCATGATGTATGCTGGGGTCATTGGTAGTGACCCAGATTGTGCTTGAGCCAGGAAAGCCTTCGCCTCTTCGGCATCGAAAAGTTCTGAGGAAAGGCGTTCATTTTCGACATCTGACTTCCGCCTGTGGAAAGATGTGGTAGACACAGAGAGGGTGGGTAGGGGAAAAAATGTACATATGCATCCTCGAAGCTAGAAATGGCATATTTGATACCATCTGTGTCCAAGGCTAGCGTGCCGTATGGCAATTTGCTAGAACCTAGATATGCTCTTGAGCTTTGAAACTATCTGACTCTCCTCTGTGCTAGATTCGTCATACTAATGCAGCGTGCAGACAAAGAACCCATACTGGAGTAGAGAAAACACACGCACCATCCGTACCACTAGTTGTTTTTTATGATCTTTCTCCTCGCCTCTTCGGGTGGGCTACTCGGGAAACTGAAACGACATTTTCCTTGTCAAACTCCTCGAGCTCTTCTGTACTGCAAGTGTTTAGCACAGCGACAGGCATATTTATGACTGTATGCGCCACTCAGTCCTGGATAAATGCTCTAATTATGCACGGTGAGCGTACTTTGACTTGTCTCTCTCACGGAGGGCAAACTCCAAGTAAACAGTATGGATGAGGCATGCAGTTAAACTGCAGAATATTCATCACGTTTCTCTCGTACTTCAAGGTGGCGGCTTTGTTGTTGTACACATCGGGGTAGTTTGAAGCTGAAAAAATCGTCATGATAGAAGGAAAGCCTGTGCTTTTTGTTTTCCGGTACATGCGATAGCTTTTGAGGAACTAAATGAGTGAAATGAACGGCTATACAGTCCAAACATACACGGAACCTTGCGCTTCGTATACGGGAATGATCGAAAGAATATTATTTCGCTCTAAGAACTGACAGGCAAGCCACATAAAGCTGCCAAGGCCAAGTTCAGTGATAGCGGAGAAATTCCCAAGTTGTGAAAGCGCACCTCAGTTGAAACTTATGAAGTCAAAAGAGTGAACATGGACTAATATTCATACTGAGAGCAGGAAGGTGCAAAGGCAGGGAAATTAGAAACTATGTATATAATTGACGCGCAGGAACATCCTTGGGTCTTCCAAATAAATATCTAATTTCAAACAATATTAATAAGTTACCTCTAAGCGCCGATCAAGAATCAAACTAAATAGATTCAAGATATCGTGAAGATCTGAATCAGCGTAAAAATCATAATTAACAAGAGTCGAACCAGTTATGTCTAGGTTGTGTTTACGCTTCTCCGACTTCCACGCAGTGGGAGAAAGACAGCATTCTCTGTAAAACTGTTTGTGGGAATATGGACTGCGCAATTCATTTACTAACCAAAAACCCCTCCCCGAAGCCCTTCGTCGTGCGTCCCTCTTAATGAGGGTACTTTGCTTTTTGGTACTTGGATACCCAGATCTTGATGGTCATTGGAAGTCGCTGCAATCAGAGGAAGCGTTCGAAACCGTTAGGACCAGGTTGTGCTCTATCGTGACTAGCACTATTACCATAGTGAGTTATTCAACTCCTCGTATAGTACTCCGCGAGCTCCAGCCGACGTTGATATGCTCCTACAAAGGCAAGCGTCCTCCTTGCTATGAGTGGCGTTTTTGTCACTACGGGCTCTCCTGTGTCATATTTTGACTATACGTCGCCTGCTCCTCATTGTTTGCTCTTTATATCGCTCTTGCTCGCCATGCTCGCTATGTTGACATCTGCCTTGAGCATGATGCGTTGGCTACACACTGATCGATACTGGACTCAAGAGGTAAGTTTTATTCTCGCGTTACCACCCACACCTGCTGCTGACCTAGTATCAGAAACTTAAGCCAGGAGGTTACTTCATGATATCCTACCTGTTGTCAATAGTCATACCATTGTTCTTCGTCGCCTTGTCCCTACATTGTTTCATGTTTGGTGAGTTGTTCCACCATTTGAGGCTCGCTTCGGTCCCTCATGCATCTCACCCAGCGATGTTGATGGCGGGCCTTTCCTCTCAAAGCATGATCTGCCTCGTCATAACTACGTTCTTATATATGTTGTCAATACTATTGGAACGAACTATGTGGAAGTATCCGACAAGTCTCAATCACGCTAGTAGATATCGCCCGTAGCAGTTTTCACTTTGCTCCTCGTTTCACTCACAGTTTGTCTACATATGTTATAATATAACCTCCATGATGCGGCACACCCGAATTCGAGTGTGCTCAGAGTAGAGCGTTTGTTCCCCCAGGAAGGACAGTTTAACTTTTATCCATCATAAAAAATCGGACATATACTTGTATACTATAGAGCATCTCGGAGAGAAAGAGGGGATTGGGACAAGTCACCAGTACTACATCATCATACATTTATCTGTAAAGATAGGAAAGGCAAAGTAAGTTACTGAGTGGTGAACATGATAATTAGTTGGTATATGACATGACATGCATAACAAATAACTCCGATTTCCGAACTTGATCGATCCGATCTTGAAGCGGAGTCTGACCTCTCGCGTTACCTACCCAAGGTCGAGCTGACACCTTGCATTAGCTCCAGCGGGATCAGCGCGGCCCAAGCGTGACCAGATCTGACTCTCCCTGGACTCTGCTTGATCAAGATCAGATCGATCAAGCTCGGCAACCAAATTTATTTTGTATGCATGTGATATGCATCAACAACTGATTATCATCTTCACCACTTGGTAACTTACTTTCCTATCCTATCTTTACAGATCGTCCTGTAATAGATATATAATGATGTAGTACTGGTGAGTGCCTTGTCCCAATCCCCTCTTTCTCTTCGAGATGCTTTATAACATACAGGCATATGTCCAATTTTTTATGATGGATAAACATTAAACTGTCCTTCCTGGAGGATCTCATCGTTGTTGGCTCTTATCTAACATTTTGTTTTCTAGTGCAATTACTTCGTAACTCGTCATTGGGCTATTTCGGAAATGTATACTCATTGTAACTTGTTACCTCAGTCAGGCTTCGGCCAAATGCAATACTTATTATTGTAACTTGTTACCTCGACAAAATCGACAATGTGATCAGGCTTAAGCCAAAAATATCCTCCGATTAACACATCGCCGTTTGCTTTAGGGGGCGCGTACATATCTACTACAAGCTTTCACATTGAAACGATTCGACGGCTAAAACGCGCTCTTTTGAAGGTGACACATCGCATACATAGGTTTCGAATACACTCGTGTGTGCCACATCAGGCAGGTTACATATAGCGGGTGAAAAGGGAGTAAAGCGGGAAACAGCAAGCGGACACTACTGACAATACCTGGCGTACTTCCACATAGTTTCCATCAACATCGTCACAACGCTGACGGTGTATGTGACCATCCAAAACGCAGTGATGATGCGACAGATCATGCTTTCGGAGGAAAAGCCCGCTATCAACATCGCTAGGGTGAGATCCGTGAGACCAGACAGAGCCTTGAGCAATGGGACAACTCACCAAATATGAAACAATGCAGGGACAAGGCGACGAAGAACACAGGCGTGACTATTGACAACAGGTAGGACAAGACGAAGTAGCCGCCTGGCTTAAGTTGCTGATACCAGGTCAGCAGGTGTAGGGGTTAAAGCGAGAATAAACTTCTTGAGTCTAGTGTCGATCGGCGTGTAACCAGCGTATAATGCTCGAGCCAGACGTCAACATCGCGATCATGGCGAGCATAAGCGATATAAAGGGCAGACAATGAGGGGCGGGCGACGTATAGTCAAAGTATGACACAGGAGAGCCCGTAGTGACGAAAACACCATTTGTGGCGAGGAGGACGCTTGCCTTTGTGGGAGTATGTCAGCGTCGGTTGGTGCTCGTGGCGCATGAGGAGTTGGATAGCTTACTGTAGTGATAGTGCTGGTCAGGATAGAGCACAACCTGGTCCTAACAGTTTCGAACACTTCCTCTGATTGAAGCGACTTCCAATGATAATCAAGATCGGGGTGTCCAAGTGCCAAAAAGCAAAGTACCCTCATTGAGGGGGATGCAGGACGAAGGGCTTCGGGAAGAGGCCGCTCATTAGCAAGTGTTATTGGGTCAGGAGTCATATGTAGCTTAAGCGCAGGTCAGTCATACGGCAAGGATCAAGATTTCCAAGCACAACACACCTCAGTGGAGGGCATGGAGGAGTGAAGATGGACTATTGAAGTTTGAAATTTGAAGACCCATCCTGAAAAGAGAATGTTATAATGGTCTGGCGGATGAAGCTGTGACTGCGATATAGTCTAGTACTCAGCTTCCCACGAGATGATTTCGGTGTCACATCATGCTCGAAGCACATGTCAACATCGTGATCATGGCGAGCATGAGCGATGTAAAGAGCAGACAACGAGGAGCGGGCGATGTATAGTCAAAGTACAGCACAGGAGAGCCAGTAACTGACGAAAATACCACTTGTACCGATGAGGACGCTTGCCTTTGAAGGAGCATATAAGCGTCGGCTTTAGCTTGCAGAGCTCACAGAGTTGGATAGCTTACCGTGGTGATAGTGCTGGTCGGGATAGAGCACAAGTTGTTCCTAATGGCTTCGAACGCTTCCTTGGATTGCAGCGACTTCCAAGGATCATCAGAGTTTGGGCGTCCAAGTGCCTAAAAGCAGAGTGCGCTCATTGAGAAGGACGTGCGACGAAGAACTTCAGGGTGAGTGTGTTCATCGACAGGTGCCATTTCACAGATAACTTGAAAGGCAGACATAGATCAGTCATAGGGTAAGGATTCCTGAGTTGTGAAAGTGCACCTTGCAAACGCCTCTCAAGTTAGTTAAAACGCACTGGATTTGATGAGGACAGCATAAATACAGGGAATCATTTATAGGTACGTCAGTGGCTCAAAACCTATGATCTGACTATGCGCAAGAATGAAAGGGAGAGATAAAAACAATACCAAAGCCATGACGAGGACAAGAACAGATACTAGCCTCGTGTCTTGTACGGTGTGACTTTCTGAAATTGTAAGATGTTAAATTTAGCGGCGCAAACCATAAGGTACACGGGGAAGGAATGTCATTGAAGCCCAGGGTATCTGCGCGTCTCGTGCACTGTGGTCGCTTTAGTGCATCGAGAAGGTTAATACAGGAGCGACGCATCACAGTTCCCTCCCTCTGTCCGTGGTTCCAATTGCAACAAAATGCTCTGTAGATGAATATTGAGAGACGCGCTGTCTCGTGTCTCGCACGGACGAGTGACCAAGGTGGAGGTGTAAGAGGAGATGTATATCTGTGACAAGTTATCTCTCCCCCTTTCATAGGGTCCTGCTGCATGTAGAGGAAGTAAAGCAAATTCAGCTGTGGGACACCACAAGATACGCGAGCAAGGATGCAGATTGACCAGTGTAAAGGCTTGGACTACGGGGTTAACGATATCATGCCAAAGCTTGCAAAGGATGCCTACAAGCTTGTTATGATAATTGGAACAACCAAATTGCTCTGTGACAGACTGAAAATTGGAGACTTTGTTCAGTATGATATCAATTGGAGTGTGAATAGGATTTTGGTCACTAAGGACAATCAAGGTGTCGCAGTTGTACTGACTAGCGTTGACGAAGATGACAGGACCTTCTTGAGCAGCCTTCTGTAGGTCGGAGAGCAGTGGAAGCAGCTACATGAGATATGTGGGGGAGTTGTAGGAACAGGCTAAATGTATCATCAAGATTAGACGGGACACCCCGCTGAGTGAATCTGTCTGGAAGGCCGATGGCGAACCCGTTGAGAGTGTATGATCGAAGAGAATAACCAGGGGGACGAAGGATTAGTGCAGCCTGATGGAGCTCGATGGACTCATCAAGGTCGGACGGGACACTATGCTGAGTGAATCCGTCTTGAAAGCTGCTGGAGAAATGATTGAGACTGTGATCGATCAAAATAACCAGGGGGACGAAGAAGTAGTGCACCCGATGGAGCTCAATGGACTCATCAAGGTCGGACAGGATGCCCCTCTGAGTGAATCTGTCTTGAAGGCTGAGGGCGAGATTGTTAAGAGACTGATCGAAAAGGACGATCGAGGGAATATCTCTTCAAGGCCACTTGACACTGTTTTACATCGTCTGTTATGATATGATGCCCCAATTGAGTTACATGATGACTAGCACTGGGAATACAAGGAGGATTAAGCCTAAGAGCGTAAGTGGGCGAAGACAAGTAGTACTGTCAGGTTATTATCGTACAAGAGTCTAGAACTGAACCGATTACAAAGCAGTTCGTCAAATAGATGACAAAAATACATAAAAGGTCCGCTAGTTGCAACCAAAACCAGTCATCTGCAAAACTACTGAAATGAACGCTTAGCTTACAGTGTGTTGCATATGAGGTTGAAAGCCGGTAAAGGTAGCGTAGCGAGGTCAAACTTTTGAAAAAGTCGTACTGCAATCTCATATTATGCAACACACTGTAAGTGCATTACGGACACTTATGAACGCTTCGTAACGCACTCATGCAACTGTTGGAGATGTCTTTCACTGTCATTATTTTATCGCTATTCTAAACATACCAGAGATGAAGAATCGAACATTTTGATTGCATGTAATCTCTCGCTACGCTCGTGACCAGCCTGGCTTATTAATACCACGGACAAGTCGAGTGGCGAAGCCAGGCTGGTCGATCTCGGAGAGATTTGGCAGGATGAGCGAGGAGTTTGAAATTTAGCAGGTGCTGGCCGTGCCGGTCGTACTCGATTGCATGTACTAGTACAACGCGTCTACCATCGTTCAGACTCTATAATGCTATGTTAAGTTTTAATCATGTTTTCCGTATAACCTTTATCGCTCGCTGCTCGAGATGCAATTGAAGATCTTCCGACGGACTTTACGAGTGCCCTTTCAATACCACAACACCAGCAAGTTCTCGATGCCTTCTCGCGACTCGATCTTATTTCCCAAGGACGGCCGAAGTTGTTCTAGCTCAAATGCCTTATATCGTTACTTTCTGCAAGACACGTTGTACTTCGAGCTGCGACAGGCTCTGGAAAAACCCTTGCTATGATTCTCCCTTTACTGCTTTCTCCCAACAAGATAGCCATCACAGTCACCCCTCTGAAATTGCTGCAGCAAGACCACGTACGCGGAAGATACAGTTTTATAATTATTATCACTCTATTAAAACATTAAATCCGTCTTTGTGAATCACAGGTTCACGAGTTCAAGCAGTATGGTCATAGCTGAGAAAAGGATGCGTCGTAGCCACGGAGGGGTTTCTCATAACCGCGCCGTCAGCAAAGCATCAAGATCAAACGAGAGGAGTAGTTCGGGGGTGATATCTTTCGACGACATGCCAAAAATGTCCTTAGCAGCCTCCATCTCAGCATCAACCTCGTCGGTGACTATTTTGATAGCAATTGGTCGTAAGATGACACGAAGTTGCTCACTCGCTTGCTCGTCAGCATCCAACACATTGAGAAACTGGATAAGGCCCTGCTTCGAAAAAAAGCTTCTCTCCAAGGTAGCATGGAGGCCTTGTGCGAGATAGAGTGCAACATGGGGTCCATGACTGTCATGCGAAGCCCACGAAGGATTTTTAGGACTCCAAGGATTTTTCGTCAATGTCGAGGCTTGAAGGATTGACAATCCAAATCAAAGGCTCAACAGGTGGCTCATATTGTGGCATGGGCAGGTGAAAGTCATGAAAAGGTATCATTTTATCGTCCTATTAGATGTTAAGTACTGTTGCTCGATGGACTATAATGTCTGAGAGGCACACAATACTTTGCTGAAGCGGTGCGAACGAGGGACTTCTGGTCAACGCTGTACAGATACAACGATTACCTAAACCGGCATCACCGGCATGTGTGAAATTTCGAACTCCTCGCTTCTCATGCCAAATTTCTCCGAGATCGACCAGTCTGACTACGTCAAGCACTTAGCATCTTAAAGACGTAGTCCAGACTGGTTACGAGTCTAATCTCTCGCATCCCGCTGAAGCTTGAAAAGTGTGATTGTGAGGAGCCGAGTCGAGTGACTGTGCAATAACGACTAAAAAAGGCACGAGAGCTGACGCTGACTAAATATGGTTCCCAGACGGCGCCTCAAATTTGGCTCGTTTCTGAAATCTGGATTTTCAAAATTCAAAGGGTCCCACCTTTTGGTGTGACGGTTATGCGCGGGCGGCCGCGGTCTAGTCATCAACAAACTTGTCCATTACAGCTGTTTTAGTAAATGATGGCAGTGGCATTGTTTTTTTGTAAATTATATGAATTAGGACTTAGAACAAATTCGACCGTTGATCATATCCGTGCTTAACTCTATTCAATACACAAACCTCTCATGTTTGCAAGACAGAACAGTTTTGACAGTCTCAATAATGATATCGATAGCGACTCACAGATGACACACCACCGCAGCATTATTCTTGATGCTCTCGATGAGCTAGAACTCATGGAAGTCGACAATGATCCCAACGCTGATCAAACAGACAACGACGATAATGAATCAGAAGAACTCAAAACACTAGAATCTGCTACAGGCTCTGTTGTACCACCAAAGATTCAATGAATGCAGCACGCAGCTCCTCGTTTCGTTCTGAAGCAATGCGTTTGAGCTTTTTGCGGCTCATACCAGCACGATCAAGCTCATTGAAGATTGTAGTAAAATGAACAGAAATGAAGCGGTTGGTTTGGGTGAGGTCAACGAGTTCGTCGAGAAAGTAGTCGGGGTTGTCACGGACAAGTTGCAGAAGATAATCAATGTCTTCACGGTCCAGATGACGGACACGACCACGAGCAGTTCTTGACTGGTTGATAACATCACCTGTGTCTCTCCACAGCTTCATGATTCGGTACCATGTCCGTTCTGAGAATCCGCAGCAGTCGAGAATATCCTGGAGGCTCAGTAAGTTGTGCTCAGAGAGACGGATAGCAGCTCGTTTGACATCATCACTGATTTTGCGGAACACTATGGTAGTAGCATATAGTAAAATGACCAAGTTTCTAATCCGTGTAATTTACAAAAAAAATGACGCCACTGCCATCATTTATTAAAACAGCTGTAATAGTCATACTCATATTTATACTCTTCACCGCAAAGTTGTGATCCATCAAAGTGACTAGATAAAAAGACTATCGATATACAGTATCGAGTTTCGATCCCAATCAACTATGGGAAGAACTACCACCCCTATAAGGCGAACCATTTCCAGGAAGGCCTCGAGTCTCCACGCAAACTCCAACGCCTCATCAAGGGACTCGTCATCGTCGTCCCAAGCGAAGCTTGCTGACCATGTCTGCCCTTGAATGGGGTGCGCGATGAACCCATCTGTCCACTGCCTGGGAGACTGGGTAAGGATGACTACGATCCTGACGGTCCACTCTAAACGCCGACTCTACCCAGAGACACAGGGGACTCGATGTTATCGGTAGCGACCCAGATTGTGCTTGAGCCAGGAAAGCCTTTGCCTCTTTGGCATCGAAAAGTTCTGGAGGAAGGCGTTCATTTTCGATGTCTAACTTCCGCCTGAAGAGAGATGTGATGAACACATGAGAGCGTCGGTAGGGAAAGAAAATGTACGTACGCATCCTCGAAGCCAGAAATAGCATCTTTAATATCCTCTGTACCCAAGGCTAGCGTGCGTGCCGTATGGCAATCTGCTAGAACCTAGATATCCTCTTAAACTCTGAAACCTTCTCTGACTCTACTCTGCGCCAGATTCGTCAGACTAGTGCAGCGTGTAGATCCCATACCGAAGCAGAGCAAATACGCGCGCCATCCGTCCAACTGCAAGGATCTTATTTTCGATGATCCTTCCCCTCGCCTCTTCGAGGTGTTACTCTGGAAACTGAAACAACACTTTCCTCGTCAGACTCATCGAGCTCTTCTTTACTGCAGGTGTTTAGCTCAGCGACAAGCATATCTGCGACTATATGCGCCACTCAGTTTTGGATAGACGCTCTAATTAAGGTCCGTGAACATATTTTCTCTCTCACGAAAGGCTAACTCCAAGTAAACAGGTCCATGAAGTTAGGTCGGATCAGGCATGCAGTTAAACTGCCGAATCTTCATCACGTTGTTCTCATACTTCAAAAACAGCCGCTTTGTTGTTGTATACATCGAGGTAATTGGGAGCAAAAAAGATCGTCATGACAGAAGGAAAACCTGTGCTTTTTGTCTTCCGGTACATACGGTAGCTGTTGAACGACCAAATAATTAAAATGAACGGCTGTACAATCCAAACATACCCGGCATCCTGCGCTTCCTGTGTGTAAATGATTGAAAATAAAAGAGTGACGTTGGTCATACTGAGAACAGGAAAATGCGACCGATATGGGAAACCGCAAGCGGATACTACTGGCGATATCTGGCGTACTTCCACATAGTTTCCATCAACATCGTCCCAATGTTGACAACATACATGACTGGAAGCCCTGGCCGTCTGAAGCTGGGCCAAAGCCGGGGCTTTCGAGCCAAGCCGGGCCGGAACATCACTACCTCTAAGTAGCCCCACTAGAAATTTGGAGTAGAACAGGAATAGTGGGGCTTTGAAAAGGTTATGGTGATGTGTGACAAGAGTAAAGTTTTACATCACTGAATTTGTCGTTTTTGATTTCTTTGGATTTCACTTTTAGAACTTGAAAATCAAAATAGTGGGTATCAAACTTGAAGCTTGACGATTCAGGCCTCTCCGGTCGGTTCTTCAACCTCAATCGACCGTGAATCGACTGTAAGTTTGAATACCTCCGATTCTCAATGTACATAGCAAGCACTATGTAGCCGTCACTAGCGGTTTTCCCAGATGACGTAACGGCGGGCGTATCATTTACCACGGCTCTCCTGAGTTGGAGACAGTCACAATGGGGACAACCGCTCTCCTCAGCAACGCTGGTTACACTAACCTAGGCAATAACATTATACAAAAGTGTATTCATGATGGCATCTCTACAGAAATGGTCCTGAGGTAAGTCAAGCTTTAGTTGCACCATTGGTAAACAAGCGAATTGTAAATTCCTGCCACCTGCCACTTCTGCCAGCATCAAAAACAAAAAGTCGAATCCTTGCTACTCGCGATGACTCGGATCGTAGCAACCTCATCATCTCTTTTTCGAGGGGGGACGTTTCATACGTGGATAAGGCGCCCAATATTGTCATCGCGTTCGCTGGCAGTATATAATGGACTACTGAGTATCAGAGTATGATATTACTTTCCAGTCAGCCATGTTCCTCGCTGCATACGTGTCGACACTTTTCTTGGCTTTGTCAATAACGGGATCGTCCCTTGAAGCCCGCAATTCCTCTATCACTCTCCCCCTTACCACCAGGCTAAACTTCTCCATTGGCACTATTAAATTCTTGCAGCACGATAAAGCTCGTATGGCGGCCTCTGGGGGCTACAATACGCATGACCGACGTGCTGATAGCGTTCCTATGGCAAGCAGATTTTTGGCGTACACTGTAACAGTTGGCGTTGGCAGTCCCCCCACAACCTGTTAGTTCAACACTGAGAAAAGATGCGTCTACTAATTGCATTATCGAAGACGACTTGGTTGTCGACACCGGCAGCTCTGTCACATGGGTTGGCGCCTCCACTCCATATGTGAGAACCGGAACTAGCGTCAAAACTGGCTGGCCTGTGATGGAAAATTATGGTCCTCATGGTGATGAACCTGAGACCTCCTTCAAAGGTATGACATACAATATCATAAGTTGAACACTTGAATGCCTACAATTATCTGTAGGAACAATTTACCGCGATACCGTCACTCTTGGTGGGCTAACTGTCACCGATTTCCAACTCGGTGTTGCTTCTACTGCGGCAGGCCTCGATCCAAGTGAAGACGGTATCCTTGGCCTCGGGCCTGGAATTTTGTCACTCAATACTATGCCACTTGCCATGGATGACACGATCCCGACTTTTACTGACTACCTGTATGACCAAGAAAAGATTGATAACCACATTGTTGGTATCTTTTTCCAGCCCACTATGAATCCAGACGACCGTTACGGAGAGCTCACCTTTGGTGAACCTGATAATACAAAGTACATTGGTAACATTGTTTACACGTAAGTCACCTCAGCTCCTAGATCAATCCAGACTGGTAGTAATTGTTTTTTTTTAGTCCTATCACCGACATATCACCCGCATCGCACTATTGGGGTATCAAGCAGAGGATCACCTATGGCCAAGAAGAGATCTTGGGCACCACTGTTGGTATCGTCGATACTGGCAACAACTTCATTTCCATTGCCTCCGGTGTGGATTTAGAGTGCAACGTGTAATAATTGTCTGCTCAACATTTGATAGATGCCTATGAAAGGTACAAGGCTGCAACTGGCGCTACTTTAGATCCGAGGACTGGTCTTCTCAGGATTACCCCTGACCAGTACAGGGTCCTACAGCCCTTAGAATTCCATATTGAAGGCGTACGTCAGTTCTATCAGCCCTCTTACCCCTTGTTCACCATTTTGCACAGCACATATTCAGTCTCACTCGTAATGCCCAAATCTGGCCTCGTTCTTTCAACCCCAGGTTTCATCCCGATGTTCATCCCAATAACATATATCTTGTCATTATCGACCTTGGCAGGCCCTCTGGACGAGGGTTTGACTTTATAATTGGCTACCTATTTATGCAACGCTTCTACACTGTGCTTGATGGCTCCCTCCGGCGTGTCGGTTTTGCCCCAACTCAATTTACTGATGCCATCATCCCCTAATATGAAATTACCAAAGTATACAAAAGATTGTTTTTCAGGTGCAAAGCAGTGTACATATTTGTACATGTCCCTCTAGCACCTGAGCTCATTCAGTCACATGGTCTGTATTATACAGGGAGCTGAAGTTGAAAATGTGCTGTTTCACATAGGCCAGTGGATGTTGGCTCATTGAATATGTTTGCCTATGTCTAATGCTCAGCTGACAGGTTCACTGAGAGACAATTTCAACAGCTGGGCCCATACACAGTGATACTCAATATTAACATGTTGGCTGGCCAGGAAACAATGGTGGTGGAGTGTGATATTGTCAGCTGGGCCCATGTAGAATATGTGGCTGTGTGTACCAGTTGGCCAATGATGGATATGAAGCCATCATGTAGGCCCATTTTCCTGTGTATGTCAGTTGGCCCATATAGGATGCATTGCTTGTGCTTATTGGTTGGCCCATGTATTCAAAAATTCCAGACAATAATTAAGATATAATAGCATTTCATGCAGTTTGCTGATTGCAACCTTGATGGGCTTCTTTGACAATGTCAGGTGCAATGATGCACAGTTGAGTCACCTCCAAACAGCACTTGAACAACTGCCAGATAGTATCCCCCTTGGAAATTCCAAGTATAATTTTGAGTACTATGCTCCAGATCCAGATAAGGTTGAGCTCTATGGCAGTACAGAAGCAGCATTGAATAATGTGCTTGAAGTCACATTTGCACTTGGGGGTTAGAAGGATGAATCTGCAACATGTCTATTTGAATTTCAAGAACAAGGACCAGGTCTTGTTGCAGTTGTTGATGTCATCATGGCTGCCCTTAATGAGTTTCCTAATTCCATGCTGCTTCAAAAATGGGTCAGTGATCTGTGGCAGACCACAGTATATCACTATAAGTGTGCAAAGAAATTAGTGAGAAAACATGTGTATATAAATTAATGATAACTGACATATCATACAAGGTTCTGAGTCCTGCCAACACACTGACAAAATCAGGGTCCAATACTGCTCAATATTGATGCCAGCAACTATGAAGACTTGCCAGAGTCACTTGCACAAGGTCCAGGTGGCCATCCAATTGATCAAAAACTCCTTTCACTTGCAATCTGGTGTTACAAAAAGGATGACCCATCCAAGGCAAACATGTTTTGCTGCATGGAAACAAATACAGGCTGCACCACTGCATGGAAGTCCAAGAATTGGGTGAAGAGATAGATCCTTGTACATGCAGCAACTTGCAAGCATCTTCCCTGCAAGCTCAGGGAAAAGCTTGATGGAGGTTTAGCAATCAAAGTTCCATCAGTGATTTATGACAATGCTGGGACATTCCACCTTTGCAGCCAATGAGTAGTGGTAGTATACCCAAGCCAATCATTTTGAGCTTTGACATCTTACCTAGTCTCATTTTGTAGTTACAATGATATTTAAGACCTTTTGATGGAAAAAGCCTCTAGCATTTGTTGACAAATCTAGAATGCCATTAGATTTAGTCACAAAACTATGACATTCCTCCTTTTCAGATGATGAGGGGTGGTAGTAGACTTATCCCAACTATTTCATGCATTGCCATTTGGCCCTATTTATTTGGCCCATTACAATGCTATTCAAGCCCTTGTGAGAAGATACCTTTGGTGCTGAACAATTTCTGGCCATATGGCTTCTATAGTGGCCTCCACACTTTGCATGACCACTAAGTAGAACACTAAGGATGTGAAGCTATCAGCATGGGTTGCCCACTGAGGTCTGGCATAAGAATAAATTAAATATTTTTCATTCCCTCAAACAATGTTTCTGATTGCCACTTATTGCAAGGGTGGTGTCACAACCTTTTAACCACTTAAGGCAGGGGCAGAGACTAGGACTCAAACTAAGGTTATCACAAGAGAGAAGATAGGAGCAGTGATGTCTGGTTGCTACTCTAGGTAGATACAAGAGGTTTGAACTAAAGAACTACTATGGCAAAACTAGCTAACTATATATACATATTGAAACTGAGATACAAACTGAGTCTGAAACTACTAGCCAATCAGAAAATAGAAATGAGAATCATACAATGTGATGTTGTGACATTGTTGATGACATCATATTCTAGAAGGTTCTAAGATCACGTGACACTATCTTATCTTATCTGATAGCATCATAGAAGATCTCTTCATCTTCATTAGGAAGTTTGACCATAGAAGCGGTGTAAAGACTACAATCTAGCTAGAGTGATAGTGAACTACCTCCTAGACTAGTATATATCGAGTGTCTACCTAGCTGCTATACTTGCAAGGCAAGAACATTCGACCTGAGGGGTTGCTAGTGAATATACTCCTGTCAAGCGCTAATGTGTGACATGTGATACTGCTATAAGATGTTGCTGAAGGTAGCAGTAGCATTGCTGCTGATAGCGCAATAATAACTGCCAATGCCGATGCTAAGTGTGCTGAGTGGGATGGATACCGGTGATGCCAATGATACCGATGGTACTGTGAGAAGCGCTAACAATGAGCAGTATGATAGCGAGTATTGATAACTATGATAGCACTATATGCCGAGGGATAGTGATGATGATAGCATCAATAGCGACGGGTAATGATAGCATTGAGGGCAATGACTGTCAAAGAACTTTTAGAGATATTGGATTTCAAAGAAGATGTATTATGTATTTTGTATAGCGATAGCGATAGCGGTACGGAAATCCTGTCTAATGAGCGATATGATATAAGAAATGATTGTAAGTGACTTCTCCTACCACTGTGACAGTCTAGCTGGTGCTAGCCTTGCATAGGTCCATTTCCATTACTGTCCAGCCCCTATACTGCATAGCACAACCACCCCTAACCCTAATGCTATCAATATAAACAGTTACCAAGGTTACCATACCCTTGCCAGACTACTGTGCTGCAGTACCGAGCCACGTTCAATGAGCTGATGCCCATTGAATGCCCATGTCATGCCAAACTAGTTCCATTTGGTGCATAGTACATTCCCATCTACCTGTTACAGTTGTACGTGCCCCTATACAGCCCCTATACATTTTCCCCTTTTTCTCTGATTACATAATGTGTATGACCATGGACTATCTGTCTCACGATACAGTCTATGAACTGGTTATTGTACTTATGTGGCTTTGCCACATCATCCTTTACCTTTCTTGTTTCTTTGTATCATTGTATGCTCATGCCTTCTGCATTCATCTCGTTACTTACTTACTGGTTATGGTCTTGGTCTGTGCGCACATACTGGCCTATTTAAGCACAGTGTACTGCTTGTAGTTTCTTCACTTTAATCTTACCTGGAACTTCCTTCGCTTGAACCTTGCAACTCAAGTCATCTGAATCATCTTCTAAGTCTTAGCACTCCTAAGGTCTTAGTCTGAACATGATCTTTGTATTTAACTCAGCCAGCCTAGTCCTCTCTCCAGACTCATCTGTCTTCATTGTTTAACCAAAGCATAGTACTCTTTTGTACTTCGATGCTGATACTGAACGACTGTCACTCTCTTTTGAGTAGTCGTGTCGTGACCAATCCCAGTTGTAACACTACCACTGCTAATCCCACAGCAAGCCTTATTACATATAGAACGCATGCCGCAGTACATGCTGCACCATTACATATTACTACAGCTAAGTCTTGTGTACTCACTACTACTTTTGCCTATCGATTCTGCATACTTACGATGTATGATAAAGGACTGCTGACTTCTCCATTTGACACTCCCCTTCTACTGTACAGCGGTAGGAGAAGTCACTTACAATCATTTCTTATATCATATTGCTCATTTGACAGGATTCCCATACCACTACTGCTATTGCAATACAAAATACATCTTCTTTGAAATAACATATTGTCTCTGAATTCTTCAATGGTCTTCATCATCCCGCTACATGTGTCACTATCAATGCTATCATCACTATACTCATCACCCTCACCGCTATCACTGCTTAAGCATTGGTATCATCATTATCACACCATCGCTCATTGTTGTCTCTCAGCACACAGTGCTGTCATAGTTATCAACACACACTATCATACCACTCATCGTTAGTGCTTCTCACGGTACTATCGGTATCACCGGCATCACTGGTATCCATCCTACTCAGCACTCTTAGTGTCAGCATCCATGGTATTCACAGCACTATCAGCAGCAACACTACTGCTATCATTGGCAATATCTTATAGCAGTATCAAGCGTCACATATTAGCGTTTGATGAAGTATATTCACTAGTAACCCCTTGGGTTGAACGTTCTTGCCTCGCAAGTATAGCAGCTAGGTAGACATTCGACATATACTAGTCTAGGGGGTAGTTCACTATCACTCTAGCTAGATTGTAGTCTTTACACTGAGGGACAGCAAAGAGCGATGGTGAGATAACGATGATACCAATGCTTTAGTGGTGATACCACTGATAGCAATGATAATAGCGGGATGGCAAAGACCATCAAAGAACTCTTATGTTATGAACTGGGATAGTTCTGAACATGACTGCCTCACACAAGAGGTATCAAAAGTCATGGGTTCGTTATGCTAGCCAGACAAAAGGTTTAGCACTGATCAAGGTAAACAACGAAGACAGTCAAGTGCCGGAGAGGACTAGACTGGCTGAGTTGAATACGTTCTACAACGACGAAGATAGTTCCAGGTATAAGGTACACAGAACTAGCTGAGTCGAGGCAAGTAAGTTCACTTTAGACTAAGACTTAGGTGTGCTAAGCTTAGATACGATCTTAGACAACTAAGGATTGGGGGTCCTTAGCAAAGGAAGAATCCAGGTAAAACCCAGTAAGATTAGAATGAGGAAAATACAGCATATCTACAAGTGTTTATATACTAAAGTAAGAAGGTACTTTAGGGGAGGCTTGTCAGATATAAACAGGCTGCATAACCAATAAAGGAAGGCAGTTAAAGTACAATGTGTTGAACGTATGATGTCATAAGGAGTCAGAGTGAGTCATGAGTCACGTATGAACATACGGTCAAGTGACCATGGGCAAAGGTGATATACAAGGTAATGATGAGTTAAGCAAGAGAGTATGAGTAAAGTGGAGGAAAATGATAGGGGCATACAATGATTGTAACACTTAGAGATAATGGATTTCAAGAAGATGTATTTCGAATAGCGATAGTGGAAGCAGTATGAGGATCCCATCAAATGAGCAATATGATATAAGATATAATGAATGAATACTCTAGCGCACAAGTAGTACACCAAAGGTAGATAGTGACTTCTCCTACTGCTGTATGGTAGAAGGGGAGTGTTACAAGCATTGTATGCCCCTATTCATTTTCCTCTCACTTATGTCACTATTACCTTATCGGTTGTACTCTTACACGGTCATATGACCCTGACTTTCTCCCACAGTCACTTGACTGTACGTTCATACTTTGTTCCATACTATTCTATCATATTCCGTCGACGTCATCATTCTATGGCGTTCCATTGACTCATGCATTCCACAACATTCTACCATATTCTATTGACTCACGTCATTGTATACCATAAGTGGCCACCTACTACTTATATCTATCTCTAGCCTGCCCTAAAGTCCCTATGTACTTTAGTATTTAAAGGCTATCTTGTACTTGTAGATTCTTCACTTGAATCTTACTGGGTTTTACCTAGAACATCCTTCGCTAGAGTCTTCCAACTCTAGTCGTCACTTGTGAAGTTGTCTTCTAAGTCTTAGCACTCCAAGCCTTAGCCTGAACACGATTATATTCGACTTAGCCAGTTTCATCTTGCTTCACAGCACGAACCTGTCTCAGTCATCTGACAACATAGTATTCTTTTATACGTAAAGTGTTGACACGTTAACGACCGCTGTTCTCTTTTGAACCATCGTTCAACGAGCCCATCCCAGTCGTAACAGGGAGTGTAGTACAGAGGAGAAGTCAGCAGTCTTTTATCATACATCATAAGTACACAGAATTGATAGGCAAGAGCAGTAGTGAGTATGCGAGACTTAGCTGTAGTGGTATGTAATAGTGCTGCATGTGCTGCGGCATGTGTTCTACATGTAATAAAGCTTGCCATGGGATTAGTAGCGGTAGATGGGAATATACTATGCACCAAATGGAACTAGTTGGCATGGCATGGGCATTTGATGGGCATCAGCTCATGGAACATGGCTCAGTACTGCGGCATGGTAGTCCGGCAAGGGTGCAGTATCCTCTGTCACTGTATATATTGATAGTGTTAGGGTTAGGGGTGGTTGTGCTATGTGGTATAGGGGCTAGACAACAATGGAAATAGACCTATGCAAGGCCAGCACCAGCTGGACTGTCACACTGCTATGAACTAATATCAAAGAATGATTGAGCTACATGCATTCCCTATATAGATATGCTAGGGTTATGGTCAGGATTTTACTTCGATGAAATTGGCGGTTGCACAAAGTAGGCGGTGACTAAGCGAACTGCCGCTCACTTAGTGGACATGTCTTCGTTCTATGGAATATTCTGGCTTTCACACTTAACTTTGTCATCAGAAGCAGATATAAGAAATGAAAAATGAAAAATGCTTCTTTCCTCTACAAGGTCAAATATGATAATGTAATGATCGATGGCAGAATTATGCTGATAGTTGTGGTTGTGTACTATATATTGTGGCTTTCTACTTTCTTCACCGGTTCGCTGATGGAGGGGAGAACAACATGAGGAAGGGTTGGTTGCTACTCCAACCGTCTAATTCCGCTGCCGTGTGGTGTATCGCATCGGCGTGCATAGCACTGTTAACAGATACTCACCAATATTATTATACTATCACATAATCTATACATATATAAGAATTAAGAAGGGGAGATGAAGACGAGAATCAGGTAACTGGTGATTACGCTCACTCCGTTAGTCATCAATAAACTTGTCCATTAATAGTCATACTTGTTCTCTTCACCGCAAAGTTGCGATCCATCAAAATGACTAGAAAAAAAGACTATGGATATACAGTATCGGGTTTCGATCCCAATCAACTATGGGAAGAACTACCACTCCCACCCCCATAAGACGAACCATTTCCAGGAAGCCCGCGAGTCTCCAAGTCTTTCCCATCGAGCGCTTCCTGGATCATCGAAATAGTGCTCTCCAAACTCCGACGCCTCGTCGAGGGACTCGTCATCGTTGTCCCAAGCGAAGCCTGCCGGCCATGTCTGCCCTTGAATGGGGTGCGCGGAGAACCCATCTGTCCACCGCTTGGGAGACTGGGTAAAGATGTCAACGATCCCGACGACATGGAACTGTCCACTCCAATGCCGACTCCACCCGGAGATACAGGGGACTCCATGATGTCTGCTGGGGTCGTCGGTAGCGAGCCAGATTGTGCTTGAGCCAAGAAAGCCTTCGCCTCTTCGGCATCGAAAAGTTCTGGAGGAAGGCGTTCATTTTCGATATCTGACTTCCGCCTGTGGAAAGATGTGATGAACACCGAGAGCGTGAGGAAAGAAATTGTACGTACGCATCCTCGAAGCCAGAGATGGCGTCTTTAATACCCTCTGTACCCAAGGCTAGCGTGCCGTATGGTAATTTGCTAGAGCCAGATATGCTCTTAAGTTCTGAAACCTTCTCTGACTCCTCTCTGCGCCAGATTCATCAGACCAGTGCAGCGAGTAGACAAGGATCCCATACCGGAGCAGAGCAAACACGCGCGCCATCCGTCCAACTGCAAGAATCTTGTTTTTGATGATCTTTCTTCTCGCCTCTTCGGGGTGGGCTACATGGGAAACTGAAACAACATTCTCCTCGTCAGACTCCTCGAGCTCTTCTTTACTGCAAGTGTTTAGCACAGCGACAAGCATATCTGTGACTATATGCACCACTCAGTTCTGGATAGATGCTCTAATTAAGCTCCGCAAATGTACTTTTCTCTCCCACGAAGGGTAAACTCCAAGTAAATACGTCCATGAAATTGGGTAGCCAGTACGGATGAGGCGTGCAGTTAAACTGCCGAATGTTCATCACGTTGCTCTCGTACTTCAAGACGGCGGCTTTGTTGTTGTACACATCGAGGTAGTTGGGGGCAGAAAAGATCGTCATAACAGAAGGAAAGCCTGTGCTTTTTGTCTTCCGATACATGCGATAGCTTTTGAGCGACTAAATGAGTATAATGGACAGCTGTACAGTCCAAACATACCCAGCATCTTGTGCTTCATGCGCGCGAATGATTGAAAGAAGATTATTTCGCTCCAAGAATTGACAGGCAGCTTGGTAACTGTATGGCGAGGATTAATCGTTGCACATCGGGCACCTAGGGCGACTCACGTGAAGAAGTAGGAACAACCTCGAACATGATTATGAACAAAGCTTTCATTCATCTTCTCTTGCCCAAAGTCTTCGACAGGATCTGACCATAGAATATCGCACATCAGCCCGTGTGTCGGAGGCTCACGGAACCGGTCGATCTAGACGCGATATAAACGAACAATGTGTCATATAAGATCCGCGATTGGCGTACCGCTCTGATATCATCCAAAGTGTTCAGCTCTGGTGAAAGACCGCCGTGGATGCATAGAAATTGCTTGTTCATGATGGCAGCAAGGGGAAGTGCGCAAAAGGAGTCCATGCAAGCGTCATAGATGCGCTCTGAGTATTTGTGTTTGCCTGAATGGCGTTAGTAGCGGTTTCATTTATAGATTCGGAGTGAATGGAACACACATTCAAGCTTGAAAGTGAAATAATCTGTGAGATGCCGGCATTCATGATTGCCACGGAGAAGGAAGAGGGTGTCGGGATACCAGATCTTAAGGGACCATAGATACAGAACACACTGTATGATGGGATGAGTTGGAGAAGGTTGAGTATTGGTGCAGGGCCCACCTCTATACTGAAATATCCTCGATCAACGTAATCCCCGAGGAAAAGATACCGTGTGTCCGCTGGGCTGCCGCCAACTTCAAACAGTTTCATGAGGTCGTACTGGAGAGATTATCAATAATGCATCAGCCTGATGAACAGTTGAGAATACATACATATTGGCCATGGATATCGCCACAAACTGGGTGACAAGGTCAGTTGGCATGAGGTGACCACGGCAGACGACAAACACACTCACCTGTGATTGGCGCGTCAACCTGCAGGACGTTAGGCTCCAAACGAAGGAGCGCAGTTGCCTTTTCCAAAATCCATATCGCCTGATCCTCGGTAACACGGCCTTCGCGGTAAAAGTGATTCTTGAGGAACGCTACGTCAGGTTTTGTGGGATCTTGTCTGGAGAAAAACTGGGCATCTGTCGGGACGCTCATAGCTGGTGCTTGCACCTGCAATGAGAGCCTCAGCGAGCGGTTAAAATGAGGAACCGATACGCGAGCGTACATCTTTGACGACCCGCTCTTGTGTGCTGATTGTGTTGCCATCTTCAAGTACGTGTTGAGTGAAGTCGATATCGGGAGGCGGTTTCTTGTGCTGGATCTGCTCAATTGCACGGTCGACATGAGCTTGCGCGATGTGCATGATGGCAGGAATTGAAGAAGATATCGGTAGCACAGTCACACGGATAGAAGGGAGTACAAGAGACGCTCAGTGGCGGTGACTGGAGAAAATACCCCTGGGCCCACAGCTTCACAGTTTCATCACAAAGTGTCTATTTTTATTGCGAACAAACTACAGCATGGAGGGCTACTGCGGAAATAGCTAATGGGAGTCATGCCTATCGACCATCTCCTGTGAAATGCGGTGTATTATGAATCGAAGTACACGCTCAGAACATGTTTTGCAACGTGGAAACCTAATAACGAGACAACATAGCTCGCGAATAGTGGTAATAGTGGGGCCAGCAATATTTCGGAGCGTATCAAGAATGGCAAAGCTGAATGTGAAGAAAATTAGCGGCGAGATGGAAGAGAAGGCTTGCATACCACTTAGTCCGAGGTACACTCCGTAGATATACTGGGCAAACCTGTTGGTGAAATCAATGTTGAAAGGATAATTTAGGCGGTGTGGATTCCGAGACTTGCCCTGCAAGATATAAGGTATTGCCAAGAAGGAGGCAAATCCAGTTATCCTTTAGCACTACAGGAAGGAGGAGGAGTTGCGCCAGGTAAAGTGTCAGATACAAGGGGAAAAATGCGTTCGTGTGAACGTCGAAAGCATATGCCCATTCGACTGAAGAGTCTGTAGGTGATGAATGAGAGGAAGGTGATACTAACACCCGGTTGGCGAAAAACCTATGAAAGAAAATAATGCGTCAGCATCATGCCTTACAAAAAGGAGAGTGACGAACCAAAGAAGAGTCGCACTCAGTACGCCAACAAGGAGATAATCTCGCAGTATCATCACAAATACTAATCGCACCGCCTGCAGTGGGGAATACGAATACACAATAGACCATGCTACAGCAGCAACTGAACGACGTCGAATACGTTATGAATAACTTCTGAGTATAGGTTGGATGGATGAGGCTTACCAAAGAGGCTTGCAAATAGCAGGATTAAGATTGCTGGGTCATCTCTTGCCCAGGTGTTCTTGGTCTCTACAGTAGTCGCATAAACGTCGGCTTCAGACCAAGATATATTGACGTACGTTTGTGGTAGTACACGTTTCGATAACTAATAGTCAGGCGTCAACAGACCATAATCATGTCGATATTGCGGGAGTTGGCTCACACTCTCTTGGGTGCCAGACAGAGATAAGACAGCTGCCAAAAGGCCAGTTCAAAGTCCTACAGATCCAATTTATCTCAGCACATCTATCCAGGGCCTAACGGGATGCACTTCACACCATTTGCTGGAACCTATGCAACCGTCTAAACATTAATGGCACACGATTGGAGACAGACATGGGAGTGCCAGATAAATTGTGATTAGGATATGATGGAGATGTTAAAGGAAGTATAGGCATGTCTGCACCAACTCGGGGACGTCGGAAAAGAGTGCGAGATGTAGACACTTTGGACAGAAATTTAATAAATGGCGACTGAGAAGCGATGGGGAAGTCACTACAGGACTGATTGGAATCGAGTTCAAAGTGGTTGATGATTTGTAAGCGCGTTTCACGCTATAGGCAAAAGTTCTCAAGGGTATCTCTACAATGTTACTGGGGTATCTAGAGAACTGTTGTCTAGCATCTACTTCAAGACTGTGCTGCTGTCATCTGAGTAGCATGGATATCAATGTTTGTTTCCATCGAGGCCAAACGGGCGTTGAAGGAACGTGGAAAGAGGTCCCTTTGAGAGGACGTTATTCTGAGCAATTTTAGTTGCTTCTATGGAGTCGACCATCCCGATGCTGGAACGCTGATCCGTCAGAGAAACGACAGTCAATCCCCTCGAGCAGTCAAAGGACAGAGCCAGGCTTTAAATAGTTCTCCCGACGCCAAGTGTGGATTCCAAGATTGCAACCAAGTTCTTTGATGGTAACGAGCATCCAAAAGTGATTCGACAGTACCTTTACCACTTGCGTCTTGTATGGGCAGGATGATGCCATACACTATTTGCAGGACACTGTAGATCCTCCAGAACCATATGATATATGGCCACGGCACACCTCGTTGCAGAGGCGGAGTCTAAGCAGTGCAAGTCATCCAACTTCCAATATGTGCACAACCGTCATATCATGAGCCGCTACAGTTTACCAATTCCATAAAACAAGTATCCAAGGACTGTATACACCCAGACCTGGACAGGATGAACTAACTCTATATATAAGAGCCATCAGATCTCCGAGCTTCAAATAAAATCATACCAGTTATATACCGCATGTCACGTCAAAAATATGGCCATCGAGCCTGAAAAGGTAGAAAGTCTATGCAACCTCTCCAGATGCTCGGACATGTGTTAGCACGACACCTGAAACCATGGTGGAATGATTGACCCTTGTGTCATTTACCGCCGAATCAGTCGGAACTCGGTGGGGAGCGGGCGGAAATTGAAATTTAGGTCGGAGCTAGGAGGTTCTCCTCGGCCAACTTGGGAACGCATTTCTGTCGTCAGCTCATCACTCTTCCTGTTCGCGCCATGGTAGAAGATGAAACTGAAGTTCTAGACTGGGGAAACGAGGAGGAAGACCGGGGAACTTCGGAGCAAGATCCAAGTCTCGCCGCCGAGGACGCAGAAGATGCTGTGTCACTTGGAGGTGACGAGGACGACGAATTTCTGACCTACCAGCCTCGCGCTTCACAGGGCGCTACTCAGCGCACACAATCTCCTTCTAAGACTGCTAATCATTTTGAAAAAAGTCAGGAGGTTTTTGGCGCCAATGCTCGGGGCAAGGCTCTTGAGCATGATAGGCCCAAGACGCCAGCAAGGACTCCTCAGGAAACACAGACAGTTCCTGAACAATCTCCAGTCCTTAACCGCCAGCTGTCATTTGGAAAACTTACTCATGCTCTTCCTCCCAAACCAATAGTGTCTTCAGTTCCATTTATGCACCCTTCTCATCCGTCCATAATTGAAGCTACAGCCATGGCAGCTCGCATCGACCGGGACAAGAAAAATGGTATCGTTGTCGTCTCCAAACCCACGGCATTTGAATCAGGGGATATACTTCCCCTAGATTGGGAGGTTAGACACCCGAGAAATGGCCGCGGTGTCTATTATTATAATTCTCGCACCAAGGAATCAACCTGGACGCGTCCTGGAAGCTCCCCGTCTACTCGTGATCGCCGCGTTGCTGACGAAACTCGGGATATTGTTGTTATCAGCAAAACCGACGATTCCCTGACCTCCCGTATAGGCCGGTCAGATGCTAGTACCATTTTATCCTATGATGATCGTCATTACCGCCCTGGAGAAAATACTCGGCGAAATGAGCGACTTCCAATGCAATCCTATGGTAGTCAAAATGATTCTTTCTTGGCATCCAACAGAGCCAATGGAGAACGTTCTCTTTCGCCGCCTCCACCCCACCGCGCAGATGACCGTGTTCTGTCTTCTCGTCGCCAGCGGTCCCCTTCAGCCAATGGGGATCAGAATAGGGGCAGAGCATCCACAAAGGATATTGTGCGTCCTGGCTCACCTATAACAGATGTAGACCGCGTTTGGGTAGCACCTCGAGTTCCGTCGCCCGTCGATCGGTCAGTGTCACACCAAGGGAGACACCGTGAAGCCGAGCAACCTCCTCACAAAGAACGCGAGCGTCGCGAGGCCCCTCGCGATGCCGACAGAATGTCGACAACAAGTACGTTATCTACATCATCCCCTATCCTCATCCCTCGTCGGTGTATCTGCTCCTCCTGGGGTACAGGGCGCAACACCTTTGTTGCGTCCCGTACAACTTCGAGAGTTGAGCTACGCAATACCATATTTCGTTCTTTTGTATTCGACTTCTTCCTCGCATGGACACACGGACGCTCATCATGGATCCCTATCTTCTTCCCCCTTTTCCCCCTATCCTTATATCTATCCTTCTTTTTTTTCTTTTCTCCTTTGTTATTCTCTAGGACCCAGATCACCTGTCAGTCACGGTCGTGACGTTCAGTATCCGCCTACATTGCCGTCTTCGAACGATCCCGACATCTCACGCAATGAGTTGTCCGCAGCGAGGCAGCATAGTCGCTTCATTCAAGCGCCTTCTGCTCAGACGGACCAACGAATTCCAGATCTACCCGACAAGCCCTCGCGAGAACCGCGCCGTCAAGCCAGGTCGCCTAGTCCAGATGGGACTCGGACTCGTCATCGAACAAGTAATCGCCATAGAGCTGATGCAAGAGCTCACGAAAGCCCGGATATAGCGCCTCAGACGTTGCCCCAAGCTCCACAGGAGCAGTTGGCACCCCCTACCCCATCCCCCCCAATCGAACGTACGTATTCTTCACCCATCCACTCTTCCTTCCTTATGCCAACGTCGTCTGCCATTCGCGTGCATCTCTCGCTTGTTCAGGCTCTCGAAAACGGGTGCCTTTGCCACCACAACGTGATAGTTTCCAAGAAGGCTCACGTGGCAGAGCGGATGTCGGGTACCGCTCGCCACCGTCTGCCACTCGTGACAGTGCCCCGACTTCCCGGTCGATCAACACTGACGCACGCATTCCTTCGGGCCCACGCTTGTCTCCTATGGAGACGTCAAGAGATATCAGATCCTCCGATGCCAGAGGATCTCGGCAAGCGCATTCCAGTTCTGCGCCTCACTCAAACACTCAGACAGATAGCTATGCTCATAATGAGTCTAGGGACAAACGAGGCAAAGATCAGATGGATATTGATGACCCTCTTCCAGCCAGTATTGCCAGGTCCGCTGAACCTTCTCGACAGCTTGTGAACAACCAACGCTATCGAGAAGATCGCGACGGCTCCGCTCCTAAACGTCCTCGGGCAATGATGGACGATGTTGAAATGCCTGCACGACGGAGATCCCCAGGTACGCACTTGCACCGCTTCGTTCATCTACGTGAAATAAACTGGACACAGATCGCTCTCCCAGACTGTCGCGTTCTGAATGGAAAGAGCCTCGTACGACACATGAGGATGTCTCTCGAGCTGCGCCCTTGCGGGATGAAAGGCGTGCGCCTGTCGAATCATCAACTCGGACTTCGGTTAGTACCTTTTCGATGTTTTCCGTTGAGCTTGTAAATTTAGATTTACAGCGTGACACTTCTCGTCGCCATGTTGACATGTCGAGGCCGCCTCCTAGTGCTCCCACGCCAAAACTTTCTGGAACAAACAGCATGCCGATTGGTGGTAGAGGTAACCGCTTTGGCGGCTCTGCCTCAATTTCACCGCATCCACAACTACCGTCTTCGCCTTTCCTGCCTGTGGCGAGTTCCGGTTCACGGCGAGGCGCCCATGTGTCTGGAAGTAACTCCCAGCATGTGGTTTCCCGCTCTCTTCGTCCGCCTACTGGTGTGAAGGACACCGATCGACCGGTATGCTTTACATACATACCATTGTTACACTTTTGCTTACTTTCATCCATAGCCCCGCATGGACACCGTCTACGACAGAGAGCGTTCAATTAAGATTTCCGCTGATCAACGTCGTCAAACAGAGCACGTTGTTTCACCTGTACGTTTTTTCTTGTATGGAAATGAATTTAGGCTTCACAGGTTTATGTTGCAGCTTCTTCCGCGCAAGCCTCTCTCTGTGCCTGATCTGTCTGCGAATGCACCTATCAATACAGATTCACCATCACGGCTAGGTGCACGTGCAGCAAGAGTGAGTCTTGTGAGCAATAGTCATTTGAGCTTTACTGACTGCAGCACTAGACTCGTTTTGGACCTCCAGTTCCGGAACCTGAGGGGAACCCGCACCTCAATAGCAAACGTGATCAGACGCCCGAGAGTCCTCATTCCCATCATTATGATGATCGTGCTACCCCTCCTCCACTTTCCAGGGACTCTTCTATGACGTCGGCGCGCGATGCCGCCCATCCGTTACAGCAGTGCAGGCATGATGAAGATGTATCTTTTCGTAGTCACCGACTGCCTGAACCGCGGTCCCATGCCCCTGAGAGAAAGGAAGCAAAAGATCTTGCTGAATACCCGCGTGGCAGCGGTCACAATGATCGTCATGACCACGATCCCTCTTCGCTGGATCACGCTAAGGAATGGCGTGTAAATGACTCAAAAAATCCGAAGTGGTCCAGATCAGTAGATCTCTCTCCACATGAGTCTTCGCGCCATGCTGACGTGTCATTGCCCTCCGGCCAACATGTCGCAAACGGCGAAGGGTCGCACCAATCTCTTCCGCTCGCCATGCATCCAGAACGCGCACGACTCCTGCAGAATAACCTTCCGCACTCTCTACCTCCTCGCCCCGACACAGAACCAAGACGTCCTCGTTCAACTCGTCCCCGTCGTGACTCTACGCATTGGGCATCCTCTGGTTCTCGTTTCAACCAGCACTTTGAGGAAACTTTCTCTGGAGATCGCTTCGATCGACCGTCTAACAACCACGGAAGTTCACTAATGGATCGGTTGGGTGTCGATGGCGGCCAGTCCTCCTTTTCATTGAGAGATCGTGTGAAGGTCCCTATGAAGCGGCCTTCGGATGAGCCTAATGTAAATGATGCGTTGATGGATGTTGATGATGGGTACGAAGGCTGCAAGCGGGGCAGGAGACGAGGGGGAAAGCTCAAGAAGCCGAGGCGTGCAGCCTGATACTCTAGTATTCATTTTTGTTCTCTTTGTTCAATTTCTTGGTCTGCTTTCGACGATGAATTTCCATTGGACAAAGTATTAGCATCACAATCTCGTCATGTCTAATGATTATGGTTAATTGTCTCTTGGTTCGGCTTAAGCTATCCTCTAGATATCAGAGATGTACTTGGTCGATATGAAGCTACTGTACCCGTCTAAAATTGTCGTGTTCCCAGTGCATCTGAACAAAGTCCAGATCTTGTCGCGGCATCAACCATTCCAGAAATAGGAAGAATAGGCAATCCACCACAAGGATTATTGTGTAGATCGGTCCTGCAAATGGCCCCAGTTCCATAGTTCTATGGCATTTTATTTTAACTAGGGTCTATCAACGCGAATGTGTGCAAAGTTACCTTTGCATTCGAGTCAAGAGATCCTTTTGCTCGGACTTGATGGCAGCATCATATACAATCTCGGTTCGTTCTGCGACATCTCCCCAGTTGTAGAAGTTTTTTACCCTTTGATGAGCTTCTATAGGGTCATGCTGGCCTTTCGACACAATCGCAACCGCCTCTGACAGGGCACGGATCAAATCTAAAAAAAAAGAACGGCGAAAAAGCGGTCCAGAATGATAAATGCGACTTGCGCAGAGTCCCACACGTACCATCCTCCTCTGGCTTCGCAAATGAGATCATGTCGTGAGGGAGAATCTCCGGGACTCCGCCTACTCGTGTCGAGACCACATAAAGACCAGCGCACGCAGCTTCTAATATCGCGATCCCAAATGATTCCGTCAGTGATGTGTTGAGGAATATAGATCCTCTCACGAGAACCTGCAGGGACGTGTATGAATGATGATCATGAGAGTTGAATTTGCCCATGTCTACTTACGTCTCGCACGTCGCGATGTCGAACTGGACCGAGGAGTTCTATACGGTCTTGAAGGAGATGTCGTTCTCTTACTTGTAACAGGTCATTCAGCTTGGGTCCGTCTCCCCCTAGGCCAGCGAATTAGGGTTAAATGATGCTGGGGATGGAGCGACTCACCCACGATGAAATTGACGTTAGGAAAGGCGGAACATATTCGAGGGGCAGTGGCGACTAGTAAGTCAATGCCTTTACGATACGCCAGACGAGACAAGACCACGATATAGACTGGAGAAAAATTAGCTGTCCCCTTCGACTACGACGACATAGAAATACTTGCTAGTTTCTGACGACACTGGCTCAGTAGCTGGAGTAAACTGCTCTGCGACCAAAGCGTTTGGAATCACGTAAACGTTTGGCCGGACGACAAGTGCAGATAAATCTTTGGACTTTTCAAATAACTGTCCACGCAGGACTGTATTTTCCCTTCTGATTCACGGTCATGAGAAAATAAGGACGATATCGACTGTAAGGGTTGACCACCTACCCAGTGTGCGAGACACAAATCACAGCATCGACATTTTTGAGAGCAGCAGCCAGGAGTTTGTTGGTTAATATGCTCGCTGCATCTTCAAATCCAAAAAGACTGTGATCGGTGAACACCGTACGGACGCCAAGATGGTGCGCGTGTAGAATAGCCTCCTGGCCCAGAGACGATAAACTTGCGTGTGCATGAACCAGGTGAATATGCTCGCGTGCAATGATGACGCGAAAATATGGCAAAAACGTAAAATAATTCGGAAGAGTGGCGGAGGAGGCGATGGTAGGAAATGGTATGTGGTATACCTTAAGGCCTGGCAGAAGCCAGCGAACGCCCACTCTGTCTGGAGGATGACTGTGTGTGATTACGATCACCTGCAAATGTTGGATGTAAGATGAATGAGATTGTAGATAACGTCCAAGGAGTTCGAAAAATCATGCCTTGTGACCACGGCGGATGAGATTTGCACTGAGCATGAATATGTGGTTTTCTACTCCTCCCACGTTTGGGTGGAAGAAGTCAGATATCATCCTGAATGATGTAGTAGCATTCAGAATGTGTTTCCCTCAATACAGGATACATACGCAATTGCGAAAGGCCCATGCTTCATTTCGTGGCGACAATCGAGGCGAGGCTCGAGCGAACGTTCTCTGCGTTAATAGTGAAACTGGTGTCAAAAAAGAGGAAAAAATGGCTCGACCCAGGATCGAACTGGGAACCTTCTGTGGACAGGGTAATGTGAGACAGAAATCATAACCATTAGACCATCGAACCGTACAAGCTTCGGTAAGCGCGGCATGACATAATCACACTTAAACCTCTGCTACCGGTCGGCGAACCCTCCGCACCTTCATCCCACTACTGAGTCGTGACAATGTTATATAGTCTCTTCTCATGAAATTTAATCAAATTTTTGAGCCTCCCTCGAGTCCCCAAAATCCGTTCGAAATCCCTGACTTCTGAGTCCATCCTGATCGTCCAACAAGAAATAGATATATACACGTGCTATTTATCCAATACGACGCATTGAAGCGGCGGAGAACGATGATGAGCACTATGCTATAGACAAGATGCTAGAGGGACGTGTCCATACAAATACGTACGCTGCTTTGCATCGATCTTTTGTATACTTTGGTAATTTCATATTAGTTGGTCGTGGCATCAGTGAACTGGGTTTTGGCAAAACCGACGCGGGAGCGGGAGCCATCAAGCACAATGTAGAAGCGCTGCATAAATGTGTAGCCAATCTTAAAGTCCTGCCCATGGCCAGAGGGCGTACCAATGTCGACAATGATAAGATATATGCTATTGGGATCAATATCGGGTTCAAACTTGGCCAAAAGAGAACGAGGCCAGATTTGAGCGTTACGGGTGAGACTGAATATTTGCTGTAAAAAATGGTGAAAAGGGTAAGAGGGCTGATAGAATTGACGTACACTTTCAATATGGAATTCCAAGGGCTGTAGGGCCCTGTACTGGTCAGGGGTGATCTTGAGAAGACCAGTCCTTGGATCCAAAGTACCGCCGGTTGCAGCCTTATACCTTTCATAGGCATCTATCGAACGTTGATTAGACGATTATTACAAGTCGCACTCTAGATACACACCGGTGGCAATGAAAATAAAGTTGCTGCCAGTATCGATGATACCAACAGCGTTGTACAAGATCTCCGTTTGGCCGTAGGTGATCCTCTGCTTGATACCCCAATAGCGCGATGAGGGTGGCATGTCGGTGATAGAACTAAAACAAAACAATTACTATCAGTCTGGATTGATCTAGAAGCTGAGGTAGCTTACGTGTAGACAATGTTACCAATGTACTTGGTATCGTCAATTTCACCAAAGGTGAGCTCTCCGGAACGGTTGTCTGGATCTGTAGTGGGCTGCAAAGAGATACCAACAATACGCTGCTCAATCGTGCCTTGTTCAAACAGGCGGTCAATGAAAGTCGGGATCGTGTCATCTGGGGCAAGTGGCATAGTAGTGCGTGACAAGGCTTCAGGCCCGAGGCCAAGGACACCGTCTAGACCTGCATCAATGCCTGACGAAGTAGAAGCAACACCGAGTTGGAAATCGGTGACGGTGAGCCCACCAAGAGTGACGGTATCGCGGTAAATTATTCCTACACATGATCGTAGGTATTCAAGTTTTTAACTTATGAAATTATCGTATGTCATACCTTTGAAAGAGGCCGCAGTTTCATCACCCTCATTACCATAATCTTCCTTCACAGGCCAGCCAGTTTTGACGCTAGTGCCAGTTTTCACATATGTAGTAGAGGCGCCAACCCATGTGACCGAGCTGCCGGAGTCGACAACCAAGTTGTCTTCAATAATGTGTTAGCAGACGCATGTTTTCTTAGTGTTGAACTAACAGGTTGTGGGGGGGCTGCCAATGCCAACTGTTGCGGTGTAAACCACAAAACTGTTTGCCACAGGAATGCTATCAACATGTCGGCCATGCGTGTTGTAGCCCCCAAAGGCTGCCATACGAGCTTTATCATGCTGCAAGAACTTAATAGTGCCATTGGAAAAGTTTAGCTTCCTGGTAAGGGGGATGGCAATAAAGGAATTGCGAACTTCAAGGGGCGATCCCGTGATTGACAAAGCCAGGAAAAGTATTAACAATGATGCAGCGAGGGACATGGTTTACTGGAAAGTAGTATCATACTCTGATACTCAGTAGTCCATTATATACTGCCAGCGAACGCGATGTCAATGTTGGGCACCTTAGTAGCCACGTTGAAAAGTACCCCCTCGAAAAGCAATGATGAGGTGGTTGCGATCCGAGTCATCGCGAGTGCGAGAATTCGACCTTCTGCTATTCATGCTGGCAGGTGGCAGAAATTTACAATTTGCTTGTTTACCAATGGTGCAAAAGGCATGCTCAATTCTTAAGTTGTCAGGTCAAGTTGCAGCCAACATCAGTAAATCCCAAACCTTACACAAACTTTGGATTTTTCCCGATTCTCATAGTTGTCACAGATCAGCACAGAATCCCAGGACCCCAGAGCCTCAGAGTCGCAGAATCTCACAGTAAGCCACAGACTCACCAGCATCCCAGAGCCACAGTGCCACAGAATGCCACAGATCCACAGAAATCACAGAATATATCACAAAAATTTCACCAAGTCTTTTTCTTTAGTTGAGCATCAATACTAAGCCTTACTATCAACAAAACTTTCATTAAGTTTGTTTCTTAGCTCAACTTCAAATACTAAACCTTAGTATACACCAAAGCTCATTAAAATTCATTATTAAGACAAAAAGTGCTAAACCTATTGACTGAAACTTGTTAAAATTTAAGGCACTGTGAAAAACTACCCACAGAGTTTTTGACAAGTTCTTAACTCACCCCCACCCTCAAGGAGTTTTTGACACTAGTTTTTAACTAGTTTTGACATGTTTTTGACATGCTCAAAAAATGCATGTTTCCTCATCATTTTGACATTTTTTTTGTTATTATAATGCAAAGGTCCACTGTACTGGCCCTTGCAAAGGTATTGGAACTGTGGTATCATGTTGATGAGGTGCCCTGGTTGTCCCTTCCACCAGCTTCTCTGATAGCAAGTCCAACAATCAAGGAGCATCAAGATGAGTATCTTCATTACCAGCAAGTACTCTTACATCACAAGACCAGTACATTGGATCACATTCAATCTCTGGGTCCTCATTCCATTCTCTGCCAACCAGCCATCCTCTGAGTCTAAATTCAAGTCCTGAGAGTGAGCTACTTGCAGATTGTCATATGTCCTTTTACAACTGTTGCTATCAAGCTCATTATCAAAAACAGTGTTGTCCAGGTCATGAAACTTGACTGTTGGTTTCAAAGGAGGCTTCTTGGTCTATGTGAGGGATAGTGAGAAAGTGATTGAAATAAGGTAGGACAGCACAAACATGTTCAGGATCCATCAAGGCCCACTGCCAAACTTGAACCTGACTGACAATTGTTGAACTCTTTAAAAAGTGGCACAATGCAGAGTTTAGCCAATTCATTGTTGATGCTGTGCACTTGTCTGCCATTGAATTAACAGTGATATCAAAGATTTTCACTACAAAGTACTGCAAATCCAAGTTGTGAGTTTGGATGGCAGTTAGCCTGAAATAAATTGCTTACTGCAAGAACATCTGCACTCTCATGGTTTAAGAAATCATGCCAATACTTCACTACATTTGCCTTGTCCATGAACACACAATTAAATGGCCAGGCTCCCTTGGCATAAGCAATAATCTGTTCATTTATTTTTGCAAGAGCAATGCTAGCATCAAGGCCATGTATTGTGCTGTCATTTTATTTGTACTTGGATTGAAGTTGTGAAACCAAGAATCAGCCAATCTGCAGAAGTGGATGCTGCAAGACCCAAAATAGTATCATGGTGAATTTTGATTGGTGTGATGATGAGAGGGATGATATATTTGAGAATATCAGCATTCCTATTATCTGTTGTGGTGTTAAAAGTTACTAGACATGAATTTTTGAGATGTATCAGGAACAAGGAAAAAGGCAGTAACAAATATGTCTGATGGAGCCTCATTGATAGTTTGGTTGAAGTGATAATTACAAAGATGGTGGATTTTCTTGAGGACAGCAACAGGCGGCTTCACTGTATTTTTCTTGCTGACTTCTTCAAATGCAGCCTGTACTGCAAGCCAAAACTCATATACATATGTTAGCAGCATTCAAGAATGATGACTCCAGGCACTTAATTGTCTTAGCAGGGGAGCCAATAACAGCAAGGAGCTGTGAGAGCAGAAGCTGGAAAGATAATGTTTCTGCTGTGTCAGGTATGAATGACTCATGGACATCCTAGAGTGCACAAGCTGAGGCCAAAGCCCTTGATGGTCTGTTAACCCTCTAAGCACAGTATTAACATAATGCTGGGCATGGTGGACCCTGGGCTTTTGGGGTTGCTTCAGCTGTAAGTACTGCAGATTTTGCTGATGGAGCTTCAGTTACTGAACCTCCATCAAGCTTTTCCCTGAGCTTGCATGGAAGATGCTTGCAAGTTGCCACATGTACAAGGATCCATCTCTTTACCCAATTCTTGGACTTCCATGTGGTGGTGCAGCCTATATTTGTTCCCATGCAGCAAAACATGTTTGCCTTAGATGGGTCATCCTTCTTGCAACACAAGATTGCAAGTGAGAGGAGTTTTTGATCAATTGGATGGCCACCTGGACCTTGTACAAGTGGCTTTGGCAAGTCTTCATAGTCACTGGCATCAATATTGAGTATCTCAAAGTCACAACTAGCAGTATTGGACCCTGATTCTACCAGTGTATTGGTAGGACTTAGAACCTTGTGTGATATGTCAGTTATCATTAATTTATATACACATGTTTTCTCACTAATTTTGTTGCACACTTATAGTGATATACTGTGGTCTGCCACAGATCACTGACCCATTTTTCAAGCAGTGCAATGTCTTACTAGGATGTGATTGGTAAGAAATTCACCAGGTTTCACAATCCTTCCACAGTCAACAGTTCAGACAATTACCAACAGTTGATAATGTGGTGTTCATTGGGGATGCAGAAACAAAGTTGTAGTTGTTTTTCCAAACAATTTACAATTGACTAAAAAGGGTTGAGATGGTTTGGGAAATCTCAGGGGTTGTTATCTGTTAACTGGTGTGATGCAGTGCTTAGGGTACTTGGATGGATTAGTTACCATTAACTGGCATAGATGCAGTACTTAGGCAACTTGGAAGAATGATTGTCATTAACTGGCTTGATGCAGTACTTAGGCAACTTGAAAGAATGATTACCATGAACTGGCTTGATGCAGTACTTAGGCAACTTGAAAGAATGATTACCATGAACTGGCTTGATGTAGTATTTAGGCAACTAAGAAGAATGATTACCATTAACTGGCTTGATGCAGTGCTATGATGTTACAACTAATGAATTGACAGTATAAGAATATTTCTCAATAATATCTCTTGACTACTTCTTATTCTCACAATTAGGAGAACAAACTAAGAATCAGATACAATCAAATCTGTCATATACCGGATTCTACACTTGACTTGCACTATAACATCCTGCTCATATCCACATCCATCCAATCCCCACTCAATCCAGTTCACATATCCAATCTGATACACTCATCCGATCCATATCCGATCCGAGACACTCATCTGATCCATATCCGATCCATATCTGATCCGTGTCCATATCTGATCCTTGTTCATATCCGAAACCATTCCCACGCACCTGCGCATTACCCCTTTTAGGATATACCTGTGCCACCGGCTCTTGGTCATTTCTGCCTTTGCCTCTTGGTCATCTCTGCCTCTGGCTATCGGTTATCTCTGCCTCCATCTCAATAAGTTATTCCGTACAAGTTTCATCTCCGAGTTCATAGCCTGATGTTTTGCTGTACTTACTATTATGTTTCTGACATAGCCTCAGACTATGCTTACTTACCTTCCGGCATGCTACCTACAGTATATAAACTTGTAGTACAACTCCTGCAGACCTTAGTCTGATTATTGCTTGTATCCTTACTTATCCTGCTGTCTATATAACTCTGTTTCCATTCTCACTTGGGCTCCAGCCCTTTTAAGTCTCCGGCTCTGGACTATGGGAGTACTCCCTAGTCCGGAGCCTTGACTCTCTGTCATATAATCACTTTCGGACTTCATCCGATTGTAGTCCATCTTCTGTTCCACCTTCGACTCTACCTGCGGTAGTCTTCCTCTGTTAGTTTCTACTTCGGACCTCGTCCGAAGTAGTCTATACTCTCTCTACTTCACATCTGGGCCTACTCCTCCATAGTAGTTATACCACTTCATCCATCCATACACCTATCCATCTATCCGTCCATCCGTCCATCTATCTATCTGTCCGTTTACCCATCCGTCCATCCATCCATCTGTCCGTCTGTCTATCCATCCGCCCATCAATCTGTCCGTCTGTCTATCCATCCGCCCATCCGTCTGTCCATCTGTTATCCATCCAACACTCCGCTACTCCTACCTTCGGATCCTTGGACCTTCGGATCCTTGGACCTTCGTACCTTCGGATCCTCGTACCTTCGGACCCTTGGTCCTATGGTCCTATGGTCCAGTCCTATTCTATCCTCCATCCTATTGTAACATCCCTCACTGTTCTACTCTGGACTTCGTCCAAGTAGTCTTGTCATCATCCCCTATCATCCAGGAATAGTTCCGGCGCATTCCTGTGCTCATCCGGAAGTCTTTCGGAGCTCTATTGAGCTATCTTGCCCTAGAGTTTGTCCAGACTACATCCAGACTTCACCAGAACTCTCCCTAGGACTTCATCCAAAATTAAGGGGCAATACTCGGGTAAGGGGCACAGTGTATGAGCTGAGGCCAAAGCCCTTTATGATCCGTTAACCCTCCGAGCACGTCTCTAACAAAATCAATCAATACATGGCCTCAAAACCAACTTCTCTGCTGCTCAGGCACTCATGATGAGTATGATGCAGAATCAGAACAGAGTACATGCTCTTAACGTAGTCTTAAAGTAAGCCAAGCTCTTAATATTATTGACTAAAGTATAAACCTTAGTTGTCGTCACTCAATTAATGAAGATAATTCTCCCACAGAATTGACTTCCTATGTCATAAAAAGAGTGAAACAGAACTATACTAGATGACTAACAACTGTGTGTTAGCTAGTATAATTAAAGATTATTTAGAAGTTATCTCAGATAGTTAGAATGTCATGGGAAATGATGACAAAGGAGTGGAGGAATAAACTAATATTTACTCAATTCATACTTAGAGACTTTTCACAAAAGGGGGATTCTTATTATCAGAGGGGAAAACTAGGCCCCTTATATACTATTCTACCAGTGGCTATGCAATTTCTACATTTAGAAAAATGATTCATGATTACTCAGAGTGAGTTATTGGGTGACTATCCATAGGCTTGAATAATGTGGAATAAATGAGAATAGAATAAAAAAACCCATTTAAGGAAGTTGTGCCATGATGTCACTGTTCATTTGGGAAGAATTTGTAAAATATTATTTCCTTGACCCTCTTATAAACTCTAAATCTGGGGCCCTCCTCACAGATTAATCCAACAGATTATTTCTGTTTTAGGCCAATTTGGGCCACTAATGCTCCAGCTAACTGCTGACTAGGGCTTCTTGCCTCACTTGTCTTCAGCTTTGACAGCTGTTGCCTTATCATAATGTCTTTGAATATACAGATTTTTAAGTGCGGTCCAATACCTACACTCCCTAGTGAAAATAATACTGAAGTTTTAAGATTTGCAACAGCAGAACTGTGCAGTCACATATCACTGTGACTGGACAGGGCATGAGTTGGACAATGCCAACCCAATCAGCTGTATCTGTCCAGTAACAAGTACCATCCATCTTTTAGGTTTCAGCAAAGTTTTTTTCTTGTCAATGTACATGTGTGTGCTAACATATTACTGCAACCATCACAGGGTCTTTTTTGCCATCTATGACTTAGAACTTCAAGAATGGCCTGTGCATCTGATAGTGGAAAATTTGGAGATATATAAATGCATGAGGATAACAAGGTAAGTTTGATTATACACTATAATCATACAATGTCTGACATTCTGCCTCCACAATCTATGTTACCTCCCAGTAGTAGCCTGTCCTACCCAGAACTATGCTACAATGATGCTGGCAATGCCTTTGTATATAATAAGGTCAGTGCTTGGGTTCCTCACCCTGGAATTTGCAAGGTACATTTCATTCATCTCATCTACAGTTTCAGATGCTCACATCATTATAGGCTATTACTAGTTCTCAACGTTCCTTTTATGTTGAACATAGGGAGTCCAAACTGAGTGTTAGTAGTTATCAGGTATGTCAACAGCACTGTACTTTGTCATTCACTTGACTAATTATTATATATATAGTCTCCTGGCACCTATGCACTAAGTACTCTGGCCAACTTTAAGTCCAAGGAAGACACTATGCCACCCTTGGTGTCTGGCTCTCATATCACTCTGTGCCAGGTGGTGCCCAATCACATGATTGATCCTGTGCTCCTCCCTGCCTGACTCTGCTGATCTTGACTTGACTGATGCTGTCACTATTGTGAAGACCCATGGCCACACTCTGGTAGCCAAAATAGTAGGTTCTCATCACCAGGCCAAAGGCCTGAAGGGCAAAGGTAAAGACAAAGAAAATGTTGCATCTGCTAATTTAAAAAAGTGTTCCTGAGAGGATGCTGATGCTGATGATGAAGTACATGCTTGGTAAGGCCACCCTCATGTTACAATCGTATGTGCCCCTATTCATTTTCCTCTTCTCTCCTTCTTCTTCGCTATGTCTTTGCTTACATCATCCTTACCTTATATATCATATGTCTCAACACGTCTGTACTATAGTTGCCTTCCTCTTTAGGATACACATTTACTTTCTCACAATCCCCTCCCCACACCCCTTCTGGGCAGTCTTGGTCTGTGTGCACATAGTTACCTTATTTAAGCACAGTGTACTTGTCTCATATTCCTTACTTTAATCTTACTGGGTTTTACCTGGAACATCCTTTGCTAGAGCCTTGCAACTCTAGTCGTCTGAATCGTCTTCTAAGTCTTAGCACTCCTAAGTCTTAGTCTGAACACAATCTTCATATTTGATTCAGCCAGTCTAGTCCTCTCCTCGGACTCGCCTGTCTTCGTCGTCTATTGAACTCTTGACCTTGTACTTGACTTAGCCAAGTCTCATATAACTGAACCATTGCTTGTTTGCTTTAGTGTTATGATCCACATTTGAGAAGCCTCTCTTGTGCAGCCTTTGTGTTAAGAACTATCCCAGTTTGTAACACCTCAAGGCTCTAACAATTATACAACATCAGATATCAAAACTCTTCTTGACATGTTCCATCAGGAGCTTCCCCTTGGTCAATGTGGGTGGCAGGCTGTTTATGTCAAGTTTTGCCAATGGGAAAAAGTGAATAGGTGACCAGAATGAAAAGTCTCTTTGCTTGAGACCAAGTTCAAGCAGGTAAGATTTAATCTATTATATGGCTGCAAGATGGCTTACACATTGAACAGCTGGTAAAGACCACAAAGCTAATGGGAGATAGTGTTTGCTCTCCTGAAATTACACATGCACTTCACATTGATTAGCTCATCAACAAGTGTATAGGAATCTGTGACCTGGATGATATGGATTTCAATGGTATTGAAGATGATGACAATCACTTCATTGTCTCTGATCTAATTCAGGATGAGTCAGACCCCCCCCAATTCAGTTCACTGCTGTTGCATGCTCCACCACTCATACCAAAGCTCCTGTTCCATGTTGCAATGTTTGAGGAGCTGCAGCTACCAAACTTCTCACTTGCCTTTCTGGTGGCCTTGACCTAGCTGTCCAGCAAAACCATGATGAAGATTGTACTAATCACAGCCTTGCTACTGTACAACTACTTACCCAAGGCCAGCAGCTCTGTGACTTGCAAGCCAGTGTGGAGACTTTGCAGGGCCAACTCTTTGATATGTGCTCTTATTTGTATGATTTTGAACATGAATGTGATTGGGCTGAGCTTCACATAGAGATGATAGGGGGATCTGTGAGGTGGATTACTGATGAAGGTGAAAGTACTGCATCTGAGGTTCAGAAGCCCAAGCCACCCTGCCTTCAAAGATGTGGGCCCTCTAGACATCTCAAGTATTCTGATCACTCATACTTTGAGGACTCCAGTGATGAACTTTACCAGGGGGTTAAAAGAGAAGTGTCACAAGAGATTTGATCATACAATGCTATTTACATAGTTTCCTAGTGTGGTAGGGTACCAATGTACCATGATTTGCAATAAAGACAACAAGTGTTACTGTGAGAAGTGTGTTAAGGCTTATTGCAGTGGTAGATGTAGGTGCTGTAGCAGTTGCAGTATATTTCACAGTTGCAGTGGCAGAGTACTTGAGAGCAGATGCTGATGGTGTTGTAGAGGAGGGACTCTTAACACCCCTGAAAGCATGCAGCACCTCCAAGTGTGAGAAGTGGGTTAATGCTTGTTGCAGTGGCAGATGCAGGTGCTATCACAGTTGCAGTATGTTTCATGGTTGCAGCAGCAGAGGAGGGACTCTTAATGCCCCTAGAAGCAGTTTATCTATTGTATCTACTGGTATTGCAATATGGCATGAAAGCATGAAGCCTGATCTTTCTTCCTCTGCTCTGAAAACAACATGTTCTCAAAGTCTTGCCACACATCCATATCATCCTTTGTAGCCTGCCAAAGTTTCATATACACAGTTCATATTTGGTTGATTCTGACACATGTGGCATGGAGATTGTGCAGCCAAAGACATACTTCAATCAGATTACTGCAAGCCTCTTCATTAGTGATGTTGAGTGGCAGATGTAGCCTTTCAAAGGCCCCTTAGATAGCTTGCATACCCCATTCAGCTGTCTGACAGTATGAAAGTAGTTCACAGTTGAATGCCATTTGTTCTGTCATCTCAGCAGCTGAGCCACATAAGATCTGGCCATGTTTCAGAGGTGCATGGATGTGCCCATCAATGGAAGATGTCCCATGAGGGAAGGCAGTATCAGCAACAATGTAGTAGTTGGGAGGTGTGTGGAGTTGAAGTTGAGTATAGATGTGAGATGCAAGATGAGAATCATGCTAGCTACCAGGCACATTGATTCTTGCTGCAATCACAACACCTTTGTAAATAAAAAATTAAGTGTGTACCATTCAGAAAGATGAGGAAACACACCTTCAGCTGAAAAAGTAATGACAGAACTTATGACATGCTCAGAAAGCCACCCATTATATGTAGCATTTTTGATCTCATCATCCTCAGAAGTTTGCACAGGCAATTTGAGCCTGTCAATGCTTCTGAAGGCACTCTGCAGTCATGGGTGATGTGTGATCATTGTGACCATAAGGGCACTGCATCATTCAAAAGCAGGCCTCTGGGGCCATTAAATTCTGGCATCAGCTATAGAATGGAAAGTTTATAAGAGCATGGGTAGTTCAGATGTAAGATAGTGAGAAACAATGGAAGGAATCAGTGCAAAGATCTGTTGGAAGCTAGTCTCCTGCATGGTAGAGTTGAGGTAATGAAGTATGAGGCCAAGGGCACCACCAGCATTAAGTGAATGCTGGTTCAGGCATGGAATGCCATGTGAATTGATATCAGGACATGTGATGGGCTTCTGGTACCACTGACTGTCATAGACCAAACTTCCAATCTCAGATCCAATCAAGATCTGATCGATCCTGCTTCTGTCCAGACCATATATCTGATCCAGACCACCCATCCAAAACATCCAGCTTCTTGTGTTCTAATCCCACTGTATATACTTGTGCCTATCCCCTTTCAGTGACTCACTTGTACCAGTATTCCAGCTGTGTATATTCCTGTCCTGCTTACTGATCTGTTACCTGTGCTTCATTTCCAACTTGCATTCACTAATCTGCTGTGCATTTACTAATAGACTTCTGTTATACTTTGTATATAGACCCTGGTCCTGGACTTGCTGACTATCTGTGCTAGCTACCTACAGTATATATTCCACATGTACAACTCTGTAGAACCTTAGTTTGAATTTCATCTTAGATTATACTCAATCTGCTCTTCTGGACTTGAGTTCCATCCAACTCTAGTCACCCTCTGAGACTTAGGATCAGTTCCTAATAGTCTATATCTCTGACTCTACCTTCAGGTAGTCTACTTCCATTAGTTTCTAGTTAGGACCCTGTCCAATACTAGTCTTATACCTTGCTCTGCCCTTACATTCTAGATACCCTTCGGATATATCATATCTGCTACCTTCAGATGTCCAGATTCATCATGCAATCACCTCTGGATCATTGGACATATATCCTCCCTCTGAAATAAGGCACAATACTCAGGAAAGGGATACAGTGCATGAACTGAGGCTGAAGCCCTTCATATCCTACATCCTTGAATATGGTCTTAACAACTGACTAGCAAAGCCAGAAGTAAGGATCAATTCAAAGGTTTGGGTATCAATGCCCATGGTTGTAATAAAGGCATGATCATTCTGACTTTCATACAATAGTTGCCATGGAGTATTATGATGTGGATCAGGAAGTAGTTGAGCACAGCCAAGGTAAAGTCATCTAGGATTCTGAGTTTTGATACAGTCCAGTTAAGCAAGCTCAATGCCAGCAAGCAGCATGGCTGCTAACTTTCTTGCATCTTCTTCATCCTCAAGAAGTGCCATCTCTTCCATGTCATTCACCAGAGCATACTGTAGTAGTAGATTCATTAGAGTTCTGACCAAGAAAAAACTTAGAAATACATGTTGCTTTATTCTACATGTGTTACAGTTTAGTATTCTATACAGATTATCTTTTGCAAATAAGTTTCAAAGTCCATGATAAGATATTCTGCACCATTTAGCCTATGGATAGTTACCCATTATAAGAGTGACTCCCAATGACTTGGTATGACTCATATGCTTGGATGTTCAGATGTTGAACTGATGGTTACCACTATCTTGGAACTGTCCAAATTTGCCACTATGGGATCACAACAACTGCACATTATGTAATCCTCAATGTTCAGATGTTGACCTATCATTGTTAAGATGTTCAGATGTTAAACCAATCTCAAGTAATTAGATAGGAAAATGTATGAAAAATTATAAATATGTGGGAAAAGTGATTAGTCATCAGGTTTAAAGGTTTTGATGCACATTATTGAGTCAGATAAGTAATTATTTATGTTATAAGTCCATTTGCTCATCAAAAATGCATTGTAAAATTATTGTAAGGTAGTAGAAAATTAGCTTCACTATTATAAGTATAGTTGGGCTTGTAAAGTAGTGTTATATTTTCATGACCATGCTCAAAACTAGTTTTGTGCATGTCTGTGGAATTAGGAAACTCATTGAGGGCAGCCATGATGACATCAATAACTGCAACAAGACCTGGTCCTCATTCTTGAAATTCAAATGGACATGTTGCAGATTTGTCCTTCCAACCCCCAGGTGCAAATGTGACTTCAAGCACATTGTTCAGTGCTGCATCTGTACTACCATAGAGCTTGATCTTATCTGGATCTGGAGCATAGTACTCAAAATTATACTTGGAATTTCCAAGGAGGACACTATCTGGAAGTTGTTCAAGTGCTGTTCAGAGGTGACTCAACTGTGCATAATTGCACCTGACATTGTCAAAGAAGCCCATCAAGGTTGCAATCAGCAAGCTACATGAAATGCTATTATATCTTAATTATTGCCTGGAATTTTTCAATACATGGGCCGACCAATAAGCATGTTAGAACTGTGCTCAGAGGGTTATTGAATCATAAAGGGCTTTGGCCTCAGCTCGTACACTGTGCCCCTTACCTGAGTATTGCCCCTTAATTTTGGATGAAGTCCTAGGGAGAGTTCTGGTGAAGTCCAGGTGGAGTCCAGATGAACTCTAGGGTAGGATAGCTTGATAGAGCTCTGAAGGACTTCTGGATGAGTGTGAAAATGTGCTGGAACTATTCCTGGATGATAGGAGATAATGATAAGACCACTTGGACAATGTCCAGAATAGTATGGGTGAAGGATGATCCCTTGACCATATGAAGTGAACCCAGAGCTTGCATTGCTGAAGTGGTGGCACCCCTCATGCTAATTGGACAACCAGCTCCCACATCAGCATCATGACCCCCTCCCTCAATGCCTTCCATCAGTGCATCCTTCGCCTTTGCCTTACCGCTATCTACAGTCCCAGTCACAGCCACAGCACCACTGGCATCACTCTGCTTGGCAAGCATAGCTTGTCGAACCTGTATAGTGAAGCATGCATACACCTTCTGCCCAGTGGCATCTGCCACGACCTGTATCTGCGGCATCACCAAAACTAGTCTATGATCATGACCTTGATGGTGACATTCATTCAATGTGGCCTGCAAAAGCATCAGCACCATAAGTGGGAAGAAGAAGGAAGTTTCCTACCATTGCATGAGCCCACTCCTCCATCCATGCCTTCTTATTCTCCAATGACTCGTCGCTATCCACAGGCATGCATTTGAACAGCGCATCCATGGTCTCATGCACCTCATGAAACTGATCGAAGATGTGCACAGCCTTGGGCAAAATCCCAACATTGAAATTGAAGGTTGACATGTCTGGATAAAAGATGAGATATAAGGACTTGCTAAGACCGGTGGCCATCTTATAAGACTCGGTAAATTAATACCTCGCTGTGCCACACATTTTCATTACCCCCCATTACTGATGCTTGCCCTCCATAAATGCCACTGTTCAGCACCCACATTGGCTCTTTCTTTGCACGCAGCATCCCTGACCAGGGATGGTCAGCATTCAAAGTACCTGGGGGATGTAGTGACCATATTGCTGCTGGGCTTATGTCCCAGCTATTCTACACTCATCTCAAGTCATAGCCAGGGGAACCAAATGCCAAGCAGCATTTGCACTGGCCATCCAAACTATGTCATCCATCCATGTCCATCCTAAGTCCATCTATCTCCATTTGGTGCGCATTATTTAGTAACTGTCGAAACTGATCCCACGGCAAGTGCTATTGCATGCACACCTCATGCTGCAGTATTTAGCAGTGTTATTACATATTCCACCTATTTGCCTCACACTCTCACTACTATACTCACCTGTCCATCCTGATCGCTCATGCACCATGTTAAAAAGCCTCTCGAATATTTTTTGTACTTCACTTCCTCTGTCTGTGGTAGCCATAGAAGTCACTCATAGTATTAATCTTTTGTTTTGTGCAAATCTATCTTTGTTTTTGCCCTAACTTTTGACCTGTTGGCACTTAGTACCACTATAAGTTGCTGCTGGATACTACAAGCTAAGCTCTTGTCCTTTGAACTTTGACTTTTGATCACAGAGTCTCGGACTGCTACCAGTGATTCTTGCTGTTGCCGCAAATTTCTGATCATTACTGCGGACTAGCATTTGTCTTCGGTAGTTGCCACTATCACTGTTTCAGTATCGCTAACAAGTGCTCTTACCATTGCATTCTCGTTCTCAAACCACCTTATTCTGCCATAGTACCACTGATGGTGGCAACCTTTGGAGTAGTTTCTTTCCTCTAGCATCTAGTCTTACTGTGTTCCCTCACTAACTAACTAAAGGAAATTGCTTCTATCACAGTCCTCTCAGGTTGAACTATATACTTGCACCTTCAGTAGGATAAATAGCTGTGTCTATCTATAGGCCAGTTGTAATTTCCTTATTTTACCAGACATGATGTAGAGAGAGTAAGGACTACTTTGGACAAGGTCTGAAGTAGAAAAAAACAGAGTAAGACTACTGCAGATAGAGTCAAAGGTGAAACAGGTGACAGACTACAATTGGACAAAGTCTAAAAGTGATTATATGACAGAGGGTCAAGGCTCCAGACTATGGAGTACTCCCATAGCCCAGAGCCAGAGACTTACAAGGGCCGAAGCCCAAGTGAGAAAGGAAATGGAGTTATATAGACAGCAGAGTAAATAAGAATATAAACAATGATCAGACTGAGGTCTGCAGGAGTTGTACTACAAGTTTATATACACTGTAAGAAGCATACCAGAAGGTAAGTAAGCAAAGTCCAAGGCTATGTCTGAAGTATATGGAAAACATAATAGTAAGTACAACAGAACACAAGGCTATGAACACAGAGATAAGATTTGTATGGAAGGACTTATCAAGGTGGAGGCAGGGATAACCAAGGGGCAAGGCAGGGATAACCGACAGCCAGAGGCACAGGTATATATTAAAAGGGGTAATGCACAGGTGCACAGGAATAGTTTTGGATATGGATATGGATTGGAGTGGATATGGACACAGATTGGATATGGACATGGATCAGATGTGGACATGGATCAGACAAGTGTCTTGGATCAGATCAGATGAGTGTGGGTCAGATGTGTGAACTGGATTGGGTGGGGATTGGATGGATATGTCTGGATATCATAGTGGAAGTGGGGTGTAGAGTCTGGTATATGACAAATACCTGCATAAAGGCAAAATCAGCACAAAAGCTGTTCCTGGCTAAGACTGAGAACTGTGCTGTTCAGTATGGGGAGCTGGTACACACAGACCTCTGGGACCTGCCCAGACTCCAAGTATAGGTGGATGCCTATACTATATCAGTTTCACAGATGACTATAGTCACCAGATGAAGCTTCATTTCCTAAGGCTCAAGACATATGAAGCATGGAGCACCGAGTTTGACAAGTATTTGCATCAGCAAGGCATTGAACAGCAGTTAATGGTGCATGACTCACCTCAACAGAACAGTGTTGCAGAATGCCTAAATATGACCCTCATAGAGCATGCCCAAGCAATGTTACTCACTAGGGATTTGCCAAAATTCCTCTGGGTAGAGGTGGTCAGTTATGCAACCTGGCTCAAGAACTGCCTACCATCCCACATGATCCCTGGTACAACACCATATGAGCTCATATATAAATCTAAGCCCAGCCTGTCAGAGGCACATAAATTCAGCTGCCTGGTGTATGTTTACTTACTTGAGGCAGGAAAACTGGAAGTGAGGGCAGAGGAGGCAGCATTTGTGGGCATAGACATGGATAGCAAGGGATACAGAATCTATTGGCCCTCAAAGAGGAAAGTCTCAGTGGAGCAGAATGTCACTTTTGGACCTACCAAGGTGGATGTTGCCCAGGATGTCCTGAATGAGGGGGAGTCCAACATGATTAATAACAGCAACAATAATACCAAAAACAATGCTGTTACTGTTGGCAATGCCCCTACCATTCAGTCCATCCCACTACCAAGGATCCACAGTGCTGACACCCCAGAACCAAGGGTAACCCACAGCAGACCTCCACCTGGCTACTACACCAGACTCCAGAGTGGACAAATAGCCACAGTTGCCATGGAATCCTTAATGGAGGTGTCAGGGCTAGATCTCCTGGATAAAGAGACTCACCTGAAATGTGCCCTAGTTGCTGTCAAGCCAGAGCCTATACTCCAGCAAGCCCTAAATGGACCAGATGCTGTAAAGTGGCAGGAGGCGATAGACTACAAAATAAGTCAGCTTGAGAAACTGGGGACATGGGAATTGGCAGACACACCTCAAGGATCCAATATCATCCCATCATTTTGTCTTGGCCACCAAACATGGACCAGATGGCGAGAAGCTAAAGCTTCAGGCACAATTAGTTGCAAATGGCCAATATCAGCAGTATGGCATCAACTATTTTGATACATTCACACCAACTGCCAACATGAGTACCATCCACACAGTCCTCACCATGGCCACCCAGAAAGCCTGGGAAATACATCAGGTTGACATAAAGAGTGTATACCTTTATGCCAGCATTCAGGAGGAGATATATATGAGGCCCCCACCTGGATACCTAAGTCAATCAGGCCATCTACTATAAGAGGGAACCAAAGCAGCACATGGTCATCACAGTATCAGTAGATGATATGGCAGTCACTGCCAACCACATCAGCCATATCAAGCACTTTAAAGTGCAGCTCCTCAAATTCTTTGAAATTTTGGACTTGGACGAACTACAGTGGTTGTTAGGACTAAAGGTGACCAGAGACAGAGTGGCACATATCATAATGCTTTCACAGAAGGCCTACATGGCTACTATCATTGAAAGGTTTCACTTAACCAATGCCAAGAGTGCAGTAACACTAATGGAACCAGATGCTATGCTTTCTATCAATCAGTCCCCATCACTCATGCAGAAGTGCAGGACATGCTAGATATACCATACCAACAAGCCATTGGGTCCTTGATGTATGCAGCCACAAGCACCTGACCAGACATAGCATTCATAGTGTGACAGTCCAGCTGGCACTGGCCTTGCATAGGTTCATTTCCATAATTGTCTAGCCCCTATACCACATAGTGCGACCACCTTTAACCCTACCACTATTGATATATACAGTTACCAAGGATACCACATGCTTGCTGGTTACCATACCAAAGTGCCGAGCCACATTGAAAAGGCTACAATCTAGCTAGGCTGATAGCAGACTACCACCTAGACTAGTATATGTTGAAGTCTTGCCTAGCTGCTACACTTGTAGGACAAGTACATTCAACCCAAGGGATCTGCTGTCTACTGAGGTAAAAGAAAGTGCACACTATATGGGACACAAAAGTCCAAAGCTCTACAGTCAAATCTGATGGCTATATGGGATGTCTGATGTGCAGGAATTTTGGGTCCACAGGTTGGTAATGGTGGAGAGGGGAATAAAAGAGTGTAAGTACTTTGGGTTGTTATAGATGTCTAGTGAGGGTCAATATAATGATGGGGAATGAGTTTCGTGCAATGATAATGAATGGATTATGATATTGCCTGCCTATGGCTTGTTAGACAGGGACCAAGTATCTGGGGTGATCCCCCTTCTACAGGATGGTGCTAGAATATGAATATACTACATCCTTATATATTGCTACATGAAAGTCTGGAGTGGTATAGGTGAAACTAGGTGAGTCCACTCCAGCCGACGTTTGTATGTAAGAAACCATGAGGTACTGCAGCTTATGATAATACATGTAATAACAGTGTGCGAGGCATAAGAATGTGCGAGATAAATGACTACTTACCAGTGGGGTTAGTTAGGACTGGACTGGACATAGGGAGGACAAGTGCAAAGGTATCCAAAGTGCAGGAATTTCAGAAACTGCAGGTCCATGGGTCTGAAGCATTGGAAATGATGGGGTTAGGACATACTTCATAGAAAAGGCTACTGACAGGTCACAGAATGTTTGACTGTCACAATGTTCCACAAGCCAATGCCCATTGAATGCTCATGCCATGCCCACTAGTTCCTTTTGGTGCATAGTTTATTCTAATCTGCCACTACTAAATCCCACAGCAAGCCTTATTACATGTAGAATGCGTGCCGCAGTACCTGCAGTACTATTACATATCACTACAGCTAAGTTTCACTTACTTGCTACTATCCTTGCCTATTGATTCCACTTACTTATGATGTATGATAAAAGACAGCTGACTTCTTCTCTGTACTATACTCCCCTTTTACTGTACATTTGGTAGAAGAAGTCACTTTTTACCTTTAGCATACTACTCATGTGCTGGAGTATCCACTCATTATATGATACATTGTATTTCTCATTAGATGGGATCCCTTTACTGCTACTGTTACTGCTATTTGAATACATCTTCTTTGAAATCTATTATCTCTAAATTCTTTAATGGTCTTCACTGTTCTGCTATACTCATTGCTATCACCACTATCATCAATAAACATCACTACCATAGTAATCTTGCCATTGCTCATCGCTTGAGCTTCACTGTCCCTTGGCATATATCCCTATCATAGCCATCAGTTCATGCTATCATCCTGCCCATCATCAACACTACTCATAATACCATCAGTATCACCAGCATCATCAATATTCATCATCCTCAGCATGTATTAGCATCAGTCTCAGCAGCCCTTGCAGCACTAACAGTGGCAATGCTACCACTACCTTTGGCATCATTTAAAAGTAGTATCACACATCTCACATTAGCATTTGGCAGGATATATTTACCGGCAACCCCTCAGGTTGAACGTTCTTGTCTTGCAAGAATAGCAGCTAGGCAATCATTCGACATATACTAGTCTAGGTGTTAGTCCACTATCAGCCTAGCTAGATTGTAGTCTTTACAATGGTGTCTTGTTACTTAATGGTCTTATATGGAACACATATACAGTGACAACACAACTGTACAGGGATAAGACTTCTTGCCAGTCCTTAAGTACATGGTCTCCAACTTTTCTACTTCATGGGAGATAACATGCTGAGTTCTTGGGTGGGTATGTTTCAACAGTCCTTCTTCTTTATATGTGGGTACTGATAGGAAATTCTGTGTTCTGGATTTATATTAGGTATGTTTCACCCTAGTAGGTCTTGTTACAACCTATGAAAGTCTGTTTCAACTTTGTCGTGTTCTCCTAGTTTGTGTCTTTCTTCCTGATAAAAGAAAGAGTCTCAATTTGTTATATATGAAGCTTAGTTGTATGTTTTACAAGTTAGATTTGTTATATAGTCAACCACAGTTGGATAGTATATAACTCAGATAGATGGTCTCTTAGTTTTAACTTCTAGGCACTAGTTTTGCCTTCACTTTAATCTTATGTAATCTCACTTGTTTTGAGAATCTATTGTAAAGTGGGTCTAGTATTACCTTCACTTTAGGTCTTAGTTTTATTCTCACTAGTTTTTTTTGAGATTCTGAGTGTAAAGAGGGAAGTTATTATTTTGTACATGCAAAAAATGGGGTCCTTTTATACCTTTTTTGGATTCCCCTCACTAAGCATGATTCATCAGCTGGATTAGTAAGAAGACAGCTTACAAACCAGACCATGTGACATGATGAATCAGCCACTTACTAAGTACATTATAAATACAGTTGTAATCTTACAAAGCATGACAGAAATAAATGAGTCATCTCATGATCCAGATGAGATGAATTATCCTACTTACTGAGTATATTACAAATAAGGTTCAACCATGCCCCCACTTACAGAAGTTGAGAACTCATATGAGTCTAGCTTGCACTCAAGGGGGACTGTTGGAATACAATGGATTGGAGACAATGGAGAAGGGAAGCACTGAAGAACACAAGAAAGAAGGCACAAAGGGGAGAAGCCAGTGAACTTGGTTTGAGCACAAAGCCAGAAGAAGGGAATCAGAAGTGCATATGATGTCGGCTGAGATTCTGACACACACATTAACATGGTTATGTTTAAATTTTTTATTCCTTACTTACCTAGTATAAAGTTGAGTGCCCAATGATGCGAGCATCTCAGTTCTTGAAGAGAAACTGAGATGTAAGTACATAGTTCATGTATGTCAGCCATAGCTGATCAAAACCCATAGTGTACCTTTTGTTTTCTAGGTAGTACATCTGTTAATAGAGTTCTTGAAGAGAAACTGAGATTGTACCTTTTGTTTTCTAGCACTTCTGCTCCCTCCCATTTGTCTCATAATCCTAGATATCATAGTGGAAGTGAGGTGTAGAGTCTGGTATATGACAAAGCACAAGCAATGCATCCTATATGGGCCAACTGACATACACAGGAAAATGGGCACACATGATGGTTTCATATCCATCATTGGCCAACTGGTACACACAGCCACATATTCTACATGGGCCCAGCTGACAATATCACACTCCACCACCATTGTTTCCTGGCCACTGGCAAACATGTTAATATTGAGTATCACTGTGTATGGGCCCAGCTGTTGAAATTGTTTCTCAGTGAACCTGTCAGCTGAACATTAGGCATAGGCAAACATATTCAATCAACCAACATCCACTGGCCTATGTGGAACAGCACATTTTCAACCTCAGCTCCCTGTATAATACAGACCATGTGACTGAATGAGCTCAGATGCTAGAGGGACATGTACAAATATGTATACTGCTTTGCATCTGAAAAACAATCTTTTGAATACTTTGGCAATTTCATATTAGTTGGTTGTGGCATCAGTAAACTGAGTTGGGGCAAAACCAACACGTCGGGAGCCATCAAGCACAGTGTAGAAGCGCTGCATAAATAGGTAGCCAATCGTAAAGTCAAACCCTTGTCCAGAGGGCCAGCCAATGTCCATAATGACGAGATATATGTTATCGGGATGAACATCTGGATGAAACCTGGGGTTGAAAGAACGAGGCAAGATTTGGGCATTGCGAGTGAGACTGAATATGTGCTGTGCAAGATGGTGAACAAAGGGTAAGAGGGCTGATAGAATTGACATACCCCTTCAATATGGAATTCTAAGGGCTGTAGGGCCATGTACTGGTCAGGGGTAATCCTGAGAAGAGCAGTCCTCGGATCTAAAGTAGCGCCAGTTGCAGCCTTGTACCTTTCATAGGCATCTATCAAATGTTGAGCAGACAATTATTATACGTTGCACTCTAAATACACACCGGAGGCAATGGAAATGAAGTTGTGGCCAGTATCGACGATACCAACAGTGGTGCCCAAGATCTCCTCTTGGCCATAGGTGATCCTCTGCTTGATACCCCAATAGTCCGATGCGGGTGGTATGTCGGTGATAGAACTGAAACAAAACGATTACTATCGGTCTGGATTGATCTAGGAGCTGAGGTGACTTACGTGTAGATAATGTTACCAATGTACTTTGTATTGTCAGGTTCACCAAAGGTGAGCTCTCCGTAACGGTAGTCTGGATTCCCAGTGGGCTGGAAAAAGATACCAACAATGTGGTTATCGATCTCTTCTTGGTCATACAGGTAGTCAGTGAAAGTAGGGATCGTATCATCCATGGCAAGTGGCATAGTATTGAGTGACAAGATTCCAGGCCCGAGGCCAAGGATACCGTCTAGACCTGGATGGAGGCCTGCAGCAGTAGAAGCAACACCGAGCTGGAAATTGGTGACGGTGAGCCCACCAAGAGTGACGGTATCGCGGTAGATTATTCCTACACACGATCGTAAGTATTCAGGTTTTTAACTTATGACATTATCGTATGTCATACCTTTGAAAGAGGCCGCAGTTTCATCACCCTCGTCACCATAATCTACCTTAACAGGCCAGCCAGTTTTGACGCTAGTGCCGGTTCTCACATATGGAGTGGAGGCGCCAATCCATGTGACCGAGCTGCCGGTGTCGACAACCAAGTTGTCTTCAATAATGCATTAGTAGACGCATCTTTTCTCAGTGTTGAACTAACAGGTTGTGGGGGGACTGCCAATGCCAACTGTTACAGTGTACGCCACAAATCTGCTTGCCATAGGAATGCTATCAGCACGTCGGTCATGCGTATTGTAGCCCCCAAGGGCCGCCACACGAGCTTTATCGTGCTGCAAGAAGTTAATAGTGCCATTGGAGAAATTTAGCCTGGTGGCAAGGGGAAGAGTGATAGAGGAATTGCGGGCTTCAAGGGGCGATCCTGTTATTGACAAAGCCAAGAAAAGTGCCGATACGTACGCAGCGAGGAACATAGCTGACTGGAAAGTAATATCATACTCTGATACTCAGTAGTCCATTATATACTGCCAGCGAACGCAATGACAATGTTGGGCACCTTAGCCACGTATGAAACGTCCCCCCTCGAAAAAGCAATGATGAGGTGGTTACGATCCGAGTCATCGGGAGTGGCAAGGATTCGACTTTTTGAATGCTGGCAGCAGTGGCAGGTGGCAGGAATTTACAATTCGCTTGTTTACCAATGGTGCAACTTAAGTTGATTGACTCACCTCAGGACCATTTCCGTAAAGATGCCATCATGAATACACCTCGGTAGAACGTTATTACCTAGGTTAGTGTAACCAGCGTTGCTGAGAGCAGTTGTTCCCATTGCGACTGTCCCCGACTCAGGAGAAGAAGGTTCTGTGAGTTGGATGCAGTGTTCTGCCGGTCAACGAATGTTTACCAAAGTTAGTGTACGTTCACCGATGAACTTTCCCATGGATGCAAGTGAACTGACTTTGTGGAGTACCAGAGGTCCTGACTGAATATTAAGTAATCACGTTGTGATTGGACGAAGGCTCAAAGTGAACACTGTTAAAAATTTGAAAGACTTGCTCATATACTCAAATATCATCTGCTACTAGTACAACATATACACAATATACATTGTAAGATACATCAAAACAACAATAAATCTATTCAGCGAAGACTTCAACTTGAGGGAATTCTGGATCTTCAATCCCTTCAGCATCTAGGTCAAGAAGTTCATACAACTCAAGCTCAGCACCTAAACCTTGGATGGCTATTTTATAAAAAGATCCCAGCCATTCTTTAGGACGAGAATAATTAAGTAATTCACCTATGGGAATGTGGGTGAATGAATCACTGGTGGGTGCTGAGCACACCATTTCTGCAGCAGAAAATGCTTCCTCTTCATCAATAGCTTGAACAAGGTTTTGTGCAAGCTGACTTATCCCTTGTCTCTCAAAGGTGATGCTGCACTGCTCTCCACTTGACATTAGATTACTTTTGTGCTTTGTGACAAGCAGTTCAAGGGCAGGTCAAAGCTCGAGAAGATGGCAATAGAACAGATGAATTGGATGCATTGAGAGCTGGTGTAGTGAGAAAAATTGGTTGCATAGTGGTGCTGCTATTATGGGCTTGAGAACTTTTTCTTGGTGAATATTGTTCATGGTATTCCACTTGTGCTTTTGAATGAATATCTTCTGAGTGTGATTCACATTCACACAGGTGATTTAACAGTGTTGTTGGCTGACTGATCAACCAGACATGCTGAGAATCATTCTGGTCAATAGCCCATACTAGATTTTAACCCATTACATGCCTTGTTATGCAATGCACTTAGTAGTGACATGAGATTCCACATACAAAGGCCTGCAATTGCAGCTTCATCTCTCAGTGCATCTCACTGACCTGCATGAATTTGCTGCTCATCAAGTGCCTGCTCATGAATCATGCGCTGCTCATAGGGCCTCACACATATAACTTTTGCCTTTCTACTGACCATTGAAGTACTTTCTTTGGTAGCATAACCTGGATGTTCTATAAAGTGGTCCCACCACCATCATCTGTTTGATTTCTTGCCAGTCTTTGCCATCAAGCAAAAAGTTCGAGTCAGTCAATGTCAAGATATGACTATCGACATCACTCTTGTATGTACTCATCCTTTTCTTTTACATACACAATCACTCTTTGATACATGCTTCAGACACGTTTTCCTTTGATTCTCTGTCTTAATCAGCATATTAATACCTCTCACCATCAAATATTGTTGAGGAGTCTTTTGACCCAATGTGAAGTCTTTGTTATTGTCCCTCATTCCTAGTCCAAGCCTCGTCAGATCTTCACAGTCAAGGTGCGTCAAAAGGTGAGAGTTGCAGGCCAACATCAGGCTGTAGGTTCTCAAAGTGTGTCCTCAGCTGAACAGGCCAAAACTGCATGTTTGGAATGAGACTGTGCAAAGATATCTAATTGATCACTGATAATCATTGATGGTGTTGACTAATCTGAAGTATGGTATATGGGACCCGAGAACTCCTCAAAGTCAAGAGCAAATGTCAGACAGTGAACTTCACTGACTTTCCCACAATTCACAGTCAATGACCATGACTTTGACTCACTGACACATTGGGGTTAGTGACATTTAGGAGCAGTTTTTATGTTGTACAAAATGTGAAGAAAATATTTAAAATTTAGACCAACATATAGATAGAGACACAACTTCAAATTTTTGCAGTGCTTTGAATGAAATACCAAAGTTCAAGTATTGGCAACCATATTTCCACTGACCATATGTCAATGACAATAAGAAATTTAATTTAATTTTTTGTGTTTGCTCAAACTTGAAGTTTAATTCTGATATAAAATGTTGGATAAAATGTGAAATTTAGGACATGACTATATGAAGTTTTGTGATCACATTTTGCTGCCGGCAGAAACTTCAAATTTTGAGGGAATCTCAATTGTTGGACCAAACTTTATACATAAGCAGCCATATAGTCATGTCCTAAATTTCACATTTTGTCTGACATTTTATATCAGAATTAAACTTCAGGTTTGAGCAAACATAGAAAATTAAATTAAATTTCTTATTGTCATTGACATATGGTCAGTGGAAATATGGTTGCCAATACTTGAACTTTTGTATTTCATTCAAAGCACTGCAAAAATTTGAAGTTGTGTCTCTATCTATATGTTAGTCTAAATTTTAAATATTTTCTTCACATTTCATACAACATAAAAACTACTCCTAAATGTCACTAACCCCTATGTGTGACTGGCAGAACACTGGATGTGGGCTGTGGTAAATGATATGCCCACTGTTACGTCATCTGGGAAAACCAAAACTGTGGGATACTAGTAGCTAGTGACAGCTACATAGTATTTACTTGCTATGTACATTGAGAATCAGAGGTATTCAAACTTACAGTCGATTCATGGTTGATTGAGGTTGAAGAACTGACCGGAGAGGCCTGAATTGTCAAGCTGAAACCCACTATTTTGTTTTCAAGTTCAAAAAGTGAAATCCAAAGAAATCAAAAACAACAAATTCAGTCATGTAAAACTTTACTCTTGTCACCACATCACCATAACCTTTTCAAAGCCCCACTATTCCTGTTCTACTCCAAATTTCTAGTGGAGCTACTTAGAGACACTTCTTAGCTGATCCCAGATGAGAGCAGCATCATTCTCAGGTCTTGGTAGAGTTGTCATGACTGGACAAGGTTGGACCTGTATGTACCAGGGCTCCATACACCTTCATGGGGTAAGTTTCCCTTGACTAGTGATGAGATGGTCTGGCTGGTACTGATATAAGCACTCCTTCAATGTCATATGGAGTGCAAGCAACAACACCTTAAATTACCTGAACCCAGTTTGTCGGGACATTGTGAGCACCATGTGCATCCTCATAGCTCCTAAATTCCATGCACTCCTTTTCTCTTAATTTGATCCTCCTATTCTTGCATCACCATGGCTTCTGCATATTCTTTCATGGTGTTGTTGGTATCAAGAATGCCACTGCTTACACATTGGAGAAAGAGGTTTTAGAAGATGAATGGGTTCAAACATAACTCTGTCACCTCTATCACAGTACTGTAAAGTGTTTGCAGGCCTGTTCTAGCCCATATTCTGGCTGTTATAGTAGAAACAGACAGAAAGATGGGCAACGAGTGGGGCCTGGAGGAACCATATATGGTGCAGGTGAGAACTGCAACTAGGTGCATTTGATGAAAGTGGAAGCTTCAACCCTGAAGAGTTCAAGTGTCAAACACATCTAACTTTTACTTCACCAAGTCAAACTATGATGAGTCAGTGTTTCAGCAATACAGCTAGCCTCACTGGTTTTGTCAACAAACCAGGTCAGAAACATATTCCATGATGGATTTTATGAGGGATTAAATGGTACTCTCAAGGTGTCAAAGATAAACAACTTAGTGCCCAATATATCAACCGTGGCTTAGACATAACAGCCAAGCACCTCAAAGACAAGAAAAAACAGACCACTGTCATTACTGTTGGAGGCACTATAAACACAATTCTTTGTGTGTATTTGATCAATGATCTCCCATGATACGTACTTGACTGACGATCTCGTCCAGGCTCCTGTGCTTCTACAGCGGATGTTGATTTCTTCAGTGTTGATACTGCAAACAATCCCATCTTGCGAGATGGCATTAAAAGCGCTGCCAAGGCCATGCAGCTTGGTGAAGGCTGGATGAACAACCACACCGCACTTTTCATCGCTCCAAACACTATGACCAACATCTATAACGAAGCAATTCGTGATGGTGTAGTCATCTTTAATAAGCCTGGGCTTAAGGTGGTTGCTGCACCCTGGACGTACTGTCTAGTAGCCAAACTGGAGAAGGCTGGAAAGAGAGGGAATGCAAAGTCCTATGATATGTCCGATGCGGCGCAATACCTCATCCAAAAATCCAGGAGGAGGGGAGCGAAAATCAAGGTTGCAGACATCAAAGCAAAAGCAACAGGGTACGGGGTCAACATCCAGGAGGCGCAGGTTAAGCAGTTCAAGGCGTTGTGTGGAGGGTATATGGAGGGGTGAATAAGTTCACGAGCACAGTTTCCTGTAGTACAAGTGTACGGTAGTACAAGGATGTACGTGTAGTGTATTGACCTACAGTTGTAAGTAGGTAGAAAGCTAGTGGTAGGCTATGGATGTGTTTGTATTCAGTGGGTGGATTTGCTAGTGGGTTTGCGCAACATGTCATATATCAATAACTACGGGAGGCCGTACATCGCGATCCCGCGGACCTCCTACCACAGAGGCGTTGACAGCAACCGTCCTTATACTATTATCCTGGCCACTCCAAAGTATTGCCCATAGCAAACGCATAGTGTAAAGCCAACCCCTTTCTTGCGTACAATATCCTCCCATATTGACTGAGCAGAGTTCCAGGGTATATTCTCAATTCCACGGCCGCCGTGAATATGTCCGAACACATGAAGCGCAGGCGGGTGTGTCCTAGAGAGTTCCCACATGCGTGCAAGTAGGGCCCTGCAACCAAATCCGGTAAGATCGAGATGTCCGTGAGGAGGACCATGAGTGATGAGGATATCTGTGTCGTCCGGAATGATAGACCAACGGCTGGGAGTATCAATGACGCCCATACGTGGGTATTGGAAGGCGCTATTGCCATGCTGTGGAGTGAATGGGCTACCAAATATCTTGAATGCGCGACCGCGCACTTCGATAGTGTGAGCCTCGTCCTCTAGATAAATTATGCCACGGTCTCGCCATGTGCGTACCCATAAACGACCCTCGTGTGTCTGAAGGTACGTATCGTGATTACCAGCGATGACGATTTTGTGCTCATGCGGAAGGGAGACTAGCCAGTCGAAGATAACTTGAAGTTCATGAGGAGTGCCAGAATGGGTGAGATCACCGGCGTGAATGAGAACATCACCGGGTGGTATCAGGGCAGATATGTCGGTGTTGTGAGTGTCAGATATGCATATGGTGCGGACGGGAGAAAACGAGCGAGATGGCAGTTGTTGACTTAGATGACTATACAGCTTTGAGGCAAGATAAAGGCTCAAATTTTGCAAAATCTCTCACTTTGAGAACGTGTCGTCTTTGTATTACTATCTGCGCGCGCACACACATTCAACCTGCGACGTCGGGCTAATAAATTGGTGAGTGTGCTTAAATGGCTGGTAAATTTCCACATCTCGGTCTCTTCTCTTCTCATTCAATATACAATGTAGCTACCTTTGCAGTGCCTAACCGGTAAGTAGTTTATCATGATGCGTGGTCGAGCTTCTGTTTACCTCATCATTTTTGAATCGAGAACCTTCTACACGAGTAGTTCGCTCGAATCTCACAAGGTCGGTCAGCTTCAGCTTCATCCATGTCAGTAGGTCGGGCACAGAGGTAAGCTCCCGAATAACATTTAAATATTATATACTTTCTTCTGTTATTAACTTTCCGATCAGTCTGAGCGAACCTATCCCTCCAACCCCTTCAAAACTCCTTGCAAATCGCACTGCAGTCATCCAGAAGTACCCACTTCGAAGACCCATGGCATGGCGCCATTCCCTCATTTCTCAACCTCTCCTCCATCGACTTTTCCCACTCCTCTCTCCTCCATCTAGTGACACGCCATCCGCATCTTTCTATCGTCTTTATCAATTCTTTGTCATAGACTGGACAGTCCAGTTCCGCAATGAGCTCGAATACTTCTGGACGCGGTCTCAACCCGATTGGGCGCTCTCAGCCCTCCCCGATCCATACCCTAACAATAAACCCAAGACAGGCGCCGCTACTGATACAGATGAGGCACTTCAATATGCCATTATGGCTGGACTATCATGGAGAAAGCGTATAACCGCCTGATTATGAGAGGACTACCCCGTGATGCACCTCCCATCGTGGATGACTTTGAAGAGCTACGGGCACGCCCGAAACACCCCGAGAGTGTCCCAGCATGGGCAGAAGCGGTCGTTCCGCTTAGCGAGGTGATGGATATCCCTGACTCGGAGGGGAAGGTGCCTACGGATGAGGATGTTGATGAGGATTTCCTGCGCTTTGGAGTCCGTGCAGCGACGCCTCACTGGGTTTTTGTTTGAGTGGAGTTTGTCGTCTTGGAGGATTTGTGGAGGTACGTTTATGGCGACACGTCCTGATGTCTGTCTGCACCATTCAACATTTCATGTCTCCCAAAGCCAAGCAGTCGAATGGTTTGGAATTTTTCTTGTGTTATTATTCACCTGGTTCGCTTATCAACGTTCAACGGTCAAGGTTGTTCTACCTGTATGCGTGAGCAGGCCTCTCGTTGTCAGTTGACGCAGGAACAGATTTTGATTTAGGCATTGTGCACACAGAGCTGCGGCATTCGTATTACACGATTATGCAGCAGTCATCGGAGTTCGTGCAATGTTTTTGGCGTAACCCAAACAGATGAAGTGATGGAGTCTCAAGAGTACATGCCATGCTGTAAGAGATGAGCAGCGGAACAGGCATATGGTTGTTCGGCCCGGGAGCAGAGGTGGTGGATGGCGCAATGCAGACGGATAGGACGAGTTCCGAACTCAAGATAAGGTTACCAAGCTTGTTCTGTGACGTGCAACTTTAGAGGAGTGCGCACAAGACGGTTCCGAGTCGGCCAATTACCTACAGGAAAATCTAGACACCGGCACTCATCATAAAAGTCCATGAATTGCGCCAAAAAAACAAATTTGATGGACAAAACGTATCAGGTACTGGTAGAAAGAAAGCAAAAGCAAAAAAGCATAAAGCACTCCAAAAACATTAACCATCAACCATCATTGCATGATATCGTGGCCCGCGTCTAAACTCTCTACAACGTAAGATCGGTCGGTCATGCAATCCCATCTCTATCCAAAGTTTCTACACACGATATGACCTCTACGCGGCGCGCCTAGGTCAAGCATCGTCGATTCAGAAATCGATTCTATGAGGACGATGGCCAAGTCTCAGAACATTCCTTAAGCTCTTCTTCCACAGCTTTCCGGCCTGCAGCTGTAAGAACCGGAACACCAGAACTGATATCTCGTTCAAAATACTGGGGTATAAACCTGGGTTTGAGTCCGTTAGCAATCGAGTTCGGTGCTCCCCAAAAAAGGAGGGGAAGAAAAAAAGAAACTGACTCAACACCCTTCCTCTTCCTCTCAACCGCCTCATCCCTCTGCTTCTGTTCGATCGCAAGCTTCGCCTTGGTAGCCTCTCCATATTCCTTCGCGAGCAGCCTCGTCGTTACAGCATCCCACAACTTTCTGCTCTCATTCGGAAGTTGCCTCTCTAGCGGACGAACCTTCTTCGGAACGACGAATAGTGTCGAAAGATCTACGAGCGTCGCATATTCCGTCTGGAATAACGAAGGGGTAGAGAAACTTGGCGTCGAGGGAGATGATGCTGGGGATAAAGATGTGGACAGAGCAGGGGGCGATGCAGCAACTCGCCGCCACCGTATATGATTTCGCCAACATCCGTCAAAGACAGCTACGACCCGAGCTGTGGGAACGTGTTTCACTTTCGTCCATTCCTCGTGTTCTGTGGATCCTTCGTTGTACGTGTGTATCACCCCCTCAACTAAAAAGTGGGCACGGCCTAGCCATGACTTGTCCCATCATCAGCCATCATAATCCCCTATTACTGGGAGAGGACAAACGCACCTCTTCTTTATACTCAATCACAGCCCGATATGCCACCCCCTTCGCACCCATACAAGTAACAATTGTACTATCCCCAACAGTGATATAAAAGCTCCCCCTCAAGATCCCATTCACATTAGCCACCGGATGCGTGATGTGGTACTTCTCGCCCATGCCCGGTCCTGATGTAAGATTGATGTAGATCCCCTTGTTGAAAGACCCCGGGGCGACGCGTACCGCCGTACCGCTCACTTTTGCGCTGATCTGGTCTATGCCGGCCATCTCCACCCCACGTGAGGGACATGAGGCGTAGTATGCGCTTACGGGAGGATGGTGGGATACTTGCTCCGTTACGTATACGACCCGGACATTGTCCTTATCTTTTTCCTCATTCCTTCCACTTCCGTTCAGAGGAGACAACGAGAGTTTGGACAGGCCAGCATCGCCGAGAGACGTAGGGGCTGTGCTTAGAGTCGGGGATGTCTTGCTTTTGGACATGGAAGTGAGGCTGAGGCCGCTACGCGTGCTCTTTGAGCTCTTGCCGCTGCGATTACTCTTCACGCTCAATGTTTCGCTTCCTTGGGCTAGAGCAGTCTGGGAAGGGACATTTGTATGGACGCGGAGAATGGGGGGTTGGGTCGGATCGGAACTGTAGGAAACCGGTGGGACGTCCCAGTGCCCGCGGAAGTGCTCGCCTAGAACGCTGTTATACGGTTTGCAGACTTTACCGTGCTGTGTGAAGAATTAGTTGGAATTAGCGAGGAATAATGATTGAGTTGGACATACGACAAATTTAAGGTCCTTTGTGAATATGAAGCGCACGACTGCCAGGATGCGCTCGAAGGGATCGTTTGAATCGTTTATTCTATTTTAGCAGTGACGCCCGGCAGGTTAGCGAACGCCCAGAGGCATCCACAAAGGGAAATAAAAGAGCAAGAAGTAGTACTCACGCAGCAAACAAATCAGGTCTATCAAGATAATGCCAATACTCGAGATTTGGAAGCGGCTCTAGGAGACTTGCAGGCAATGATAGGCGCCTGAGTGAGCGTTCAGAATTAGTACTGGTGGCACCTTTCATGTAGGGGAGAAATGTACATAGCAGCGATATCCTTGACCCCCAAACACTTCTTTACAAGCTGGACGATCATGCTTAGCTTCCCGCCTTCACCTACGTCGCCTGAGTCAGGGAGGGAGATGGTTGGGCCTGGGGCTTCGTCGTCGTCTTCTAGGACTTCGCCGGAGGGTATCTTGATGATTGCTTCGTCGGCCATTATTGACAATGATCTCCTCGATAATGATTGTTGTTCTTGGGCGTTGTGAGTGAGGAGGAAAGAAAAAGAAAAAAAAGGAAAGGAAATATGCGAATTTGTGACAGTCGTGTGGTTGGAGGGAGCACAACACCCGAAGATGTGGTGCGGTGTTCAATGAGAGAAGGAAACACGTGCGTGCGTTGGATGATATTACTGTATGGGCGCTTGTTTACAGTGCCCTCGGATCCAGATACTTGGCAGTTAGTTATTCAATTCGTAAATCGCAAATCCAGCGTGCATGCAAGTATATAAAGCTATGTAGTAACCATACAAGGAATGTAGCAACGCCTCCAGCCCTCGCCAACGCCACTTCTAGGGTAACGGGCTTTGGCTGAGGTTTCTGGCAAGTGAATCAAGCATCACCATCATCGTGTCGATGGTCAACACCTATTTACATCATGGGGAATTAACAAATCTTGACACTGGGGCACCGGGTATCCTCGATCTTACACATGCCCTGGCGGCGTCCCATGAGGAAACCTTATTTAACCTCTAAGAAGCATTAGTACCAACACCCTGCCTGATAGTAAGATGGTATTGGAGGAACGTTGCAGCTACGTATCATACACGTTAGTGATATAGCTAATCTATCTGAAATCACCGTATCAGCTGAATGAAAATACCGCAGAAACGGGACTCACCAATTGCATAAACCACAAGAATGAATGGGTACCCAAACACGATCGTGACACTCAAGGTCCCACAGGGGTAACAAACAACCCCTTCAAAGACTCTATAGCCACCCTCACGCTCATCCTCAACTTGCCGTCCTCCCCCTCAGCGCCAGCATACCCAAGCCCCATTTTTAGTGCCGCCCTCTGCACGGCCTCATCTTTTCTTCCGGCATCTCCTTCTCTCTTCTTTCTTGTCCACCACCTTACCGCGCGTTCGCGCAGTTCAGGGTTGCGCATGACAGCAGCACGTGTGTATTTCAACAGATGTGCACGGGGAATGGAACGCTCGAGGTGTGCGAGAGCTGGGGCAAGGGACATGCTGGGTGGTCCTGGGTGTTGTACCTCTGGGAGGAACTGGGTAAGAATTGGGAGAAGGAGGAAGAGGGTTTGGCGTGTGAACTGGATATTGTCGTGCCACTGTTCATGTCGAGTTAGGCTGACTGATATTTGGAAGTGAGAGACACGCACCATGAAGACACGGGTTCCGTCTTTGGGGAGTGGAGCGGCACTAGCGGAGACTAGGATGTAGCCGTCTGCAAGGGCAGCACAGACTAAGACGCCTAAAATATACACCCTCCATCTATCTCTGCCATTCGCGCTGGATGTAAGCAACAACAACACCGCAGCAGTACGGACATAGGCGAGAAGGGCGCCTGCGAATACAAAGAGGGTATAATCGTCTGCAGAGGTGCATGGCACGCATGTTTGCAGCGCCCTTTGACCAAACCTGCGGGTGGACATGAATTTATGATTTAAGGGGAGTAAGGGTAGGGACGCACCGAATGAACCACCCCCTCGATTCATCCGTCTTTAGGCGACTCAGTAAAAGTTCGAGATCAGGTGGAATTTGCACAGGTACTGCAAGTCCACCATCACCTGCTCCTGCTCCAAAACCAGCTTCTGATAATAACAACGCACGAATGCGGTCAACAGAAAGAGTAAGAGGGATACGTAGACGGGAGAAGAGGTTTTGTGGACGTTGACTGAAAGTATATAGGGAGTATGACGAATGGAGAAGTACGATGATGCTACGTTTGCGTATATAAAGCCATCCTAAAAGTACGATGAGGAACGTGAAGAAAAGTGTTTCGACGACGCTCATTACAAGACAAGCTTAGAGCACAGCCACGCACATTCGTCGGTTCCTTTGCATCAGCAATAATTCAAAGCCTACATGATCTAATGAATATCCGCTACAATTTACAAAGAGTTCACGGTGCCCGCAATTTGGATCTTAACCGTGAGCGGCGTATAGAAAGTTACCCCACTGAAGTTAGTGAAAATCCAGCCTCACATCAGTGAATTGAGTGAGTGACTCACTCATCACTGAGAACCTGTTCAGTCACCGGTATTTAGCCAACTTCACACTAGCTATCCCACAATTTCAGTTTTTTTTTTTCGGATGTAACGGCGGGCGTATCATTTACCACGGCCCACGTCCGACTCGTGGAACCCTTCTCCTGAATCGGGGACGGTCGCAATGGGGACAACCGCTCTCCTCAGCAACACTGACCCAGGCAATAACATTCTGCCAAGGTGTACTCATGATGGCATCTCTACAGAAATGGACCTCAGTGAGGTAAGTCAATCAACTTTAGTTGCATCATTGGTAAACAAGCGAATTGCAAATTCCTGCCACCTGCCACTGCTGCCAGCATCAAAAACAAAAAGTCGAATCCTCGCCACTCCCGATGACTCGGATCGTAACCACCTCATCATCGCTTTTTCGAGGGGGAACGTTTCATACGTGGCTAAGGCGCCCAACATTGTCATCGCGTTCGCTGGCAGTATATAATGGACTACTGAGTATCAGAGTATGATATTACTTTCCAGTAAGCCATGTTACTCGCTGCATCCGTGTCGACACTTTTCTTGGTTTCGTCAATAACTGGAGCACCACTTGAAGCCCGCAATTCCTCTATCACCCTCCCCCTTACCACGAGGCTGAACTTCTCCAATGGCACTATTAACTTCTTGCAGCACGATAAAGCTCGTGTGGCGGCCTTTGGTGGCTACAATACGCATGGCCGACGTGCTGATAGCATTCCTATGACAAGCAGATCTTTGATATACACCGTAACAGTTGGCGTTGGCAGTCCCCCCACAACCTGTTAGTTCAACACTGAGAAAAGATGCGTCTGCTAATGCATTATCGAAGACGACTTGGTTGTCGACACCGGCAGCTCAGTCACATGGATTGGCGCCTCCACTCCATATGTGAAAACCAGAACTAGCGTCAAAACTGGCTGGCCTGTGATGGAAAGTTATGGTCCTGACGGTAATGAGCCTGAGGCCTCCTTCAAAGGCATGACATACAATATCATAAGTTGAACACTTGAATACCTACAATTATCTGTAGGAATAATTTACCGCGATACCGTCACTCTTGGTGGGCTCACCGTCACCGATTTCCAACTCGGTGTTGCTTCTACTGCGGCAGGCTTCGATCCAGGTGAAGACGGTATCCTTGGCCTCGGGCCTGGAATCTTGTCACTCAATACTATGCCACTTGCCATGGATGATACGATCCCGACTTTCACTGACTACCTGTATGACCAAGAAGAGATCGATAACCACATTGTTGGTATCTTTTTCCAGCCCACTGGGAATCCAGACTACCGTTACGGAGAGCTCACCTTTGGTGAACCTGACAATACAAAGTACATTGGTAACATTGTCTACACGTAAGTCACCTCAGCTCCTAGATCAATCCAGACCGATAGTAATCGTTTTGTTTCAGTTCTATCACCGACATACCACCCGCATCGCACTATTGGGGTATCAAGCAGAGGATCACCTATGGCCAAGAGGAGATCTTGGGCACCACTGTTGGTGTCGTCGATACTGGCGCCAACTTTATTTACATTGCCTCCGGTGTGGATTTGGAGTGCAGCGTGTAATGATTGTCTGCTCAACGTTCGATAGATGCCTATGAAAGGTACAAGGCTGCAACCGGCGGTACTTTAGATCCGAGGACTGGTCTTCTCAGGATTACCCGTAACCAGTACTGGGCCCTAAGGCCCTTGGAATTCCATATTGAAGGCGTATGTCAATTCTATCAGCCCTCTTACCCCTTGTTCACCATTTTGTACAGCAAATCTTCCGTTTCACTCGTAATGCCCAAATCTTGCCTCGTTCTTTCAACCCCAGGTTTCATCCCAATGTTGATCCTAATAACATGTACCTCGTCGTTATGGACATTGGAACGCCCTCTGGCGGAGGGTGTGACTTTACGATTGGCTACCTATTTATGCAGCGCTTCTACACTGTGCTTGATGGCTCCCTCCGGCGCGTCGGTTTTGCCCCAACTCAGTTCACTGATGCCGTCATCCCCTAATATGAGATTACCAAAGTATACAAAGGATTGTTTTTCAGAGGCAAAGTAGCGTACGGATTTGTATAGACATGTTCCTCTAGCATCTTGCATCTTTTCTATAGCATGGTGCTTGTCTGAAGGTGAGAGCTAGACACGAACCTCAGTCACGGACAAAGAGACTAATAGTATGTAGTACTATGAACCTAGACATGAGCCTATACAACAAGTTGAGTAATGGATCTAGACATAGGTTAAGGAACATACATACCTCAGTCATGTACAAAGAGACTGAGGTGTGCTGGTGGGCATCTGTCACCTTAAGTAGTCTTGGAAGAGAAAAATATAGTAAGGTACAGTGCAGTGTGTTCAGATATATGTATGACATCTGACACTAGTGATGTGCTGGCCTGGCTTGGCCTGAAAGCCCTGGCTTTGGCCTGGCCTGGGGTGGCTTGGGCTTTTGAAAATGTTAGACCAAGCTGTGAGCCAAAGCCATGGCTCAGCTTGGGCCCAGTCATGGCTTTGGAAGTCAAATAGATCAATATTCAATATATTAAACTATCTACTAGGTCTCATCCATCAATTCATCATCCTCATCATCTAAGGTCAGCACATCCCAACCCTCCTCATCATTGTCTTCAACCTCACCAGTCTCTGCATTGTTGTCACAAATTCCTCATACAAATCATTATTCTTTCCTCAATTTCCCTAAAGTGTCTAAACCCAGTGCTAAGACAAACCCTAACCCTATCGAAATCCCTATATCTGCTGAAATTCTACATCTTGTATGCCATTTTGACACATGAAAAGAATGTAATTTAACCAACAGTGAGATTTGAATTAAAATGTTTGATCATTTTGATTCAAATCTTGCATGAAGTAAAACTCCTTTCAAACTGGCAAAATGTGTTTTTAAATTGTTATTTCAGATTTTCCCAAAATTTTACTCCATGCAAGATTTGAATCAAATCTCACTGCAGGTTAAATTACTTTCTTTTCATGTGTCAAAATGGTGTATGAAATGTAAAATTTCGCCCAGTATTTTTCCACCCTTCCAAATTTTGTGTTTTCACTGCGTCAAAATGTATAGTAAGAATGCCAAATTTATCAATCACATTTCGAAACAAATCTCGCATAGTGCAAAACTCCCAAACCACCAATGTGTAACTGAACTACCTGATGAAAATAAAGAGGTCTTTTATGATGCTATCAGATAAGATAAGATAGTATCACGTGACATATCACATGACCTTAGAACCTTCTAGAATATGATGTCATTATGATGTCATCAACAATGTCACAACATCACATCGTATGATTCTCATTTCTATTTTCTGATTGGCTAGTAGTTTAAAACTCAGTTTGTATCTCAGTTTCAATATGCCTATATAGTTAGCTAGTTTTACCGTAGTAGTTCTTTAGTTCAAACCTCTTGTATCTACACCTAGTAGCAACCAGATGTCACTGCTCCTCTTTTCTGTTGTGATAACCTTAGTTTGAGTCCTAGTCTCTGCCCCTGCCTTAATTGGTTAAAAGGGTTGTGACAATTATTTTCAGAGTCATCAGCTTCAACCTCTATAAGAGATGATGGACTGGCCTCATAGAATAGAAGGTTGTGACATAGAAGGCATTTCACACATTGTAATGCTTCAACAACATCACCTTTAAGTTGATTATGCTGCTTACCAATTGTAATGCCTCCTTGTGAGAATGCTTGTTCACTTGAGACCAATGAAGTCATGATTGACAAATAGTCCCTGGCAAGTGAGGCCCAGACTGGGTATTGCTCAGCATTAATCTAAATAAAAATGACCATCAGTGATTGTCATTTAATCCAATCAAAGCTACTTAGCCCCCACCATTGTATGGTGCTCATCCTGGCTGGTAGAGCTGCATCAATAGTCTTGATATACCTCAAAAACTCGACCCTCCATGGTTTCAATGGATCAGCAGTAGATTCACCTATATCTGCCTCACTGTCATCTTCAGAATCACTTTGAACTTGTTGGATAAGCTTCTTGAGGCCACTGACCTTGCTTTTGCTAGTTGTAAGTGGAGGTGATGAAATATTTCAATTCAACTCAGAATAGTGCACCTCAAACTTCAGGATTGTTAGGCTAAGAAAGTAATTACTATACAGTGAATGATGTACCACTTTCTCTGCACACACAAAGACATCATTAAGCAAACTCAATGGCCAATGCTTTTGAAGTATGCCATTTTCACTGTTGGATCCCCAGGTAGCTCCCTCTCACAAGCATATAGTGCCAATCATGACCATCAGTGCTGTAACCACAGCAAATGGCAATGCTATGCATGTGCCAAAGAAGGCCCAGAAGGAACAATCAGACAAGAGTGTCAAGCATGGTCCTCAAAAAAGGAGGAATGCCCCAGCCAACAATAACACTGACAAGCCCCAACTCAACAGTATTGTCTAGATATACTATACCTTTATTCCTTTGGCTGGGGCATTCCTCCTCTTTTGAGGATGACACTTGACACCCTTGTCTAATCGTTCCTTCTGCATCAGGTAACAAACCTGAAAATAATATAGCTTTATAATCTTTTATCTTTTGTAAAATTTCTATAATACCTATCATAATTGCAGTCAGCTTGACAAAGCTTTAGATAGGCAGACTACACTGGCAAAAACCGCCAAATACACAATTATGATACATATTGCAAACATCTGCCATCCTTGACAAAAGTTTATAATGCCAGGCTGCTTCAAGCAAAACTGCCATGAAATTGCCAAAAAGTCCCAACATTGACACTCATTTTATCATTTTATATATCAAATCAAATTTTAATTGGGGTTGGGATATACATATGTGGTAGTAATACAGGAGAGAGACATGGCAGAACACAAGGTAGAGAGATAGAGACATGTCAGTCACCTACCTCAAGAGCAAAAAGAACCACCAGGAAAGGCCGGTGAGGAGGACCATGGAGGAGGGACAGGGAGAAGCCATGAGGAGCCAAGGAGGAGGGCCAAGGGAGGGGCCAGTAGAGGGCCAAGGAGGAGCCATGGAGGGCCAGGGAGGAGGGCCAATGAGAAGGGCCAGGGAGGGCCAAGGGAGGACCAGTAGAGGGCCAAGGAGGGCCAAGGAGGAGCCATGAAGGGCCAAGGAGGACTAAGGAGGGGACCAGGTGGTGATGGCCAATTGGTGGAAATTTGTTGACACAATTACATATCTACATCAGAATGTTGGTTTTTTGGCAATCCTTGTTCATTTAATACCAATTTGTCATATTTGTTATCAAGTTTTATCTTTGTATATAATCTTATATAATTTAGTGGATTTTTGATTTGATTTTACCAACTAAATCTGGGACAAACAAGTTTGTGCCTATTTCCTGATAGCCAAGATACAACAAGGTGATATTTCTGACATAGTCATATCTTAATTCATACATGTGTTATACCATGATAATAATATCTAAGACTATAACATGACATATAATAATATTTTTGGATGACCAATTATATCTGGTCATATCAACTTAGGGTTTGTTATCTGATGTGGGCCTTCTTTGGCACATGCATAGCATTGCCATTTGCTGTGGTTACAGAACTGATGGTCATGATTGACACTGTATGCTTGTGAGAGGGAGCTACCTGGGATTGAGCATCTGGAGTCATGGAGGATGTCGGAGATGAACTGTCATCATTTGAAGGGATGGGAGACTGAGTGCTTGTAGTCAGTATTGTATTCTGCAGCTCTCCTTCCTTCACCTCATTTTCATTTGCTCCTCTGTTTCTGTAGTGCAGTGCAGCCTGAAAGCATTCCTCTTCCCACTCCTTGAACTCTGCATCAGTGAGCTTGCAAAATATAGTGGCACTAGAATCCCATGCAGTCTTTAGGACAGATATTTCAGTCTGCAAATTGAGGTCTCCAGGGCAGCAGAATTTGGTAAGTGGCCAGTTTTCAACAATGATCTGATGCTTCATGGTGATGTGGTGGTCAAAGTTGTGATAATACATGTGAGAAACTCTCTTGGGGGCAGCAGCAAGTTCTTCCCAAAATTCAGCCAAATATATCACCAGAGCAGGAAAAAGAACATACAAAGTTTCTTGAAAATTAGCTCCCCAGTAACTTTCTTGAGGTTGAGAGTCTCTTGCAAGTAGGTTTTAGCCACACCTGCATATTGCTTATTAGTTACATGACATAGATGAAACCCATAAGCCTTACCTTTAATGCCAGCAATGGAAAACACCTCTAGTCTTAAAGCAACGTCCATTGACCTAACTTTGAAACATGCATCAAAAAAGTCTGTAGCATGCAAAGTTTGAAATACATGAGGTTGGTTGAAGTGGTCAGCAGTGGAGCATGTTGCAATGAAGATAATCTCAACTCCAGCATGGGCATTCAGAGCACGAGCCTATCAATAGAATTTTGTGCCAGAGGATATATTACTGGATAAGCAACAGAAGCACAATACCTCATGGTCAATGACCTCCACTGACCTTTGACAATTGTGGAAGGCTTCTAGGGGGACATTTCGAACAGCAAGCTTCTTCATTTCATGGTGATCTTCCAGATCCTTAACAGCAGATTGAGTAGCAGCCTCCTGCTCACTTTTTGACATGGCATTCCACTGCTCAGCAATTTCACCAGCACATTGTGCTGCTTTCAAGAGTGCAATACCAGGTGCTCATTCTACACAGGAGATTGTGTATCAGTGAGCAGAACTTTCAATGTAGCAGATTCCCATACCATTGTTGATCCATTTGACTTCTTGTTGACAAAATGTGTTCCATCAATTAATGCCACGAGATGACTAGGCAATGCATGAGTGCTGCATTATCTCCTCATAGTAGTACTGGACACTATGCCCACTCAATTGAGTGTGTAATTTCTCTGCTTCATGAAAGACAATGTTGCAAGCAGCTTGGAGGGCACTTGAGTATGAAACACAATGAGCTTCTCTCTTTTCCTTGAGCACTGCTTTCTCAGCTGCACTGCACTTGTATCATGTTTTTTGCAATGACACCAAGGTACCTGAAGTTTATTGGTTGTAAGTGTATGCATTTTGGGGGCATAATGCATGACTATGCTCAAGCTCATTTGTTTCACCATTGTCAAGGGCAATGAGGTTGCTGGTAAAAGTGGTTGGCTAGTTTTTTTGGCTAGTCTTACAGACATGAGTGTTGCGTGGCACACATGACTTTTAAAGACAAACAACATATGTTAGGAACATAAAATCATAGGGAAAGAAACAGTGTAGATGAGTTAGAAGTCGTTGTCACCAGTGATGATAAACCACAACCACTGTGCCTCTGTGACTGGAAGGCCTCTATCTGACAGATCATCAACAAACTGTTGCCCAGACACACTAACATCCAGGGCATGCTGAACACAGAGGAGGGCACAATGAGAATAACCATGGGCCTCAAGATAGCTATCAGGTACATTGCCAAAAGATGGCAGGGGTATATTGTCAGCAGGAGGTGGGCTATGGAGTATTGTTTGGATGCCACTCAATTCCTGCACATACTGGTACACCCATGGTGCATGTGAGGGCACATGTGGTGCCTGTGAGGACATAGAAAGAGGTGGGTCTGTCTGTGTCCTCTAAGCATGTGTTTGCCAAGGTGTGCTGGAATCAATAATGTGTGCTATTTAACTGACTGATAAGTAGTGGAGTAGTAACAATGGACAAACTTACATGGTGCAGAATGTTCACCTGGGATTGAACTGACAGTTGAAGAGAGGCTCAGAGAGTTGAGGGAGAGATTTGAAAATACAGCAGGCAACTCCACAATCTTCTCTTTCATGATACCTTTTTTGCTGCCAATGGGGTTGCCATTGATACATTGTCCTTTCATGATCATCCAAGCAACATCTGCAAAAGTTTTGAATTTCTTGAACATTGGATTGTGAAATCCAGATACCAGTGGGTGGCAATCTTTCCTAGGAAGCAGATGCTGATGTTATAACCTATCATTATTTTGAAACATAATTAGATGCACCACTTTGTGTAAATACCATTCTCATATCCCCTTAATACTGCATGGGAGCCCTGAAGTTTACCATTCTGAATTTCCTTCTGAAGCACACCTTGTGCAGCATCAGAGTCCATGAATGTGCATGCAACAACCACAGCTTCTTGTGTTAGTACAGAATGTATGATATTGTGAAGAGCAAACAGTTTTTGAGCTTGAGTGAAACTCTGACAGTGAATGGCAAAGGGAAAGTAGTGAGTGTCAGATCCACCATAGGCAATGAAAGGTCTGAAGGATTTGATCAATGTGAATTGATAACATCATAGTATCACTCACTTTTTGTCAAAGATTTCAGGAGATTTACCCCCAAAGACTACCCACTGCTTGCTGGAACTCATAGAGCTGCAAAAGTAAGAGACTGATGATGTGAGGAAGGTGGAAGTAGGAATGCAACATTTTTGTGCAATCAGATGATTGGTGATAATGCTGATGTGTGACCTAGTACCTTACAGTGTGACTTTAAGTGATTCATTTGAAGCACTCTTCACTCAAAGAAAATAGAAAATTCAAGCAATCATAGTATTTGTGAAGACAGATGCACATGAAAACTACACATTACACTAATTCAACGATGAAGTGTTAGGTCAGATAGATATTCTATCAAGGTATCAATGTCCTGCATCAATTCCTCAACTTTGTCAACAGTGGGTGCAGCATCATCATCATGCTTGACTTCATCACTGCTAGACAGAGCAATATCCTCTGCAGTATGCCCTCTAGATCCTTTCCTTGTACCTGCTGAAATTGAGCCAGAGAATCCTGGAAGTGAGTGGATATTTGAAATGTGGCAAAGGACTTGTAGGTTGATTAAACAGTGGTGTCTGCAGTATTCATACACAGCAACATGTTCAATAGCTTGTTCAGCCACAAGTGAGGCAAGACATTGAGTAAATAGAGAGTCTTCATCTATGATGGCAGTGTGCAAACATCATATCTCCACATTGCATTGTTCTATCTCCTCCTTTGCACGTTCAATCTATAGCCATTGTCAGATCACTGCACAGGTAGCAGGTTTGGCCCGCATTTTCTCGCAAACATCTTGTCATGTATCTTGCAGGAGGTTGAACTCTTCAAGAAAGCTGTAATGGGATACCTTGGACCAATCAAGCTGGGAACAAGGAAGTGATAGTGCTGCAGCTGCGGTATTATATGTCTTGACAGCATTTTGGATAGCATGACATCGAGTTTGAAGGGATTTAGATATGTGGGTTCGCATTTTATAAGCTGGTAATATCAATCAGCGACTATAAAATAAAGAGTTATTAGAAAGACACATGCCAGTCTGTGAGATGTTCAGCTGCTGAAGCTCAAAGAGGTGCTGGACTACTAAGCACTGAAGATTGTCCAATGCACGCTGATACTGATGATTTGACATATACTTCATTGTTGCTTGATACTCAGGTGATGAAGGCTGCCATCGGTTAGCTTCACTTCCATGGAAATGACTTCTTGCTGTATTGTAGCGAGATGCTCAGTGCTGTGCTGACATTGGGTCTCAAGTTTTCTCATGGCTGCCATGTCACTAGAATAGGACTGTGTGCCCATAGAGGAAATGAAGTTATAATTCATTGGAGTCATAGATAGAAATCATGCAGATGTGGACTGTGCCTGAGATCTAAGATAATAGTTAGTTACTTGGCAGAACAAGAAAAAAGAACAAAGAACTTTGCACTCAGCTTCAGTAGGAGTTCCACATATGCCATCACATGAACATCCCACTTGTTCTCTTTACCCAGATGTGCAAAATACTCGATCTCCTCCTGATGCCAAGTCTTCAGATCCCCCTTCTGAATGTTGAGTGATTGCTTCACTTCATCAAGAGCAATTGACTCTGTTGAGATAATGTTGAGTGCTTGCTTGTAGTTCTTATATAACATGGTACCAAGATTCAAGTACTTATCCTTGTCCCATTGCTTAAAAAAAAGGTCCAAAAAGACATGACGGCGATATGAACTGGCATATCAGATGACAGGGGCAATAGCATCCTATGCACTAAAAAAACGCTCAATAGTTCCAAAGTCTTCAATGCCTACACCAACAATGCCATTGGGATGGTTCTTCATTTGACATAGGTAGTTGTGAGCATAACCATGGAATTGTCACAACCCTTTTAACCACTTAAGGCAGGAACAGAGACTAGGACTCAAACTAAGGTTATCACAAGAGGAAAGAGAAGCAGTTACGTCTGGTTGCTACTCTAGATAGATACAAGAGGTTTGGACTAAAGAACTACTATGGCAAAACTAGCTAACTATATAGGCATATTGAAACTGAGATACAAACTGAGTTCTAAACTACTAGCCAATCAGAAAATAGAAGTAAGAATCATACAATATGATATTGTGACATTGTTGATGACATTATAATGACATTATATTCTGGAAAGTTCTAAGGTCACATGATATGTCATGTGATACTATCTTATCTTATCTTATCCTATCTGATAGCATCATAAAAGACCTCTTCATCTTCATCAGGAAGTTCGACTATAGAAGTAGATACAGGGATTTTGGTAGGGTTAGGGTTTGTCTTAGTGCTGGGTTTAGATGCTTGAGGAAAATTGAGGAAAGAATAATGGTTTGTGTGAGGAATTCATGACAGGAATGCATCAATGCACATACAGCACTTTTGTCTCTCGAAGGCATCACCAAGGCTGCTTGCATGGATAGTTGACTGGAAACCACAGCCTATGTCATATACTCCCAGACTGCATTCACCAAGAACCTTAATGACATTGGACATGATCACAAGAGGATATTTTGCACTGTTGAGTTGTTAGATACAAAATATATTGTAGATATGAGAGATCTTACAGTTCACCGCTGCGGTGTGACAGTCTAGCTGGCGCTAGCCTTGCATAGGTCCATTTCCATTATTGTCTAGCCCCTATACCACATAGCGCAACCACCCCTAACCCTAGTTAGATTGTATCTCTCCAAGAACATCAAGTAAATCATTGCTGAGGCCTACAGAATGAACAATAAGTAACAAAAAATGTACAGTATCTGAAGAAACCTACCTGATATATTGAGGTGGTAATGTGCCTGTCCAGTGAGATGTTTGTGTGCTACTGCCCATAGTCCAAGTGTGGCACCATGTCGCTGCCCATCACTGGTGACACTGGTGACATGGACTTGGTGGGAGACTCCCTTTTGTTTGTTGTGTGCTGCTGGCATGGATGGTGAGTGGTAAACAGAGGTGTAAGTGAAGATTAGTATACAAGTGCATGGTAGAAGTGAGCTCATCATTCATGACAGTGAGCACTGGAGGTGCAAACATTCCCAAAGCATGGACAGCACACAAGCTTCTAAATTTAGAATAGTTGCATATGCATGAGGTTGTGTTTTGCTGAAGTATAGATATTCAACATTAGTGGTACTCAAAGTAACTTTTGAAACTCGCTTAACACCTTTTGAAACTTTTGAAAACTTGCTTAGACACCGGCTAAACACTTCAAACTCCCAGCTAAAGTTTGAAAGAACTTGCTCAACAATGGTTGAATTATGCTTGGCACACTTTGGCACAAAATTGGACATTCAAAGACTTGATAGTATTTTCAAAGTGTGCTATGTACATATGAGTAGAAAGTAACTGGGACGTAGTTCGCAACAAGTCGTAGATAGACTTTGTATTTCGAATGCGGAGCTAATCAAATTATCGAAAAAAACAAAGTCCCTGCAAGAAATAAAATCAGCCATCCATATGGAGTGCCGGAGGGAACAAGATAAGTACCAAGGGAAGGGGGGGAGGGGGGGGAGGAGGATAAGCCTCAAGGACAAGATTTGCATGCCTCTGCAGAGGTGCAAGACCAAGGGAAGAGTGGAGATGGCGCAGTCTTAGTAATCATTGCAACCACACCATGTGTTACGAACTGGGATAGTTCTTAATACAAAGGCTGCAAACAAGAGGCATCTTGAATGTGGATTCATATACCAAAGCAAATAAGCAATGGTTCATTATGCAAGTCTGACGTAGACCTTGCGTAAGATCAGGTAAACAATGAAGACAGAGAAGTCTGAGGAGAGGACTAGGCTGGCTGAGTCGAATACGTTCAGCAACAACAAAGATAGCTCCGAGTGATTTACACAGAACTAGCTGAGCCGGAGCAAGGGTTCGCTTTAGACTAAGACTTAGGTGTGCTAAGCTTAGATACAATCAGGACAACTAAAGATTGGGGGTCTTTAGCAAAGGAAGTTCCAGGTAAAACCCAGTAAGATTAGAATGAGGAAATATAGTGTATCTATGAGCGTTTATATACTAAAGTAACAAGGGACTTTAGGGCAGGCTCATAAGAGATAAACGGGCTGTGTAACCAAAGAAGGAAGGCAGCTAGAGTACAATGTGTTGAACATATGACATCATAAGGAGTCAGAATGAGTCACATATGAACATATGGTCAAGTGACCATGGGCAAAAGCGATATACAAGGGAATGATGAAGTAAGCAGGAAGAAAGAGAAAGTGTAAGTAAGTAAGGAAAATGAATAGGGGCATACAACAATTGTAACACCATGCGATAGTGCACAAGATTGCCAAGAGCCTCAAGCCAGCCGGATCAGAATGAGCGTAGATTCAGGTTCGAGAGAGAGTGGGTGGAGGGAATGATGATAAGGTGGAGGGTGGATGAGCAGCTCAAAGATGAGGCACTGTGGGTCAGGTGGTACATATGACTAGAATAGATTTCCTGTAAGATAAGGGTTAGCTGCAACTTGGAATAAGCATAAAATTCACTTACCTTGGGTGGATGATATCTAAAAATTTGATGATGTCCTGCTCAGTGCTGTGTCACAGTGAGCATCAAGGTTCGAGGTCAACAACAACACCAAGACCAACATGCTCAGTGTGAGACGAAAGTTCAGAACTTTCCGAAATTTTAAACTCCGACACAAAGTACATCACATATGCACAGAATAGATCGAAGTTTTGATCCCCCCGACTCCCACCCCTACTGTCACTATGCCTCGTCAATCTGCATGTAAAGAACTCCTGAATATTGTAGATCAGGCTGAACTTGCATTGGCCAAACTACAGTACCAGGATATCCTAGATGACTGGTCTGATTTTGATAGTGATTCTGACTCTGAGGACTCACTCTTGACTACTTCCAACAGTGATGACACAATCAGTCTGTCTTTTAGCTCTGCTTCCCCCCCTCCCCTCTCTCCCCTATGACAGGGATTTCAGGTTCTTCTGGTGATAGCTCTATCTCTTCTGATGATATCCCTTTGCCTTATGACTGCCTTCTTCACACCATTAATGCTCTTCATGATAAGGTTAAGAGGGCTCATGTATGGCACAAGCCTGATGAGCCTCCTCCATGAGCACCTCAGCTTCACATGTTGGTTCATCATGAAGAACATTGCCCTCACTTGTTTTGGCAGAAACTCCGTGTTAACCCTGAGATCTTTGACGATATCCTCGACTATATATCTGATCATCCCATCTTCCAAAACCAATCCAACAATTCTCAGCTCCCTGTCTCCATCCAACTGGCTATTTTTTTGAATCAGGCTGGCCACTATGGCAATGCAATTACTCTTGAGGATGTTGCTCAATGGGCAGGTGTCAGTGTTGAGTCCGTAGTTAATTGCACCAATCGTGTGATGATTGCGGTACTTGATGCCCATGATCAATTTATCTGCTTTCCAGCAGGTAACTCTGAGGACACTGACCTGGCTCGCAAATTTGCCAAGTCACGTACCTGCCCAGAGTGGAAAGGTGGCTTTCTAGCCATTGATGGCTCAACTATGGATCTTTTTACCAAACCTGGCTACTATGGTGAGACATTTTATGATAGGAAATCCAAGTATTTCCTTGGCTGTCAGGTAATTATTTTATTTTATTTTATTTTCATGTGCAAAATTTAATTTAATTCTAGGCAGTCATTTTGCCCCATAACCTTCTCATTGTGGATTATTCTCTGGGTCATCCTGGGAGTGTCCATGATGCATTTGCTTTTCGATCTACTCATCTCTATGAAGAGCATGCTGACCTTCTACCTGATGGTCATTGGGTGTGGGCTGACAGTGCATATCCATTGGAGCCATGGTGCATTGCCCCTTTTAAGAAGCCTCGCAATGGGTGGTTGACAAAGGACCAGAAGTCATTTAATTATCACCTCTCTAAGGTATTTTTTGGGGGGGCCATATTTCAATGAATTGATTTTTTTAGATCCATGTTCGTGTTGAACATACATTTGCTGTTTTAAAGAGACGGTTCCAGTCCCTTCAAGAGCTCCAGTTTAGGATTCAGGCTGAGAAAGACCTTGAATTTGCTGTGCAGTGGATCAAGTGCTGCATCATCCTGCACAACATGATCATTCACTTTGAAACTGAGCACCACAAGAAGGATGGAACATATGAGAGTTCTCTAAAGTGGGCTCATGTAGAGGGGGAAGATTTTGTTGATCAAGAAATTGAGGGTCCAGATGGTGAAGAAGTAGTTGGTGACAGGACATATGAAGGCACTCCAGGTCAAGCTGCTCATGCAAGGCTGATGGATGCACTCTTTGACAGTCCTCACTCAGGTGCACAACATAGGGAAGGATGATTGACCACAATGTTTGATTGGACATGTACTACTACCTAAACACCTGTACAACAGATGTATGTACCTATGTAACATGAATCAAGAAAGTACCAACAATTACAAAGCTAAAACATGTGCATGTAACAGAGACAAAAAATAATTGATGATGAGACAATGACAATGACAATGACAATGACAACAAGACAATGACAATGATGATGAGATGACAATGATGATGATGACAACAATGAGATGACAATGGCAACAAGATGATGACAAGATGATGACAAGATGGCGACAAGACGATGACGACGACAATGACGACAATGAGAACAAGATGACAGGATGATGAGACGAGAATGAGAATGAGATGATGAGATGACAAGACAATGACAAGAATGATGAGATGAATGATGAGATGACAGACTCAACCAACACCTCCATCTGATGCTGAGGCCTTGTTGGCCTGCATCATTTGGTGGTATTGGATTTTGAGTCAAAGAGTCTCTGCCTCTTTCTCAAGCACCAATGAATGTGCTTCATGGACTTGGATATTGGTCTCACGAAGGCAAATCTCAGCATCTTTGGTCTCCTGCAGCCGCTGATGGCTTACAGTGGCTTGGGAGGTCTCGTACTCGCGATTAGCACGAAGCCAATTATATTTTTTAAGGTCCTGATTATGTTCACTCTTTGCATCGAGCTTTGTGATGAAGCACTTGTGCTTGTGATCATGGCGGGACATGGCATCAGAGTGCATACTCTGGATCTCATCCTTCACCTGGTCTACCTGTTCCATCACATCTGATTTCGCTTTTTTCTTCTTCAAACTACCGGCACTAGTTGGATGTGATGTCTGGGAGCTGGGGACATAAAGTAGTCCAATGTTGAGGTGGTGTTTCATATTGTCGATGATGGTGTTGATATGCTCTGTGACATCTCTGACAGTAGTTTGCGTCATCCCCCACAGCTCGATGGCTTCTGGGCATTAAATGCCAAATGGCTGTTGTAGGAAGATGTCGAGAGTTTTTTGGGCATACAGAATGGTACTGGAGGCTCAGGAGGGGGTGATGGTGACAAGGGGAGCTGCTGTTTCTTCCCTGCAACATGGGGAGGGCAATTGGTTGTCTTGTTAACCATCATATCATCATGTTCAAGGTGATCTAGGGGGTCTTCAACTGGTGCGTCAAACTGTCCACTAATTTCTTGATTAAAGTCGTCGTCATCATCATAGTCGAAGTTGTAATCTGGTGCTGGAAGACCAGGAAGGTGGAATTGGGGGGACAAATTATAAGGGGCAGTATGGGAGGGAGAAGGCAGAGAAGGCAGAGAAGGCAGAGAAGGCAGAGAAGGCAGAGAAGGCAGAGCAGGAGCAGAAGGCAGAGCAGGAGCAGAAGGGGGAATAGGAGCAGGAGCAGAAGGGGGAGCAGGAGCAGGAGCAGATGCATAATATTGAGCGCTTGGAGAGTATTGTTGATCATATTGTGAAGATGAAGTACTGGAACCGTAAGGATGGGTATCATGTGAGGGATATGGGAGAGTGTGAGGTGACAATTGATGAGTAGAGCCAAAGTGCATGGTGGGACCAGCCCCACCATGCAGTTGCACAAGTGAGTATAATGCACCGGTGTGATCAATGCCTGGTTTTGACAAATGAGTCACTGCGGCCATGGACAGATTGGAATGCCAAATGGAGTCCAGGTCCGTGTACCATGGCAGCTCCAAACATGCTGCATCTACAAATAAATCAGTTGAGAACTGAGAAATTGGGGCCAGGGACTCACCCAAGAGGTTATTTGCTTGGGTCCCTTCAGCTGGCATCACACCAGCACTGGTGCTGCCAAATGATGCCTTGATTTTCTTGTATTTGCCCCTGAGACTGGCGAAATTTTAGTGTCTTTATCAACAGTAAAATAAAAAAAAGGACATACATTCCAATGTGGTTGCCAACTGCATCACGAAATTTTTTGGGATTGATGGTGTATGCAGCACCATACTTAAGGTGGTTCGCAAATAAGAGCTTGGTGATATTCTGGTAGATCTGGCCTTTATCCGAGCCTGATGGGTGGTCATCAACAGCAGCCATCACTTTTTACCGTCAGAGTAGAATAGCACTCTGCAATCAGCAGATTTAGAGACCAGGTAATTCACCAGGGTATCAGTAAGAGCACGGTCATTTTGCCACTGGATAGTTAGTCGGGGTCCAGACAATTCTGGAGGTTTGGACGGTCCTTGAGAGGCTGATTCATCGTCCATTGCCCTCGGGTGCAATGGACCGTTAGATTTGAGGCGTGCAGAACGTCGAGCACATTCATGATGGGCAGGAGGCATGGTTATTTCAGAGTCCGCCATACAATGCCGGCCTGACCTTGAATTCTAGACCATCAGCTGACACTTTAGCCAGGAGTTTGAAGCATTTAAGCGAGTTTCAAAAGGTGTTAAGCGAGTTTCAAAAGGTGTTAAGCGAGTTTCAAAAGTTACCTTGAGTACCACTATTACTGAGCTATTTACTGACAGTGTCGGCACTTGGTGCATTCGTACCTAATTAGGTTGCCACACACGGGGGTGTATGGCAACCTAATTAGGTATGAATCATGTGAGGTCGAGGTGAATAAATGTGCAGGTGTTACACCATAGTCGCGTTTAGGACAGGTTTGGTGACACTTTGCGTGTGTTTGGCTTGCAAACGACAACTACATTTTAGAATTGAGCATCCCTTACCCCACTTAACAATCCAGCCTCAGCATCAGTGAATTGACTCACTGACTCATGTACGAGCCTGTTCGGTAACCGGTATTTAGCCAACGTCACACTATCCCACAATTTCGGTTTTTTGCGGATGACGTAACGGCGGGCGTATCATTTGCCACGGCCCACGTCCGACTCAGAACCCTCCTCCTGAGTCGGGGACAGTCGCAATGGGGACAACCGCTCTCCCCAGCAACGGTGGTTACACTGACCTAGGCAATAACATTCTGCCAAGGTGTATTCACGATGGCATCTCTACAGAAATGGACCTGAGGTAAGTCAATCAACTTTGGTTGCATCATTGGTAAACAAGCGAATTGTAAATTCCTGTCACCTGCCACTGCTCGTTTCATACGTGGTCAAGGTGCCCAACATTGTCATCGCGTTCGCTGGCAGTATATAATGGACTACTGAGTATCAGAGTATGATATTACTTTCCAGTAAGCCATGTTACTCGCTGCATCCGTGTCGACACTTTTCTTGGTTTCGTCAATAACTGGATCACCACTTGAAGCCCGCAATTCCTCTATCACCCTCCCCCTTACCACGAGGCTGAACTTCGCCAATGGCACTATTAACTTCTTGCAGCACGATAAAGCTCGTGTGGCGGCCTTTGGTGGCTACAATACGCATGGCCGACGTGCTGATAGCATTCCTATGACAAGCAGAACTTTGTTATACACCGTAACAGTTGGCGTTGGCAGTCCCCTCACATCCTGTAAGTTCAACACTGAGAAAAGATGCGTCTGCTAATGCATTATTGAAGACAACTTGGTTGTCGACACCGGCAGCTCGGTCACATGGATTGGCGCCTCCACTCCATATGTGAAAACCAGAACTAGCGTCAAAACTGACTGGCCTGTGATGGAAAATTATGGTCCTGACGGTAATGAACCTCAGGCCTCCTTCAAAGGCATGACATACAACATCATAAGTTGAACACTTGAATACCTACAATTGTCTGTAGGAACAATTTACCGCGATACCGTCACTCTTGGTGGGCTCATTGTCACCAATTTTCAGCTCGGTGTTGCTTCTACTGCGGCAGGCCTCGATCCAGGTGAAGACGGTATCCTTGGCCTCGGGCCTAGAATCTTGTCACTCAATACTATGCCACTTGCCATGGATGAGACGATCCCGACTTTCACTGACTACCTGTATAACCAAGAAGAGATCGATAACCACATTGTTGGTATCTTTTTCCAGCCCACTAGGAATCCAGACAACCGTTACGGAGAGCTCACCTTTGGTGAACCTGACAATACAAAGTACATTGGTAACATTATCTACACGTAAGTCACCTCAGCTCCTAGATCAATCCAGACTGATAGTAATTGTTTTGTTTCAGTTCTATCACCAACATACCACCCGCATCGCACTATTGGGGTATCAAGCAGAGGATCACCTATGGCCAAGAGGAGATCTTGGGCACCACTGTTGGTATCGTCGATACTGGCACCAACTTCATTTCCATTGCCTCCGGTGTGGATTTAGAGTGCAGCGTGTAATGATTGTCTGCTCAACGTTCGATAGATGCCTATGAAAGGTACAAGGCTGCAACCGGCGGTACTTTAGATCCGAGGACTGGTCTTCTCAGGATTACCCGTAACCAGTACCGGGCCCTAAGGCCCTTGAAATTCCATATTGAAGGCGTATGTCAATTCTATCAGCCCTCTTACCCCTTGTTCACCATTTTGTACAGCAAATCTTCCGTTTCACTCGCAATGCCCAAATCTTGCCTCGTTCTTTCAATTCCAAGTTTCATCCCAATGTTGATCCTAATAACATGTACCTCGTTGTTATCGACATTGGAACGCCCTCTGGCGGAGGGTGTGACTTTACGATTGGCTACCTATTTATGCAGCGCTTCTACACTGTGCTTGATGGCTCCCTCCGGCGCGTCGGTTTTGCCCCAACTCAGTTCACTGATGCCATCATCCCCTAATATGAGATTACCATGTCGAAAATCTCAGAAATCCATTTCAACCGATCAGGATGCTTTGTAATAGTCGCAATATAACACGTGATTGGCAAGTCATTGCAATAGAAGCCACAGTTTGGAATAGGCATTACAATGATGATGTAATCATTACATTTGCTCATGTAATGCTCGTTGCATTTCCGTTTCTAGTATGTTTTCAATGTCGTTTCAATTATTTTTCAATATAATTGTGATCTTTGTTGTGTACATTACAATGGGTTTGCATTGTGCATTATGTTGGTCATTCCCATAGCGTGTTCCGTCAATTATAATGGATTTACATTGTATGTTTTAGTTATTGTAATATCTGCATCAATGGATGTGATACTAGTACATAGTGATTGTTTTACAAATAAAGATTATATGGTTGTGGTAGGTAGTTTACTGTACAGCGGTAGGTTTTAATCACTACTAGTGTCAGTAATGCAAGTAGCCAACAAGATCACCTGATTTGCCAAGTAACAGTGAAAATAGATGCAAGAATGAGTGACACAAAGAGAACAGGAGGGACATGGAATGAATCTAAGCACTGAGGGAGCTGTAAGGACATAGAATGAGTTGTGAGAGAGCTAGAAGGACATGGAATGAGCAGCAAGGGAGCCAGAAGGTTGTGGAACAAGTAACAAGGGTGCTGGAAGGACATGGCATGAGCAGGTGTGGTCCAGGAGTGAGCAGAGAGGGAGCCGGTCCAAGGATGTGGAATGAGCAGTGAGAGGGCCAGAAGGACATGGTGGGGGAACTGGATATGGGGACCTATTAAACTTGTAAGTTGCATTCATTACAAATGAGAGACTGTGAACAAACATTTGCAGCAGTGTATAACTGATTTGCTGATCTCTGGGCCAATACCTAAACTCTGACATTAAGCAACTGAATTTCCACTAGACTGTCATAGACCATACTTCCAATCTCAGATCTGATCGAGATCTGATTGATCCTGCTTCTGTCCAGACCATATATCTGATCTGGACCACCCATCTGAAACATCCAGCTTCTTGTGTTCTAACCCCACCGTGCATACTTGCACTTATCCCCTTTTGGTGATTCACCTATACTGGTATCCTGGCTGTGTATATTCCTGTCCTGCTTACTGATCTGTTACCTGTGCTTCATTTCCAACTCGTGTTTACTGATCTGCTGTGCATTTACTAATAGACTTCCATTATACTTTGTACATAGCCCCCAGTCCTGGACTCACTGATTATCTGTGCTAGTTACCTACAGTATATATTCTGCATGTATGACTCGATAGAACCTTAGTTCGAATATCGTCTTAGATCATACTCATTCTGCTCTTCTGGACTTGAGTTCTCTCTGACTCTAGTCACCTTCTGAGACTTAGGATCAGTCCCTATAGTCTACATCTCTGACTCTACCTTTGGGTAGTCTACTTCCATTAGTTTCTAGTTAAAACCCTGTCCAACACTAGCCTTATACTTTGTTCCACCCTTATGTTCCAGATATCCTTTGGATGTAACATATCCACTACTTTTGGATGTCCAGATCCATCACACAATCACCTCCAGACCTTCAGACGTATATCCTCCCTCTGAAATAAGGGGCAATACTCAGGAAAGGGGTACAGTGCATGAACTGAGGCTAAAGCCCTTCAGACCTTTTATCCTTGAGTATGGTCTTAACATAGATGAGCAACCTGGCCACCTCCAGGAATGAAAGCCATGGTGTATTTGTCCTGCCAGCTGGGTAATAAGGGTTATAGTAACAAAAAGATCATTATAAGACTCATGTTGCTATTTAAATTACCCTTACACCCAGCAAAAGTAGCAGTCAGACCTGGGGAGGTAGAAGTGTGCTGTCTGACTTGGATTTAGAATGGCTATAATGTATTAAGTATTGGTCAACCTTACTTTAAATTCTATTAATAATACCTTAGAGTGTATTAGCTAGCTCCATCAAATCATGCAAATACAGAATTATAGACTCAAGTGTCTATTCTTGTTGATAGGATTGATGCAGATAGCAATATCCAGCAAGCTGTTGGCTGTGGCTGATATTTCTAAGGGGGTGCAGGAGACAATTTCAATAATGTAGTTCTGAATCAAAAGAGAATCAAGATACCTTTTAATATTTGTTGCAATGCTGACATAATCACCATGTGAACCTTGCAATCCTGAATGAAGCCCATAATCATACTGAGTCTTGTCAACCACAGGACAATTAAGTAAAACAAGCATTCACTGTGGAGACAAGAATTTGATCAGGTCTGGACAGGGTGCAAAAAGACAACATAACCAGTATGTAATCAGAGGTGGAAAATCACGCAAATCCTGAGGTGACAGAGTAGTAGGAAGTGATAGCCTACCCACTTCTGGTTCTAATCTGATGCAGGATCACTGGTTCTTGCAGAGTCTGAATGTGTAATTCTAGTGCTATTCCAACAACTGAATTATATCTGGTTTGTAGTGTCCACAAGTCTGATTTCAGTCTGAATACCATCATAATTGTGTTGGATTAGCATCTGAACATGAATATGAAGCTATCATGACTATATGCTCTCCCATGGATCTGCCTTGCTCCTGGACACTTTCAGTCATTGCTCCTCTTGTTCCCTGCCTCTTGCCACCATGATGTATGGCTCCCATTTCAACTTTCTAGAAGACAGGAAGTGCATGCCACATGTTGTGATATGGAAACATGCACTTTCTGATAAGGCAATGAGCAAAGTTTGGTTTAGTTATTCACCTGGGAAGATAACATCACATACTATGTGAGGGCAAAACATGACTTGGTTGGGTTGGGCCATCACAGAGTAACTCATTCTAGCATTGTCAAGGTCAAAATAAACAGTGAACATTTCAACAGACAACATAAGTAACACACTGTATGAGAATTGGCTGTTGCCAAAGCACCACCAGCCTTGAAATCACGCACTTCCTTATTGTTGGACAGCAAGAGACTGTGACAAGTAGCCAACATCAGGCATGCAAGCCAAAAGACAAGAACACAGGAAATGAAATTGCTAGCCAGATGATACCTGGACTTTGATGACACCTTTCAATGGTCTCCAGGACATGAAGGAATTCATGGAAATGAGATGGCTGACAAGGAGGAAAAATTGGCACCTATGAGTAGAATGGACAATAATGAATAAGAGAACCTACCCCAATATCTCATACATGGCACACTCCCACTCAGCATCTCTGCTCTAAGGCAAGCACACTGCCAAGAGACCCACTCCAGACAGAAGTGACTGTGGGCCAAGTCCCTGAGATATGAATGTTTCCAAGGACTAGACCTAAATATTATTAACCAATCCTTCACATACTCTCAGAGTGGGATGCAACAAGAGCACTGTCAGGGTTGGGTATTAAGTGAGCCAAAAGATGAGAACATGCACTGGTTGGGAGTGGGATGTGACCAGCACATCATCAGGGTGAGTAAGTGGGCCAAACAAGAAATGCACTGCCTGAGAGAAGAACACAGCCAAAGCATAATCAGGGTTGGGTAAACAAACTAACAGATGAGAGCAGGACACAGTCAGAGCATCATCAGCATTGGGTAAGCGAGTCAAAAGACAAGAATAGCTTACTACAGGGCCTGGCTTTGTCACTCCAAAGGTCAAATGTGAAGGCAACTCTAGGTTGATGGTGAAGCTGCTCTTGTCTGATGTGTGTTTGAGTAGAAAATGGACTTATTATTCTTCCTGTCTCCCTCAAAATATCCTCTGGTCAATTTCTTGTTTCCACAGTGATTGTAACTGTAACTAACTACTGTAACAATCAGGAGAAAACAAAAGGATTAAATCAGAGGACTCAGAGTTGGCATAATTGATACCTATATAATGGTAACCTATCTCACTGTAACATTATTTGAATGCCCACAATGCAAGGGAATGCTATCATCCCCTTCCTGTACCACCTTGGACCTTTTCGCCCTTCCAGACTTAGACTTGGGTTTTGTCTCAACAGCCTGAATATTAGTCTCTTTGACTACAACCACCTCTGTTTCCTCAACTGGTCCATCAGAGACTTGAAGCCTGCTGATTGAAGATGAGTTGCTTGATACAGTGAGAGTTGATGTCACAGTAGTATTAGATGAAAGAGTGGGAGGTCCAGGAGTCCCATCCAGTGATTCATGTATGGTTATTGTACCTGCAGCCTTGGCAAGGACATTAATACTAGCATTGAGCTTTTCACTGTCAGTTGCTGACTGATCCTCATCTGCTTCTGCTGCCAATCCAAGTTGAGCTAGATGCATCTCTTCTTGAAGATCATCAATGGAGTCCCTGGTATTGAGATTGTGAGAGGAGCGAGAAGTTTGCTCAAAAATGAAAGTATTGATATGCTTGATGATGCCCTGTAGGTGATGCTTCTCTCAGTCACAGACCAAAAGTTCTTTAAAGAATGCATAGAGTGTGCCATAGTTGATTCTTGAAGTTTTCCCTTTGCCTTCTTGGGGAAATTCCTGGTCAGGGGATAATAAAAAGATGTTCTATTATTGATAGAAGTGTGTTTGAAATCAGATCAGTCTAGACTGTAGTGAATAAAGCCCTGGACTTACTGTGACAATAGCCCAAGCCACAGCCCCAGGCATCACTGCTGCAACACCCCACTTAACTGTGTTGGGTGGAGCACAGCCCTATCATCTGCTCTCATTAGATAGCAATGTCCTGCCCTTAAGGCAGCAACTCAGTGTCTATTATAAATAATAACATTGATAGATGTTAAATTTGAATGAAGTGAATGGTGGCATACCTTAGCAATAGGTTGCCAGTTGCTGAATAGTGTTTTACAAGTGCAGTCAATAATGTTCCCTGGAAATAGCAGAGGAGGCAAAAGGGGATATGACTTGCCAGCCACACCAGTTATGCCAAGTGGCTGGTGAATCTCAGGTTCCGCATCACGAGCAGACCCAGGTCTTGAGAAGGGAATATTGAATATCCAGAACACTTGCAATTATCTGCTATTTCATTAAGCAATGGATAATAATAAATCTTTAAAACCTCATATGATCCAAGGGCTCCCTTATCTGATCCTCACTATCTCCACCCACTGTAACAGCAAAGTCAGGATGCCCAGGATTCAGGGTTTGATTCCCCATCAACTCAATCATGAATGCTTCTTCCACTTCTGAAGATCAAATAACCTTATGGAGGACTTGGGCCCTGACTGTCACTCATGAAGCATGTGAATATACTGAACAGAAATTTAATGCAGAGAAGAAAGGAGGAGACCCAGTCATACCTTCTCCTCACCTAGACACTGATCTGGTGATGGCATGTGATCGCTTGGTTGACATACTAATAAAGGCATATAAAAATCCCAGTGAGTCTTCCTGCAGATCCGGGAAATTAATTTGATCATTCTAATTCCTTCATGACAGTACAGATGCAGGTGGATATTGCAAGATATAGCAAATTGATATCCCCAAAGGACACAGGCATAATGAAGAGAGAGAGGAGAGGTTGCTTGAGAGGTGTCCTCCTGGTCATGAGGGTACAATGTTGATTGACAAACCTGCCACAATCCTTGATATATATGGTACCATCATTGCATGATACCTCCCAGACGCCCTGACAAATGCCACCCAGGTGTGTAGTATATATTGTTATTTGATGAATATTGAATATCAAATGGTACCTACAGAAGGAAATGTGGGCAGCCTCCAAGGTTCTTGCTCCAAGCCTTGAAAAAAGTGTAAAGGCTGATGGCAATTGGCAGACTAATAAGGAGTGGTTCAAAAATAGCTCGGAAAATGTAGGCTTAACCCCCAGATGCATAAATTTATCTCTGGCATGGTTTCAACAGGGGCACAAGGTAGGATGTGATGAAATGGTGGTTTTGGTAGTGAAACTGATGAATGCCCATAGCACATGTCAGATCTGGAGGTATCTGCATCTTTGAAGGGACCATCCACCAAGACCATACTCAAATCCATAGCAAGGCCGGCAGCAATCGCATCAGCAGCACTCCAGGTGATGCATCCAGAGCAGTACTGGGCAGGGTTGCAAACCTTTTCAAGCCTTGGAGAAAATGCAGAAAGCAAGGAACTGCCCAAGATGTTAGAGACCCTCCAGTACTGGGCATCTGTGTTTAACAGCCTCTCCATCATAGCCAATTGAGAAACCCCCCAATCATTGGGATCACTTATCCATTCCAGAATGCTTTGATATTCTCACCACAGTAGGGAACTATTCTAATGCTCAGATGAGTATGCCAAGCCTTCAACTGGAGTTCATGTACAATTCTGGATATATGTTAGGGTTTTCAGGGAGGATTGTGAGATATGGGGTTCATGCAGTGGACGGGGATCGGATTGCATGGGCATGGTATATGAGGGACTCTGTTCATATCTATGCAGAGGTTCCCTCATGTGGATGGGCTAGGGTCAATGGGACACCTAGCTGTGAGTGATCAAAGTAGAAAGTGTAGTTAGACTTGTTAGTACATACTCTGAAATACCAATGATGAATGATAAAGCATCCTGCACCAACCTGCTAACATTCAGGAATTGCCAGCCAATGCCTGGAACTCGACACTGAGGTTACGGGACTCAAAGCTCAATATTCAGGACTCAGCATTTAGGACTCAGCGCTCGGCACTCAATATTCGGCATTCAGCATTTGATATTTGGAGAGCAGGGGGAAGGGTACCACACTGGTACTATAGTGTCTGGCTGAATGTTCATGGCAATATTGTGCACTCATGATAAGATAATGTGATCATGTCTCAGTACTCAAAATTCGGTATTTGGTATACAGGATTTGGTAGAGTCTCAGCATTCGGCATTTGATACTCAGTACTCGGGATTTGGTGTTCGGCAGGTACTTGGGGTTCAGTACTCAGTAATCAGTACTCAATATTTGGCACTCAGCACTCAGCAGAGTCTCGGTATTCAGTATTTGGCACTTGATGTTCAGTACTTGATACTCAGTATTCAGCATTCAGTACTCAGCATTCGGTACTCAGTACTCAATATTCAGCACTTGGCACTCAGCAGAGTCTTGGTATTCGGTGTTCAGCCATTGATGCTCAGTACTCGATACTCGGTATTCGGCATTCAGTACTCGGTGTTAGGTACTCAGTATTTGGCACTCAGCAGAGTCTTGGTATTCAGTGTTCGGCAATTGATGCTTGGTACTTGATACTTGGTGTTTGGCATTCAATACTCAGTGTTAGGTACTCAGTATTTGGAACTCAGGAGAGTCTTGGTATTCGGTGTTCAGCACTTGATGTTCAGCACTCAGTATTTAGTGTTCAGTACTCAGTACTCAATACTTGATATTTGGCATTTGGCACTTGGCAGAGGCTTGGTATTTGGTGTTCGGCACTTGATGTTCGGTACTTGATACTCGGTATGCAGCATTTGGTACTCAGCATTTGGTACTCAGTATTTGGCACTCAGTACTCAATATTCAGCACTCGGCACTCAGCAGAGTCTCAGTATTTGGTGTTCGGCACTTGGCACTCAGCACTCAGCAGAGTCTTAGTATTCAGTGTTTGGCACTTGATGTTCGGTACTTGGTATTCAGTGTTGAAACAGATGAGTCATCACTCAAGGACATGGTGTAACATGCTTACCTCCCAATGCTGGTAGTGAAACACACAGGCAGCCATTATCTGATTCCATTGCCATGGTTCATTCAGGATTGTGTTGTCTCTGATCCACCATGGAGCATGATAGTCAGACACAATCCAGGAGGGATGACCCAGAACTGCAGCATCATCAAACTGACAGAGGTGGGATGAAAAAATGTCATCTAGAACTGTGTTCCAGGTGAGCATGGGAAACAATGCAAGGATATGAGCGACCAGGGTTGGAGCAACAGAAATGATGTACCTTGCAGCTGAATACTGCAGGAGAGGGGTAAAAAATGTCTGTTGGAAATATTAGTATTGATCACCAGTCATCAGGTCATCAGTCACTTACACTGATCTCCCATTGCAGCCCAGCTTTGAAGTGCATGATCTGGGCAGCAGAGGGAACATTGCTGTTGGCAGCCTCATTCTGATATTGGGAGATACATGCACAGATGTGTGATGTAGCCATTTCCAATGTACAGGAAATATCTGCCATGTCCAGAGTGAGGGGTGGGTAATGATTACCAGAAGTCTCAGTATGAATAGTGGATGCAGCAGATACAGACATGGTTGATGCAGGATTATGACACTGGCAATGATAATGACAGTTGTTTCAGATATGCAGATAGCAGTCACTGATGGATGGATAAGAAATTCAAACTCAGACATGGGCTGATCCGGACAATTCCCAGGAGTCAAGATTAGGTGGACTGACCTGGACAATTCCTGGCACTCAGGTTTTGGGTGGAAATTGGTTTTGCAAATCATCAGTAGAACAAATTCATTCATCATCAGCATCCATTGACACCATCTGCAGGGCTTGAAATGCTGCTTGCACATCCTGTGCCAGTAATGAATACATGTGGGATTGCCTTCTGGAGTAGCATGCATGACCCACAAGATCTTTCACCAATGATTCCTACATCCGGTCACCCCATTGGCCTGCTTTCCACAAGAAAAAGTTGCATGTCCAATTCATCTCCAATTGGACCAATTCTATTTCTTCCTTCCATCGATCCCACAGTGCCTTTGCCCGAAGCCAATGAACTCAGTAAACTTTGGATGGGTCCTGTCAGGTCACGGCAGGAAATGTTAAGCATGCTGGAACTCACATTCCTCATTCCATGAGTGGTTTGGACCCCCCAGGTCAACTTCAACAGACCAGAACCAGGCAAGGGACTCATTTCACTGACCTCGGGCATTTGGATCGCCGATGGCAGAGCTGACTTTGAGCTGCTCACGAAGCAGGGGTTTGTATTTCTGAAGCTGGTCTTGCCCCGGCTCCAGTCGTATCATTTGCTTCCTGGTCCTTGTATATATACTGGCATGGAGGGATACTGCCTGCTGCACAGACATCACCTGGGACCAAGCTCGAGTTTTCAGTGCTTGGGATTTGGCTTGCCTGACTGTTGTTCAGAACAGGATAGCCTTGTTGCACAAATGAATACAGAGATTATGAAGGGCATTATTAGCCTGCCCTTCATAAAGCGACATCTCCAGCAGAATCAGATCATCTGCCATATAGAGTCTGCATTGATCAACCCCGAGGTTTGATGGCAATGGAATTATGGTGAGCTCAGGGGTGTTTGTCCATACATCAGATGTCTTGGTAAAATTTGCCGGGTCATCTTCGAGATCATCAAGAATATCTATGTTGAAGTCATCAGGATCTTCATCTGCATTGAATCCCTCTCCAAGATGTGTAAGAGCAGACTGAGTGAATCCATCTATTTGGCCTTGAAGGCAATCTTGTTGCCAGGCGATATCGAGTCTCTGTGTCTCCGTCGGCCTTCTTTCCATTCATCATATCTCAATCAGCAATGCAATTTGAGCCTCTTCAATTGCCAACCCCATGGATATCCATGTTGCAACAGATCTGCAAGAGGGTGCTGCATTATGGGCATTACCATCCTCTAGAAGTCTGAGCTCTATCTCCTTTTTGCTAGGTGCTGAGTGCAACATGAATTCAGACCTTCAAGGAGGCCAAGAATGTACTCACCCTTCTTGATATTGATGTCATATAAGTCCATCACTGCAGAATCCCTGATTCTGCTGGACTGAGCAACCCTCTCTTGGGCTAACCATTCTGTCTTTAAATGGCTGGGCGCTGCTTCATTGAGCCTGTCAAAAGCCCTGCCACTCTCGGTGATCCCATTCTTAGCAAGCTTGTATTTCTGGCAAAGAGTCCTTTTCATGCGGATCATTTTGCAGAAATTAGAATCATTCATCTGATAATCAAGACATTCCTGTCGATGCGGTGATGACATTCCCCGAGCAGCAGGGGAAATCAGGTTGAGATATGCCCATAGGGTCTCTATGATCTCTCCGTCAATCCAGCCAATGCCTTCAATAAAATTCAATGCATACCAGATATAGCAGCTGTCTTGATGGCCATGCACATGCCACAATCCGATTCCGGGAATGATGATAAGTTCTGGGACAATTTCAAGAAATCGGCTTCAATCCACCTGATCCTGAAAGTGCTTGTTGTATTGACAGTTGATATCATAGAAGGTGATGGCCCTGGTGATGCCTTCCATGTTGTGCTGGGCAGCCTTGCAAAGGGCATAGTCCATGTTCATTTGTCTGCAAGTGATGCATGGTTATCCCTAGAAAGTAGAACTGCATGTTTGGCTTGCCTTTCACCTTTCTGAAAATCTACCATTGAGTGAGGGGTGAAGCAACCATGTCAGGCACATGCCACCCCCCCGATGCCCATGGACTCAAGCTTGTGCTGAACCACATTTGCCTGATTTATGGCCTGGTGATTGTTGCAGCTTGATTTTTCCACCGTGTCAGAAGCCTCTGCAAGATGCAATTTATACCTGTCCTTTCCCACCATGAATCCCAGCCCATTGGATAGCCAAACCTCATCATGTGGCTTGATGGGATGCAGATGTTCGGCTTTGAAATTTCCGTCCATCACAAATGACCAGGTGTATTTCCAGCTTGAAGTTCTTATTATCGCAAAGTTTGCTTGTGTCATGAAAGGGACTCACTCATTAAAGGAGTCATCCCCTGACATGGACATGTTAATCCCAGGCTGAGGACAAGCTGGGCAAAATAATGCAAGATCTCCTGCTTTAGGGTCATCGGAACGATGGCCAAAGCCATGCCATTTCATGGTCTTCAACTGCCTCCACTGTCAAGCAACTCTCATGAGCTCTCTGTATCGGTCCTTACAAGGTGCTTTGTCAATATAATTTCTTTCAGATGCAGATATGGCATTACCAGAACAAGGTGTGGAAACATGCTCAAGGTCATTTGCCAGAGCTTGCTGTAATAGTTCATTGCCAAGGTGCCGCATTCAAGGTTGTCCAATAAAAAGTCATCCAGGACTCTGAAGGTGAAGGCAGTCTTTGGCCTGTTGAAGGATGCAGGAAACAATTCATGTCAAAACAATTGAATGTCTGAACTCAGAGCATTTGGACAATGACAGCATCGAACCTCGAGGTGATGAACTCTGGACTTGTCAATGATGACCATGGTATTCTCCTTTGGCTGGAACTCAGGTCCTGATACAGATGGTAGATCTTCAGGTTCGAGCCGGTCTTCAGGTTCTTCTTCATCAAACAAATCCCATCTATCTGCGAGTTCTGGACATTGTCTGCCATCATGACCAAGGTGTATGACTAGTCCAATATGAGCCAGGCAGCTCTGCTCAAAGAATCGACCATTCCATTGACTGATCCAGTGGAAAGGATTGCAATGATGTTGACTCCAGCAACAGCCAGTGCAGTAGAGTGGCTTCCCAAGACAATCTTGACATTTGTAGACCCCATCCTGGTCGCATATGACACATCTCCTGTCTTTTGATGGAGTTTCTCTATCAAGGAGGTGATGTAGATATGATTCCTGCCTTGGCAGCCATTGCCTTAGGTAGTCATTTTGACTCTGGGTGCATTATACTTAGCTATAGTTTTAATGACACTCCAACATGAAACATGAACTTGCCATGGTTCTTGAGAGTTGCAATGGCTCAAATGAGCCTTGGTCTTGCTCATAAGCATTGTCAGGAAAGTCATCCAAAGGAGGGGGTGCCTGAACAGGCTGAAGTGTTGGTGATTCTGGAGGAGAGTCAGGCATGGACCTGTAGGCACATCATCTTGTGCTTACAAGTGGGACCTTGACCCAAATCTTCCTGCCTTTGCTTCCCCTTGCTTCTACCCTGTGGTATTTTTGCAGTGGAGTACATCTACCTATCTTCATTTTTTTTCCTGATGTTGCAGGCAAAGGATTAGCTCAGGAAGTTCAACAGTATTGTCATTCCAATACGATGTTTGCAGTCTGGTTGGCTCATTACAAATTCATTTCCATTAATGGCACATTGTCCGATATAGTTTGATCAACCAACTGATAGGCTTTGCTCAAAGTTCAACTTGTAACCATTTTTACTTCACCTTGCTTAACCTCAGCCAATTTTCCCTTCTGATTCACCATGGCCAGATCAGGACATTCCACTTACTCAATTTCAGGAAGACATAGGGCACATTAATGACAGACACAGAAGCTCACAGACAACAGCAGAAGAATGGTCAAACAACTTTCCACCTTCTGAGGTACCAGCACAAGTCACTTGGAAGAAGGGCCTGGCATATATGGAGCACTTCTCGAAAGAGATGTGGAGGTAATGCAGGATGAGAGTGTTTGTGCTATCAGCTTGGAAGAATGAACAAGGAGAGGTGCCTTTTGGGATGTAAGTGAATTTGTTTGGTCCTGGCAGATCTGTCTGAATAGACATCATACAGGCATGATGATAATGAGGCTTTAGGAGATGGTGACAGCTTCATGAAGACAAAGGACTGGGAGGCCATCAAGACTGTTTGACAGAAGTATGCACAGGAACAGTTTGGTGAGTGCTTGAACTGTGCATACAAGGAGGAATGTGTTGATTGTCATGATGATAGGTGCCGGGGCATGGGATGGAGGACGACATGTGAAAGGAGGTCAGAAAAGAATCCAAAAACTGGCTTTTGAACTCGAAGTGGATGGGGATGGAATGCTGGTGCTTCCAGACATCACAAGACAAAACTGGAGGAGAAGAAGGCCATAGTCAGGGCTTTCCTTACATCGCACTATTGTGAGTCTCTCATAAGAAAATCACTGAATGTATTGAACACATGCACACAGGACTTTGTTCTGGGAATGACAAGGAGGTTATTCCATGGAGCACCATTATACACAGTCAAGATGACTTTGTGGTGAGAACATTTCTTCCAGCTGATGTGGACCTGAAGGAACCATCAAAGTTGCAAAATTGGGATACAATGGCATTGCTCAATTTCTGGTATGCTCAGCAGGAGGCAGGCGAATGTCTGACCTTCCTTTTTAAAGCATGGAAAAACAAGGACAGTGAGATGGTACCATCAGTGGTGTCTTCCAAGTCACCTTCTCCTGCAACCAAAACAATCAGAAAGCAGAAAAGGGCAATCCACCAAAGCCCTGAGGATTCCTCGACAGAAGCACAGAGTGACACTCAGGAGACAGAAGAGGAAGCTGATGATGACTCAGCAGATGGTAGATCCCCACACAAGAGAGCAAGAAGAGGAGCGGGAAATCCATCAGGGGCAGGTCAAAAGCTCACAGTCCTGAAATCACTTCCAAAGCCCCAGCAGACTAAGATGGCAAATGTCGGTGCACTGATTGAACCATCAGCCAGGACAACCCAGAGTATGTTGCACAAGCCACTAGACAGTATGCCTCGGGTGACCAGAGGAAGGGGAAGGAAGTAGTGTACATATACCACACTGCAATTATTGCCATACTGTCTGCCTGAATGTCCATGGGAATATTGTGCACTGAGGATGTGGTAGTGTGACACAGTACTCGACATCCAGTGTTCAGTACTTCCAGGCAAGAGGTACCAAACACCAGATGTCAAGTACCAAATACCAAATACTGAATGCAAAATACCCAATCCTGAATACTAAATCCTGAATACAAAGTACTGAATCACAGATATGATGAAAGTATTGAAAGTAGGTAATTTACAGGTTAGGATTATCATCAAACCTTTCAATGAGAGAGTCTACTACCATCAGAAATTCAGCACTCATCTTTTGGGCCCTTTGCATCCTCTGGAGGTCAGTATAAGCTCTTCTAAGTTTCTCACATGTTTCTGCCCAAGCCAGTCAAAATGGATGATCAGCCTCCAGTTGCTGTAGTATGGAAGGGCCAGGAAGATGTCCATAGTGTTGTTGGTATTCCAAAAGTCAATTTTGGAAGGATTACACTTGGAAGGAAATTAGGAGATATTCATATAAGGCATGAGCAGATACTCACATTCTGGGTAGTCATATGTCCCAAGTGGCCAGAACTCCCAGACCATGGCATACAATTCTTCAGTAGTGAGTTCTGGGTTAGCTAAGTGATGCCCAGGAGATGGGACATTTGCTGTTGACATAGATTGAGTATTAGGGGTAGGGTGGTGAGGATGAACTTACATGTTACTGATGCATCCTGCACCATTGAATCTACATCCACATCAGTGAGCTCCAGCATGGCTAAGTGATGGCTGGGAGATGTCACATTTGCTATGAAGAAAATGTATTAGATATGGTGGCCAAGATGGTGGGAATATACTCACATGAAGGGCATACTTCTGGCATTGCCGGAGCATTTCTGGGAGTATCGGCACATTGTGCTGCTACATCAGACCCAATCAAATCTTCTTCTGGCCCAAGGTACACATTGGGGTCAATCAGATCTTCATCTGGCCCAAGGTACACATCTGTGTCAGTGAAGAAATTGGGTGCTTCACCCTGGGCCAGGAGTGATTGATCTGTGAGATTTTAGTGAGCATGAATATTTACAAGTTGTACATATCAATGATAGATCTTACCAGGGATTGCCTGCAACACATCCAGACTACTGGATGATAAATAACCATCTTCAATATCATCATCTGGCCCAAGGTATACATTGCTCAATGAATCTAATGCCTGATCAGCAAATTGAAAGGCTATCATACATAAATGACACACCTAGTTATGTCCAGGACACATCTGAGTCATCCACATCCATTGAATTATGATCAGTGGGTGGGGAGTCATCAAATCTAACTGATCTCATAGTGGCTGATTAACTGATCAAGAGATGGATTGATAAGAGATAACTTGGATGGTCAAAGCGTGGCCAGAAGCCCCTGCAAAGTCAACCATGACCAAATAAGGACAAACAATCAACAAACATCAAGAACATGTTTCACATGTCTTGTTTGCTTTGAAACATCATCCTTGTGATAACTGATTTCATCCTGATTTGAAAATATTTTGCTTTTCCAACACTTCCAATTCAATCTCAATGTCTACCCAAGCCAATACCTCCTTGGCCAGTCTCAAGGCCCTCACTGCCCAGATTGTGGGCATCATTTCCAGTGCTCGGCAGATTCCTGCAGGAAATGCTCACATGGCTCTGTCAGCACAGGTCACTGAGCTGGTGGTGAGTGCCTCTCTTATCTGGCCCTTGTTTGATTAAAATTCTGGGAACAGGCCCAGGTTGTCCAGGACTATAGCAAGGGCCCCTACCTCCCTGGCATAGTCTGTTCATGCTCCAAGGAGCTGATGAGGGTCAGGGCCATGAGGCCCCAGGTCTGGCCCAACTGGCACAGCATTGGCCATGATCACCTCCAGCTCCTGAAGCACTCCTGGTGTGAGAAAGTTCTTGCCTGGGAGGCGCTAGGTGACCATTCCTGCGACCTCCCAGTGTCCACTCCTCCCTCACTTGGCCCCATTCCTGTGGAGCTTCCCTCCCCACCCATCATTGCCGGCAATGTTGCTGGCCCTTCTACCACCATGGACAATGAGTTCCGGGTGATGGCTAAGGATAAGGGTAAGGGGAAGGCTGTCCTGGAGCCAGTGGCGGATGAGGGGCGGAAGCGCAAGTCCCCCATGATCTCTGAACACTCCCAACCCCTTCAGTCAGTTATGAAGGGTCACAAGAGGGTGAAGTCGACCCAGATTGCAAAGTCCCAGGAGTTTGTGGAGTTGGAGGATGATGAAGTTCCATTCGTCCAGGTATGTGCTATAGGTTCATTTTTGTATAGTTTCTGATGTTGTGTAGTCAATTTTGAAGGGAGTGCTGGAGGTTGTCCTTCTCTGGCACTCCTCATTTGCAGAAAGGATGTCCAGATCGCTTCACTTGCCCCATTCACCTCACTCCCCCAAGAAGCAGTCCTTTGGCCCTGCTTCAGTAAGTCTTATTTATGTGTCCGGAACTTGGGAGTAGGCTAATGCTTCATCAGCGCACTGCCGGCAGTCATCTTGGTGCTTCAGTAAGTCTCCCCCACTTGTTCTAAACTCACAATCATTCTTGGGATTTGGCAGCCCACCTCTGGCAGTGGTCTGGAGGTTGCCGAGCCCCCTCAGACCATGTCGACTCCCTCAGGAAGTCATCCAGAGGTTGCAGAGGCCCCCCAGGCCATGTCCACACCACCTGTAGAGGCTCTGGCAGTTGATGGGGTCAACATCTTGATTCCCAGACCAGTGAGTACCTTGTTCTTTCAGTGTTTTACACAACTCATGTAACTTTCAGAACAATCCCTGCTATGCATGCACCTCGCGCGAGTGGCCCTGCGCCACTCGCAGGGACAAGAGGACAGGTATCCCCTGTATGTCCTGTGTGTATTGCACCACCAAGAAGATCAAGTGTACCCCGGCGAACATGGGAACCCTGCCTAAACAGTCCAGATGTCGGTTGTCCACTTGCCGGACCAGGTCCAGGACTCCCTCCACTGCCAAGACTTCCTCTGCTGCTCCAACCCCCTCTACTGCTTCCACCAATCTTCCGGCCACTCCTGCAACTGCTCCCACCAATCCCCCGCCTGCCACCCAGTCAAGGGTGTGCACAAGGAGCCAGTCTCGTGGTGTATCCAGCACTCCAGCAGTGCCTGCCCTGCAAACACTAAGGACACCCAGACCTTCTCACAGCAGGACCATCACTGCCATCCCAGTGCCTGCAACTGCGCCTCCAGTAGCTGGTAAGTGACATCAATATTGTCAGTTCATTGCCTCTAATTTTTAATGATAGAAACTCCATCATCCACTCCTGGAGTTCCTCAGACAGCACAAGACTTGTCCATGGCAACTGTGCCTCCCCCAGCTGGTAAGTCACATTAATATTTTGACCTCATCCGATTTTAATTTTCAATGGTAGCAACAGCATCGTCGACCTCCAGAGTGCCTCAGGCAGTGCTAGACTTGCCCATGCCAGACCTCCATTCCATGTCCATCGCCATCCAGGATGGTGCAGCCAGAATCACCCTCCTTGAGGCTTGTGTGGCAGAGCAGGAAGGTAAGATTGATACCCTACAGTGCCTCCATGAGAGCCTCCACCATGAAATTGTTGCCCGGCACCCATCATTCCCCCTCCCTCCTTCCCCGTCTGATGAAAGCTTGTTGCTGCATCAAGCGATCCAGCCATCCATGTCACCTCCGGTATCAGCCCTCCCTCCCCTGATTGATCTGTCCATGACCAGGATTGAACCCTCATCCCCGAAATTGTGGGATGTTGCTGCCATAGAAGGTCTGATGTTTGGACCCACTGAAGTTCAGTCAGAGGGACATGAAACATCTAGTGCTGGTGTTCAGCTTGAGGACCCCCAACCATCCGGCAACATGGTGGACCCAGGTGATCCGGCCAACCTTGTCCCAGAATATAATTCTGATGACATGGATATTGAGGGGTGAAGGTTGAGGATTCTGGTGAGGTTAACATGGGCACTTAATTCAATAGCTGTTCATAGATGTATCACTTTTTTGAATCAATGATGTTTTTGCCTTCACTTACAACTACATGAA
>MU172952.1:153106-165800 GCA_016695475.1 Suillus decipiens
GTCTATCCATCCATCTGTCTATCTATCCATCCATCCATCCATCTATCCATCTGTCCATCTGTCTGTCTATCTATCCATCCATCTATCCATCTGTCCGTCTACCCATCCATCTGTCTATCCATCCGTCCATCCATCTGTCATCCATCTGACACTCCCCTACTCCTACCTTCGGACATTTGTACCTTCAGACCTTTGGACATCCAGGCCACCTTCAGATTCCCATATCTCCAGACCTCTGGACCTTTGGACCTTTGGACCTTTGGACCCTTGGTCCTATGGTCCTATGGTCCTGTCCTATTCTATCCTTCATCCTATTGTGTAACATCCTTCACTTGTTCTACTCTGGACTTCGTCCAAGTAGTCTTGTCATCATCCCCTATCATCTGAAAATAGTTCTGGCACATTCCCACACTCATCCAGAAGTCCTTTGGAGCTCTATCGAGCTATCCTGCCCTAGAGTTCATCCGGACTACATCTGGACTTCACCAGAACTCTCCCTAGGACTTCATCCGAAATTAAGGGGCAATACTCGGGTAAGGGGCACAGCATATGAGCTGAGGCCAAAGCCCTTTATGATCCATTAACCATCTGAGCACATCTCTAACAAAGGTCCACAAGGATAAATTGTCAGAATTAGAGCACTATTCGACGATGGAGCCATGATCAGCGCAATGTGCACATCGATCTTCAAGAAAATTAAGCACCAACTGCACAATTGGAGCGAGTCAGATAGACATCTAAGAATGGCCAATGGCAGCATAGTCAAGGCAGTTGCAAAATGGATGGGGATGGTCAGGATCAAGGGCATTAAAACTCAAAGCACATTCAAGGTCTTCAATAGTGGAGGAAGCTGGGGCTTTCTACTAGGAAACCAACACTCCAAGCATTTGCAGCAGTTTCACGAATACGAAACAGATATAATCACAATAACAGATGAATCAAGAGCAATTACATTAGAAAATCAAGCAGCAGATTCAAGAATGTTACAAAAAGGAGAAATAGTCAATTTAGCATTAGATGAGAAGCAACAGGAAAATGGAAAGGATAGCACGAAACTGGCAGACATTCCCATGGGACAGTGGAAGCCGATGGGACAATGGAGTAAACAAAGAGAGAGAAAAAGGGAGAATAGAAATGAAATGGGGAGTGAAGAGCTCCCAGTAAGGGAAGTCACAGAGAGCACATCAATTCAAGAGCAGACAAACACTGATAAAATGAATTCATCAGGGAGCACAACGAGCATGAATATATTGACAACATGGGAAGTGCAAGAGGAAGGAGGAGAACTCACAGAGTTACCTCTACCATCAGAGACTCAAAATGACCCATCAATATACACATGCCAGACAGATCCATTTAACCCAGCAAGAATCAAAGAAATATTGCGACAAGTCAAATTCAGGGATGATCTAACAATAGATGAAAGGAATGAATTAGAGCAGTTCATAGCGGAGAATGCAGACAGTTTTGCACTGACATTGAAGGAAGTAGTCTCAATACCAGGAGTGACACTAAATTTGAATGTTCCAGAGAACACAATGTTCAAAATATGGATACATCAACGACCTTTAATGCCAGAACAATCCAAATTTTACAGCAAACGAGTAAATGACATGTTAGAAGCAGGGATAATAGAATGAGTACCCCCAGAGTTGATTCGAAGCATAGCAACAACAGTCATTGCACAAAGGGCACACAAAACAGGCAGCCTACCATGGGACAAGTTGAAACAATGAATCAATGATCAACACTGAGCGGCAGGATTACACCCAGCATATGAAATGCCACATCGGGAGGTACCAGCTCTGTCCAATGAAGTCGCAACAGAGCAAGGACCAAAGAAATGGAAGATTTGTCAGAATTTTGCACAGCTTAACAAGGTAACAGAGGTAGTACCAATGCCCCAAGGCGACATATTAGCAAAACAACAAAGGTTAAGTGGTCAACATTACATCTCGATTTTTGACTTTGGAGTAGGATATTATGCTATAGAAGTACCAGAGAAGTGGCAACCATATTTAGCCTTCTATATCAAAGGAAGAGGGTATTTCTGGTATTGCCGAATGCCAATGGGGATCACAGGAGCACCAACAGTGTTTTGTGAATGGTGGGCTCCAATTGAAACAAGGAAATAATAGCTGGCCTGTAGATAGATGCAACTATAAATCCTACTGAAGGTGCAAGTACACTAGTTGACCCAAGAGGACTGCAATAGAAGCAATTTCCTTAAGTGTGTTAGCAAGGGAATGCAACAAGACTAAGTGCTAGAGTATAGAGCAGCTTTCCAAAGGTTACCACCATTAGCAGTACTGCAGCAGAATGAGAAAGGTAGAGACCAAGAATATAGCAGAATGACAGCAAGGGTGCTTGTTAGTGATACCATAGGTAGTGGCAGTGGCAAACTACCAAAGAAAAGAGCTAGACTGTGATAGTGATCAAAGTAGCAGCAACAGCAAAATAACCAGCAGCAGTCTGGGATTCCACAAACAAAAGTCAAAGTTCAGAAAAATGAGAGCTTAGCTCATAGTATCCTGCAGCAACTTATAGCAGTATTAAGTGCCATTCAGTCAAAAGTTAAGGCAAAACAAAGATAAATTGCACAAAACAAAAAATTAATACTACAAGTGACTTCTATAGCTACCACAGACAGAGGAAGTAAAGTACAAAAAATATCTCAGAGGCTTTTTAACATGGCACATGAGCGACTGGAAAGGGTAGGTGAGTACAGTAGCGAGAGCATGAGGCAAATAGGCAGAACATGTAATAACACTGCTGAGTACTGCAGCACAAGACATGTATGCAATGGTGCTAGCCATGGGATCAGTTTTGACAGTTACTAAATAATATACACCAAATGAAGCTAGATGGACTTTGGAAGGACATGGGTGGACAACGCAGTTCAGATGGTCGGTACAAGTGCCATTTGGCATTCAGCTCCCTTAGCATAGACTTGAGATGAGTGTAGAATAGCTGGGACACAAGCCCAGTGGCAATATGGTTGCTACACTGGATTGTGTCTAACTATCATGCTCCATGGTGGATCAGAGACAACACAACCCTGAATGAACCATGGCAATGGAATCAGATAATGGCTGCCTGTATGTTTCACTACCAGCATTGGGAGGTAAGCATATTACACCATGTCCTTGAGTGATGACTCATCTGTTTTAGTCTGGGATTGGGGATGATGGTTTGGTTCTTCCTGAGCAGGTGTATTACACTTCAGTTCCATCACTGATGGGACTCAGGTGAATTAGAGAATGCCTGGTGGCATTACATGAGGAGCAAAGTCAGGGCATCCATGAGAAGATGGCAGAGGTGAAGTTGTACACAGAGATGCTAGAGAAATTGAAGAGAGGCAGAGGAGAGTAGTCCAAATGACTCAGTTAGCTACATATGGTGACATCCAAATTCCATACATGATGTAAAATATGATATGGCATCCCAAAATAGTCCCCCATCCAGAATATCAAGCTCCAGATGTTGACTTCCAAGCATCAAGCCCCAAATATCAAGTCCTAAATGCCAATTACCAACTGCCAAATCACAAATATGGAGTCCTGAATACCAAATACCAAATTCTGAATCCTGAGTACCAAATACCCAATACCAAATACCAAATACCAAATGTCGAGTACTGAGTACCAAATACCAAATGCTGAGTACCAAGTACCAAATACCAAATACCAAATATCAAGTACCAAATACCAAATATCAAGTACTGAATACTGAATACTGAATGCTGAATGCTGAATACTGAATGCTGAATATCAAGTACTGAATACCAAATACCAAGTACCAAATACCAAGTACCAAATACCAAGTACCAAATACCAAATACTGAGTACCAAATACCAAATACCAAATACCAAATACCAAATACCAAATACCAAATACCAAATACCAAATACCAAATACCAAATACCAAATACCAAATACCAAATACCAAATACCAAATACCAAATACCAAATACCAAATACCAAGTACTGAGACATGATCACACTATCTTATCCTGAGTGCACAATATTGCCATGAACATTTAGCCAGACAGTATAGTACCAATTGATGCAGTGTGGTATATGTACACTACATCTTTCCCCTTGCTCTCCAAATATCAAATGCCAAATGCCAAATATTGAGTGCCAAATCCTGAGTGCCAAATGCCAAGTGCTAATTATCAGGCCTTGAGTCCTGTAACCCAAGTGTCGAGTTCCAGGTGTTGGCTATCAATTCCTGAATGTTGGACAGGTTGGTGCAGGATGCTTTATCATTCATCATTGGTATTCCAAAGTATGTACCAACAAGTCTATCTATACTTTCTACTTTGATCACTCACAGCTAGGTGAATGTGTCACATTAACTCTAGCCCATCCACATGAGGGAACCTCTGCATAGATATGAACAGAGTCCTTCATATACCATGCCCATACAATCTGATCCTCTTCCACTGCATGAACCTCATGTCTCACAATCGTTCCCAAAAACCCCATCATATATCCAGAATTGTTCCTGAACTCCAGTTGAAGGCTTGGCATACTCATCCGAGCATTAGAATAGTTCCCTACTGTGGTGAGAATATCAAAGCATTCCAGAATGGATAAGTGATCTCAATGATTGGGGGTTTCTTGATTGGCTATGATGGAGAGGGTGTTAAATATGGATGCCCAATACTGGAGGGTCTCTGACAGTTCCTTGCTTTCTGCCTTTCTCCAAGGCTTGCGAAGGTTCACAGCCCTGCCCAGTACTGCTCCATATGCATCACCTGGAGTGTCACTGATGTGATTGCTGCCAGCCTTGCTATGGATTTGAGTGTGGTCTCAGTGGATGGTCCCTTCAAAGATGCAGATACCTCCAGATCTGACATGTGCTATGGGCATTCATCAGTTTCACTATCAAAACTACCATTTTATCACATCCTACCTCATGCCCCTGTTGAAACCATGCCAGAGATAAATTTATGCATCTGGGAGTTAAGCCTACATTTTCCAAGCTGTTTTTGAACCACTCATTATTAGTCTGCCAATTTCTATTAGCCTTTACACTTTTTTCAAGGCTTGGAGCAAGAAGCTCGGAGGCTGCCCACATTTCCTTCTGTAGGTACCATTTGAGCCCCTTCAGTGACAAACTCCATACTATACGTGTCACCCAACCTACATAATATGCCATCAAAGACAGGCCAGCAGACAATGGGCCGAGGTTATGTATATCCTTGATGTCAATGGATGGGCTGGGGTGAATATTATTTTCGATGACAATGGGTGGGCCAGGGGAATTTTATTTCCAAGAAAGATGGGTGGGCTGAGGGAAACATGATTTCCAATGGGGACAGGTGGGCTGGGGGGAATATCATTACCAATGGAGATGGGTGGGCCGATCTGGGTAATATGTAGAGGAGGTATTAGCTGAAGAGAGATGTGAGCAAATAATATTGATATAGATGGGTGGGCCGACAGGGGGTATATTACATAGACAGGTGGGCCAAGGTGGAGTGTATTACATAGACTGATGGGCCAGCAGGGGTTGCATTACATAGTTGGGTGGGCTGATGTGCAGGTATATTAGATAGACAGGTGGGCCAAGGTAGGGTGTATTAGATAGATGGGTAGGCCAAGGTAGGGTGTATTACATAGATGGGTGGGCCGAGGTAGGGTGTATTACATAGATGGGTGGACTGAGGGGGGGTGAATTACATAGATGGGTGGGCTAATGTGCAGGTATATTAGATAGATGGGTGGGCCAAGGTAGGGTGTATTACATAGACGGGTGGGCTGAGGTAGGGTGTATTACATAGACAGGTGGGCCAAGGTAGGGTGTATTACATAGATGGGTGGGCTGAGGTGGGGTGTACTACATAGACAGGTGGGCTGATGTGCATGTATGTGACATATATGGGTTGGCCCAAAGGTTGTATCTCATACATGGAGGGGCCAAGGTGGGCTGTATTACATAGATGGGTATGGTGACATGGAGATATACATGCAGGGTACATGCCCACTACATTACAGCTGCATGAAACATTCCCTGAGTGCTAACCAGTACCGAGTACCAAGCACCGAGCACCGAGCACCAAGCACTGAGTACCGAGTACCAAGTACTGAGCACCGAGCACTGAGTACCGAGTACCAAGTACTGAGCACTGAGCACTGAGTACAGAGCACTGAGTGCTGAGCACACAGTACTAAGTGCTGAGTGCTGAGTGCTGAGCACTGAGCACCAAGTGCCAAGCACCGAGCACTGAGTGCTGAGCACCAAGCACACAGTACCAAGCACCGAGTGCTGAGCACTGAGTGCCGAGTACCAAGCACTGAGTGCTGAGTGCTGAGCACCGAGTGCCAAGCACCAAGTACCAAGTACCAAGCACCAAGTGCCAAGCATGAAGCACCGAGTGCCAAGCACACAGTACCGAGCACCAAGCACTAAGTACTGAGTACTGAGCACCAAGCACCCAGCACCCAGCACTGAGTACCGAGTACTGAGCACCAAGCACCGAGCACCGAGCACTGAGTACTGAGTACTGAGCACCAAGTGCTGAGTGCTGAGCACTGTTAGAGACATGCTCGGAGGGTTAATAGATCATAAAGGGCTTTGGCCTCAGCTCATACACTGTGCCCCTTACCCAAGTATTGCCCCTTAACTTCGGATGAAGTCCCAAGGAGAGTTCTGGTGAAGTCTGGATGTAGTCCAGAACGAACTCTAGGGTAGGATAGCTCAATAGAGCTCCAAAGGACTTCCGGATGAGTGTGGGAATGCACTGGAACTATTTCTGGATGTTAGGGGATGATGACAAGACTACTTGGATGAAGTCCAGAGTAGAACAGTGAAGGATGTTACAATAGGATGAAGGATAGAATAGGATAGGACCATAGGACCATAGGACCAAGGGTCCAAAGGTCCAAGGATCTGAAGGTATGAGAATCCAAAGGTACGAGAATCCAAAGGTATGAGGGTCTGAAGGTATGAGAATCCAAAGGTATGAGGATCCAAAGGTATGAGAATCCAAAGGTATGTGGATCCAAAGGTGGTCCAGACATCTGAAGGTACAGATGTCCAAAAATAGGAGTAGCAGAGTGTCAGATGGATGACGGATGGATGGATGGATGGATGGATAGACAGATGGATGGATGGATAGATGGATGGATGGATGGATGGATGGATGGATGGATGGATGGGTAGACAGATGGATGGATAGACAGATGGATGAATGGATAGATGGATGGATGGATGGATGGATGGATGGATGGTATGACTACTATAGAGGAGTAGGTCTGGATGTGAAGTAAAGAGAGTATAGGCTACTTCGAACAAGGTCCGAAGTAGAAACTAACAGAGGAAGACTACTGCAGGTAGAGTTGAAGGTGGAACAGAAGACAGACTACAATCGGACAAAGTCTGAAAGTGATTATATGACAGAGAGTCAAGGCTCCAGACTAGGGAGTACTCCCATAGTCCAGAGCCAGAGACTTACAAGGGCTGGAGCCCAAGTGAGGACGGAAACAGAGTTATATAGACAGCAGGATAAGTAAGGATATAAGCAATGATCAGACTAAGGTCTGCAGAAGTTGTACTACAAGTTTATATACTGTAGGTAGCATGCCAGAAGGTAAGTAAGCATAGTCTGAGGCTATGTCAGAAACATAATAGTAAGTACAGCAAAACATCAGGCTATGAACTCAGAGATAAAACTTGTACGGAATAACTTATTGAGATGGAGGCAGAGGTGACCAAGAAGTGAAGGCAGGGATGACCGAGAGCCAGTGGCACAGGTATATCCTAAAAGGGGTAATGCACAGGTGCATGGGAATGGTTTTGGATATGAACACGGATTGGATATGGACATGGATTGGATATGGATCAGACAAGTGTCTTGGATCAGATCTGGATCAGACAAGTGTCTTGGATTGGATATGGATCAGACAAGTGTATCAGATCGGATATGTGAACTGGATTGAGTGGGGATTTGATGGATGTGGATTTGAGCAGGATGTTATAGTGGAAGTGGAGTGTAGAATCTAGTATATGACAACCTTCCAACTCTATCCGGTGCATAAATGGGATCACCTCTCCATTTCTTAGTTGTGTTTTTGTGATTTCAGGGTGTCCAACCAAATACAGATCACTTATTTTGATTGTGTCATGTGACTTGGCAATACATGTGACATTCCTAGCTATGTGTTTAGCAGAAACTTTGGGGCTAATGGTCCTGTTTTTGTCCTTGCACATTGCCTCTTCCCATGCAAGGACTTTGGCTCTATCCTGAGTGCATTCTCGATTCCAGGTCAACATATTATTCTCTTCTACACCAACCCTTCCCCTTTTCCCTGTTGTTCTGTGACCTCCTCTATCCATGCTCCTAATTGCATCTCCTCATAATTGTTGTTTATAATAAGTGATATTGGTGTGTGGCTGTTGCTCTATTGTAAGCACCTAATACTTTGCTCATGATCGCTCTCCATGCTGATTCTTTGCGTGTTAGCTGTTCCATGTGATCCAATGGTAATGGGCAATTTCATCCATTATGCCCATGGGTTCAACAAGCAAAGCATTTGCTTGATGCAACTGCCACTGTCCCTGGTTTCAATGGGTATCCTGTTTCTTGTGTGACTCTTGCGCTCTCTCCCCATTTTGTGTTCCACTGGGTGAGTTGTGCTTAATTGTCTAATCACTGCCTTTGTCTCGTCTGTCATTATTAGTTGCTGTTGCTGTGTGACAGGTTGATGGCTATATGTAGGCTGTGCATTCTGATGATTGGCTGTTATGGGTGCTCGAGCATAAGAGTTGTTCACTGATGTCATAGCTGATGGCATTGATGTGCTGATCATTATTTTGTTGAGCTGATTCTGTAGTGCTGCCATTGGGTTCTGTTGCAGTGTTCTCACCTGAACTTGAGCTAAGTCTGCTTGTAGCGTTCTGAGTTCTTGGCTTTGCTTTGAGTGCTGCTCTACAAGCCTGCTCCCATTTAACTCCATCACTGCCATTGTGAAGTCTGCCCATGTGTTATATTCTTCATCTTTGAGCAGGTCCTTCACCACATCCGGCAACTTGCTTCGTACTTGCCAAATTATCAACATGCCTTGTTTGATGCCTGCACTCATGGCAAGCTGCAATACTTTTGCTGCCCATGCTACATGCATCCAGCATTCTCTGTTGTAGTGCATTGTCTTCTTCCCTACTTCCTCACTTGGCAGCTTGTGCTCTAATAGTTCCTTCTCATATTCTGCTCTCATCTTTTCCACAATTACTATTGGGGGCCAACATTTTTTGAATGCTGCTACGAATGTGATCCATGTTGCTTTGTCTGCTGCTGTACGAGCTTTGAACCACTTTTCTGCTTCTGAGCTAGTCCCCAAGTAGTCTCCAAAGGCATCTAGTTTTTCCATGTGCAATGTTATAGTTTGCTGATGCATTGCACAGTTGAATAATTTTAGAAAGTCCACTGGGTCTTCTGAGTCTCTGCCATCTCCATAAAAGATCTGTAACATTTCTGTTGGCATGTTCACCCTGGGTTGTGCAAGTGCAAAGAACTTGTCTAGGTCATAGTCTGGTACTGCTGAGATGGATGATAACAGTTCTTTCTTTGTGTGTTGTGCTGCTGGGATGAACTTGAGTGTTGGTAATTGGACGTCTACTTCTGGGACTTCTAGTTCTGGGAAAGGGATTGCGTTATTGTTTGCCTCATTTTCTCCAAGGCTGCTAAGCAATGATTCTGAGTTGCTGGAACGATTTGGTGTGTTTACTCCTCCCCTCAGCACCATATACTCCCTTTCTCTTGTTGAGCTTGAAGCTCTCCAAAAGTTTCTTGATGAAAATATTGCATCCAGATTACTCCATTCCTCTTCCTCTCTGCATGAAGCCTGTTAAGACCGTACTCAATAGGTGAGAGATCTGAAGGGCTTTGGCCTCAGTTTGTGCACTGTGCCCCTTTCCCAAGTACTACCCTTTATTTCAGAGGAGTATCCTTCGTCCAAGGATCCGTATGTGCTTGCGTAGTGGATCCGAAGGTATCGGATATGGCACATCCGAGGTATATCCAAAATGTGCGGATGGAAAGAGTACATCTGGTGGGTATCCGGAGCGTACGGATGGATTCAAGGTATAAGGCTAGTAGCGGACGAGGTCCATACTAGAAACTAATGGATATAGACTACCGGAGGTAGAGTCGGAAGTGTAGACTATAGGAATCAATCCTAAGTCTCGGAAGATACTTAGAGTTGGAAGAGGATTGGATTCGGATGAACGGAATGAGCAGAATCTAAGATGATATTCAAACTAAGGTTCTCTAGAGTTGTACATGTAGTTTATATACTGTAGGTAGATAGTATGGACAATCAGTGAGTCTGGAACTGGAGGGCTATACACAAAGTATAACAGAAGTCTATTAGTAAATGCACAGTGGATCAGCAAATGCGAGTCGGATATGAAGCACAGGTAACAGATCAGTAAGCAGGACAGGAATATACACAGCCAGGACACTGGTGCAGGTAGATCACCAAAAGGGGATAGAAGCCAGTATGCACGGTGGACTTAGAACACAAGAAGCTGGGCACTCGGATGGGTGATCTGGATCGGATCTGTGGTCTGGATAGAAGCAGGATTGATTGGATCTGATTGGATCTGATTAGATCTGAGATCGGATGTATGGAATATGACAAAGCCCCTGTCCTGTTTGTCAAAAAGAAGGACAGCTCCCTTTGTCTATGTGTGGATTTCTGAGAACTAAACCAGATTACCAGAAAAGATTGCTATCTGTTATCCCTTATTGCTGACCTTTTAGATTCTCCAAGTCACACTAAGGTCTACACCAAAATCGACCTCTGGTCCACCTATCACCTTGTCCAAATTACAGAAGGTGATGAGTGGAAAACTGCATTTTGGATGCACTATGGATCCTATGAATGGTTGGTTATGCCCGAGGGGTTAACCAATGCTCCAGCGGCCTTCCAGCACTTCATCAATAGCATCTTTTCCTTCTTGACATATGCATAATCATGTATCTGGATGACATCCTAATCTATTCTCAAGACCTTGCATCCCATAAGCAACATGTCCAAGAAGTACTCCAATGGCTCCATAAGCATCGCCTATATGCCAAACCTGAAAAATGCAAATTCCATTCCTTGTCTGTGAAATACCTTGGATACCTCCTATCTCAGGATGGCCTGACTATGTTATCCAAGAAGATCCAAGCTATCCTTGACTGGCCAGAACCTTGGAAAGTCAAGGACATCCAATCCTTCCTCAGATTCACTAATTTCTATTGCTGTTTCATCTTCAACTACTTGGATATTGTGGTTCCCCTCACCTGGCTTACCCACAAGGATGCTCCTTGGAACTTTTCTCAGGATTGCCAGAAATCTTTTGAAGCACTCAAGAAAGCTTTTACCTTGGCTCCTCTGCTTATGCATTGGATACTGGATGTTCCTATTGTTGTTGAGACTGATGCCTCTGATTATGCGATTGCTGGAATACTCTCCATTGTATGTCCAGACTCAGAACTTTGTCCAGTAGCATTTTACTCTCGGACATTAACTGCTCTGGAACTCAATTATGATACCCATGACAAGGAACTTCTAGCCATCTACGAAGTTTTCTGGACCTGGTGACACTACCTAGAAGGCTCATCCAAGCCTATTGACATCATCATGGACCACAAGAACCTTGAGTACTTCACTACCACTAAACTCCTTTCTTGCTGTTAGGCTCACTGGGCCGAGTTCCTCCATCAATTCAATCTCCTCATTTGTCTCTGTCCCAGGAAACTCAGTGCTAAACTGGATTCCATTACTAGACACTGGGACATCTATCCAAAAGAGGGGGATAAGGACTATGCTCGGGTTAATTCTCATAACTTCTGACTGGTGTTTACTTCTGAACAGCTTGCTTCATCCCTATGAGTGTCCATCTTAGCAACTCCAATGCTCTGAGCAGCTGTACTCATGGATATAGAACAACTCTGGGCTGATATCTTAATCACACTTCCTAATGACCCTATTGCCTCCAAACATCTTATGGATCCCTCAGATCTGAGATGGTCGGTGGATGATGGTGGTTTCCTTCATTGTGACAATTGTATATATGTTCTGGAATCCAATGATCTGCACCTTCACATCCTTCACAATACCCATGATCACCACCTGTCTGAACATTTCAGACAAAATCAGATGCTAGAACTCATCCAACACAAATAAACATGGCACAGAATATGCACATATGTAAAGGACTATGTCAAATTCTGCACCACCTGTGCCTGAGCCAAGGTTCTGAGACATAAGCCATTGTTAAGACCGTACTCAATATGTAAGGGATCCGAAAAGGCTTTGGCCTCAGTTCGTGCACTGTGCCCCTTTCCCGAGTACTGCCCTTTATTTCCGGGGAATAACCTTCGTCTGAGGGTCTGGAAGTGCTTGTGTAGTGGATCCGAAGGTCCGGAGGTATCAGATATGGCACGTCTGCTATATATCCGAAACGTATGGGTGTAAGGAAATCGTCTGGAGGGTATCCGGAGTGTAAGGATGAATGCGGGGTATAAGACTAGTAGCGGATGAGGTCTGTACTAGAAACTAATGGATATGGACTACCGGAGGTAGAGTCGGAAACATAGACTATAGGAATCAAATCCTAAGTCTTGGAAGATACTTAGAGTTTGGGACGGATTGGTTCGGATGAACGGAATGAGCAGAATCTAAGATGATATTC
>MU172952.1:180828-205322 GCA_016695475.1 Suillus decipiens
GTCCAAGTAGTCTTGTCATCATCCCCTATCATCCAGGAATAGTTCCGGCACATTCCCGCGCTCATCCGGAAGTCCTTCGGAGCTCTATTGAGTTATTCTGCCCTAGAGTTCATCCGGATTACATCCGGACTTCACCAGAACTCTCCCTAGGACTTCATCCGAAATTAAGGGGCACAGCACATGAGCTGAGGCCAAAGCCCTTTATGATCCATTAACCCTCCGAGCACGTCTCTAACATCACCCATGGTCACTTGATCATACGTTCATACATGACTCATCCTGACTCGGATCCGATTATGACTCACTTTGACTCTCTATGACATCATATGTTCAACACATTGTACTTTAGCTGCCTTCCTCCTTTGGTTACACAGCCTGTTTATATCTGATGAGCCTACCCTAAAGTTCTCTTTCACTTTAGTATATAAATGCTCGTAGATACACTGTGTTTCCTTATTCTAATCTTACTGGGTTTTACCTGGATTCTTCCTTCGCTAAGGACCCCCAATCCTTAGTTGTCTAAGATCATATCTAAGCTTAGCACACCTAAGTCTTAGTCTAAAGCGAACTTACTTGCCTCGACTCAGCTAGTTCTGTGTATGCCATACCCAGAGCTATCTTTGTTGTTGTAGAATATATTCAACTCAGCCAGTCTAGTCCTTTCAGGCACTCGACTGTCTTTGTTTATTACCTTGATCTGTGCTAGGCCTTCGTCCAGCTAGTACAACAAACCCACGACTCTCAAGGCCTCTTATTTGCGGCAAGTCGTGTTCAGAACTATCCCAGTTCATAATAATAGTAGGTTGAAGGATAGGATATGACAAGACCATAGGACCATAGTAACAGGGGTCCAAAGGTCCAAAGGTCCAGAGGTATGGAGATTCGAAGGTACAGACATCTGAAGGTGGTTTGAAGGTAGGGGTAGTGGAGTGTTGGATGGATGAATGGATGGGTGGATGGATGGATGGACACATGGATGGATGGACAGATAGAGGAGCAGAGCTCCATGGATCTAAAGGGAGGATATGACTACTATAGAGGAGTAGGTCCAGATGTGAAATAGAGAGAGTATAGACTACTTCAGACAAGGTCCAAAGTAGAAATAAACAGAGAAAGACTACTGCAGGTAGAGTCGATGGTGAAATGGAAGACAGATTACAATCGGATGAAGTCCAAAAGTGATTATATGATGGAGGGTCAAGGCTAGTGTTGTGGGCAGAACTCTGCCATTTTGCCACATGACAGGGCAGAACTGGCACTGCCAGGCAGATGGCAGACCTCTTAGGCAGAATGTGGCAGAACTCCTGCACCTACAGAACCATGGGAAGATATACTATATAGTTTGATGTACCATTTCAGTGTATGATAGCATGAATCAAAGCATTTTGAAGCTCTCTACAATGGCTACCAAGTCTGGGGGCTGTTCCTGTGCCACACTACAAATGGCAGTCATCTCATACAAGCATGGGAAGTGAGCTCACAGTATATCTGACATCAAATGCTGAGTATATGCAGCATATGATGAAAAGTGATCATGAATGCCTGAAAATCCAGCAAAAACATGAAAATTGACAGGATGAGAAGCAAATAGAAGATGTGAGAGCAGCACAGGTTGAAGCTAGGGTCAGAAACACAAGGGAAGTTCTGGCAGACAAGATGATGCCGGATGACATGAAAGAGGTTGCTCAAAAGGTACTAATGGATTACTTTACTAACAAGAATCAGTGACAGTTAGTCTAGAGGAAATAGATCATTCATTATCAGTAATCGGCGATGGTGCCCAGCCTCTTGAAGCCACTCATCAGTCTCATAAGCAGGCAGCTCTACCTGACCATCCAGAATCACACCATCAAAGTGCAGAACATCCATATCATAAGGTGCACCCTCCTCCAAGTCATCCTTGTCTGGATCAGAAGGATCAAAGAATAGGATCTGCTCTGGGCAGTCTCCCAAGTCAATACACAAGTTCTGGAGGGCAAAGAGTGCCTGCATTTGTCATATTCCATACATCTGATCTCAGATCCAATCAGATCAGATCCGATCTGATCGATCCTGCTTCTATCTGGACCACAGATCCGATCCGGATCAAACATCCGAGAGCCAGCTTCTTGTGCTCTAAGTCCACTGTGCATACTTGCTTCTATCCCCTTTCAGTGATCTACCTGTACCGGTGTCCTGGCTGTGTATATTCCTGTCCTGCTTACTGATCCATTACCTGTGCTTCATATCCAACTCGCATCTGCTGATCTGCTGCACATTTACTAATAGACTTCCATTATACTTTGTGCATAGCTCTCCGGTTCCAGACTCACTGATTATCCATACTATCTGCCTACAGTATATAAACTACATGTACAACTCTAGAGAACCTTAGTTCAAATATCATCTTAGATTCTGCTCATTCTGTTCATCCGAACCTGATCCTCTTCCAGCTCTAAGTATCTTCTGAGACTTAGGATTGATTCCTATAGTCTACATTTCCGACTCTACCTCCGGTAGTCTATATCTGTTAGTTTCTAGTACGGACCTCGTCTGCTACTAGCCTTATACCTTGAATCCATCTGTGTGCTCCGGATACCCTCCAGACGTACTCTTTCCATCCATACATTTCAGATATACTTCGGACATGCCATATCCAATACCTTCAGACCTTTCGGATCCGCTATGCAAGCACTTCCAGATCCTCGGATGTAGATTGCTCCTCTGAAATAAAGGGTAGTACTCGGGAAAGGGGCACAGTGCACAGACTGAGGCCAAAGCCCTTCAGATCTCTCACCTATTGAGTACAGTCTTAACAGCATTAAACAGTAAGTATCCTGGATATTCTGCTCCAGTGGTAGATCCTTCAGCAATGGGAAGCAACCCTTAAGGGCACCAAATGCATGCTCGACAGTGATTCAAATCAATGAGACACTGGTTGAACTTGCGGCGATGAGACTTTTCATGTAGTGGCTCATTCCTGATCTCAGGCTCCATGAAGGGCTGTAGCACGTACAGAGATGATGGATAACCTATCTAATAGTCAGGATATCAAAAAGGTAAGACACAACAACACATACCTTTATCAGCTAAGACTTGGGTGTTGTTTGGAAAATAGTCTCGCCAGTGACACCACACATGCAACTTCTTCCACATGGTAACATCAGACACAGAGCCAGGCCAGCCAAGGTCCACAGAGATGAACCGCATCTTGTGGTCAACAATAGCTTGAACATTGATCTAGAAAAGTTTGGTTAGGCTCAGCACACATGGATCTAACAACTTATCACAGGAAATTTATTGGGACAGATGAAACTGAAGCCAGTCTTGTCAGGGATCTGTGTTAGCCAAATGAGCATCCCATCCAACATCCCAACACAATCTGGAAATCCATATACATCCATGATATACTGAGATGTCTCCTGGCGGCACTCAGCATCTCCCCATGCGACAACCTGTATACCCAACTCCCGCAATGCCCACACTACTCGCCGGCAGTACAGGAATACTGTTCCAAATCCAATCGCGAGTTTGTGGGCAGCTTGGAGTGGATTCGCGCCTCGTGAGCCATACCGAAGGAGAAAGCATGCCAATTGATATCGGACTGCGCGCTGTGGTTTCTTGCCAGTTGATTGGAAGATGGGATTTTGCTCAAGCAGATGGACGAGACGGTCGAAGGTGGGCCGTCCAACCCTGAAAGATATCAGTGAAGATAGCGCTAATGATTTAATAGAAAACATACCTGTATTCATGTCGAAAATCTTGGTCTGGCCAGCTCAGAGAAATCTCGAAGAATTCAAAACACTTTCTCCATTGATTATATGGGCCGTGCGAGACACCAGACAGCATATTTGCAAGTACTTGAAGCGCTGTGCTTGTTCTTATGAGAGATGCGGCAGTATGGTGAATGTGGTCATCATTGTCGCCGTCAGGAAAAATGAGGTGCTCAAGTTCAAGGCGAGTGCGTTTTGAGATGCCCAACATAGATGATGAGGCAGAAAGGACAGTTAAGAGCTCACAAAACTCTCGTTTGCGCTGCATAACGAGGACAGCGTGTTGTGCGATGGCGGAGTGATAAGATGGAGTAAACTTGGCTTCGGCTGTCCAAATGGGTCTCACCGGTCGGCTATGTTGTTTGGCTTAAGGCACGGTGGGACTTGACACACCCTGAACTTGACATCGTAAGAATTGAGCACGCCTCATGTCTACTGTCTTCGTTTTTAAAATTCAAAATTCAGACGAATACGCATATCAGACACCCACAACCCCGACATATCTGCCCTGATACCACCTGATGATACCCTCATTCACGCCGGTGATCTCGCCCCACCCGGTACTCGTGAACTTCAAGTTACTTTCGACTGGCTAGTCTCCCTTCCGCATGAGCACAAAATTGAATCGTCATAGCTGGTAATTACGATCCGTACCTTCAGACAGACAAGAGTCTTTTATGAGCCCGCTCATGGCGAAAAAAGCGTGGCATCATATATCTGGAGGACAAGGCCCACACCATTCAAGTAAGCAGTCGCACGTTCAAAAATTTTGGCAGCTCATTTGCTCCACAGCACGGCAATGGCCCTCCCGATACTCGCGTGCTGTGCCACTGACAGTACCAGCCATTGGTCTGTAATACCGGATGATATAGATATTCTCATCACCCATTTTCCTCCATACGATCATCTCGACCTCAGTGGACTTGGTTGCTAAGCCCTACTTGCACGTATTTGGAACTCTGTAGGAGACGGCCCCCAGTGCTCCATATGTTTGGATACATCTATAGTGGTCGTGGCATTGAGAAAATGCTCTGGAACCCTGCTCAATCAATCCAGGACAATGTTATGCATGTGAAAGGGGGTTGGATTAACACCACGTGTTTGCTATGGGCGATAGTTTGGGGTAGCCGAGATGGCAGTATAAGGGCTATTGCTATCAAAGCCTCTATTATAGGAGGTCCGCGAGACCGTCATGTATGATTTCTCGTTGCCATTGAAATATAAGAACTTTCGATGTCTTGTAACAACTGATGCGCTCACTGGAACAGAAACGGATGTACAATGATCAAGCACCGTGTCCATGACGAAGCTGACATTACTTCATCCACCTATCAACAATGTTGGCCTCCCGAAATCGAACGATCAGCGATATATTCTCATTTGGCGTATACTGTACAGGTTGGTTACATAACCTAGCCCCTTGGTAGAAGTCTTTCTGAATCTCCCAAGGTACAGGTCTTCGCTGATCAACTTGCCTTTTGGTGGCACCATGATATATACTCTGACCAGTAAGTAACTGCTTGCTGTTGTCTCTTTACATCGTCTTACCACATTTCTAACATAATATATGCTCCATATGATTGGGCTTTTTCGGTTCTCATGACAGATATGTGACTCAAGCCTACTTATAAATGTTTGAACCATGGACGCAGTCTAGTTATTCGCCTCATGCTAGTTCCCCTCCATTGATCGAGTGCCACGATGTTATCTTTGTCAGATCGCCTTCGTCTCCTCACAGCTAGGGTACCACTCACAACTGAAAACTTCGTTTCCGGCATTTGCATATCACTTCGTCGCAGCTTTTCTTGCCCTGCTTCCCCGGACATAGCCAGTCCGCGTTGCATGAGGGCTCGTCAAGGCGATCCTCGCATTTCGCGCTGCAATATCGCTAGAGATGTACACGGGAAATCCGAATCTGACTTCATATGGAGTTTCAGGTGAGTTCCCGTCGTATTCGCATTAATTACTAAAACATTGAACCTGTCTCTTGACTATCTGACATGTATTGTATTGTAGCATGCTCCCTTGGATGAATGGTGTAGACGAAACCCTTTATTCACGTGACTCTGCGATATCAACCAATGTGCCAAAGCGAAATTCCGTGCTCGGTCAACTTGATTTGGCATGCAACCTGTGGCTAGGACTGGTCGCAGGAATTGTACGTTCTACCTAAGACGAATTCTACATCCTCTGGATTGGTCCTCACTACGTTCACCCTCGTCTCCGGCCCAAAGCATTCATTTATTTTCGGCGCGATTCACTCTACTGTGCAGTCTCTCTTCATATACATTTAGTTCTGTTGCCGGACTTGTTTCCCTTGCACTCCAATATTTTCGAGCACCGTAGTAATGCTATGTGCAGTTAACATTTATTCTAAACTCCGAGCCAGTTCTTTGTGTGCTGTCCTTCTGGCAACGTCCATATCAATGCCCTCCTCATTCGACTCTACCTGGCATGCCAGCTCTATCAGAGAATTTCGAAACCGATCCTGGTACCGGTGGTGCCGTCAGCTATTCATTGGGTGAGATTTGGACTACAGCGAATATTATCATGTTGAAAATGTCAGGCGGGGACCTGAGTTCCAGATCAGCCAGCGGATAGGTCCTTGGCCAAAAACGGATGCAAACTATCAATTAATCGCCATAAGGTCAAACTCTGGCAGAGGGGGTAGATGTAGAGTCTATAAGAGGGCCAAGACAACGATGTTTGCAAATTCAACTGGGTATTGTGGCTCTACTTCCTTAACTGGTTTTTTCATTCCATTCTATCCCGCGGCTACGGATAGTCACCCGTTCATTTTATATTGAAGGTTCACATTCTAGGGCGTTCAGGGACGTTCGGAACAGTGTTAGACCGTGTCGTGGCGTACAAAGGCCCTTGACAACTCTTCTACCGTCTCCTCGGAAGCGCAGTAACAAAAGTTGTCACCTCGTTGTCGTTATTGGTCGTGTGACATAAAATTGTGGTGAGTGTAACACAACCTGAAGGAGTATGTGCTCATGCATTCCTGTTGGCAGACTAACTTGAAGGGAGATAATCACCTCATCATGTTCATGTTCATGTACTACGAGGTTGCGAGGAGACCGATGACAGTGAGCTGACATCAGATTTAGACTGTGACATAGTTTATGCCGTCAGTGCTCGTGCTAAACCATCGCACTTTGCCGCAAACGTGTACATCGCCCAGCCGATTCCGATTGTAGCTGAATCCAACCTGTCACGAGATGCGCGCTTCCTCGGGGATGTGTACATTTTGGTCTCGTGCTGTCTAGTGTATGGAAGGAAAGTTATCTTTATTCCATGCCCAGGCTTTTCGGTGACCCAGTGATTCAGCAGGTCCAAATACCGTGGCTCACGAGATACATTTTAACTTTCTCCGTCATGTGGCGATGTGTCTTCTCTCCGTCTCTATCGGCGATGTCGTAGGGTATGATCGCATACGACTGAAATGCGAACGGGGACTCTCATGCTTTCCGGTATCAATTGTGACAAGGTGACCACTGAGGCCGGTTGAATTGTGATTCCAAACTTCCGTGTTCTTAACTAAGTACTCAGATCAGTGCAATTCAATCGCCACTCTTAGCCTCGTTTGTCCAAAATTCTGGCCACTTTGCCATCTGGATGATCTTGTACGTAGTAAGTATCATTATTTTCTACATTCAAGTTATTCCGCTGGAATTGCAAATCCATTCTATCCCTGCCGCATCCAAGTCGGGCGTAAAGGTCACCTGTCAGATCTTTGCGAAACGTACGTGGTTGCATTTGTCCGCGCGATGTACACATCATAATCTGCAACTAAGTGGGATCCGTATGTAACCACACTTTTGGGACTCTGGATATGATAACGGCCTTGTTGGTCCTCGAGCCATCTTAGCGATGATGCCAGTGATTTACTGCGGGAGCACTCAAGACCTGACATTCGTTCCATCTCTGGAAACTCTCTGTTGAGCATGGCGTCAACAATGATTAGATGCCGATGGTTAATCTTCAAGTTTTGAAGACCGACCCTACTTGACTTGCAAGTAACCCTACTTGCAGCTGAACGTTCATGATTTGCAATTTGCGGTACTTGATTTTGCGCCCTGGTGTCAGGCACGTGCTACCCCAGATCATCCCCTTAATCCCCATTGACTTACCTGTTTCTAGTGTTCCCATATTGACACCAAGTTTGAATCCCCCGAACGCCGCTACTCTCCGTCTGGGTCGAAACTTTGAGCTACATGTCTAGTTCTGTCCCACTGTCACTTGGTCTGTGTCCATAATCACCTTTCTCCCGAGAAAGGATGTGGGCGTTAGAAGATTCGCATGTTTCACAATTGTGCTTCTTCTATGAACGACAGATTTGATGCTGACGACCATATCCGATGATCTCGTCGGGAACACGTTAAGTTCTCTATTTCATTCCATTATGGATCGCTCTTTACGCTATTGCCTGACGTCACATTGAGTTTTGAATAGTGAAATCTTTGTCTTCCCTTAGCCTGCTATCCCTGCCGACATCACACTTAACTCACTACTCTCGTTCAGGATAAGCACATCTCGTCATGAATACTACGCACATCGACGACATATCCCAAACTCTCAATTGGTGTGAAACTTCGGCGTTCCAACTGAACGGCGAATACAGTTGAGGCAAGACAGTAGAGGATAAGATAGCGTGAGAATTAATCATGCGGAGTATGAAACCCCCAGGTGTATTATGTATCATATTCTGACGACACACTGTGACAACGGTACATGTTGCACTTTGAATCTATTATTATATATGATTTTCCAGAAAAATTCATCAAAAGTGATTACATAAGTTCCTGGGTCACTTCGTAGTTATGCAAAAATGATGGTTCAACTGAGGGTCGAACTCAGGACCTTCTGTGTGTAAGACAGAAATCATAACCACTAGACCATTGAACCGACGAACATTCAGTGGAACCCCGTATCATGAATCCTAAGTTACAGCAGCATTGATTACTTTGTTTGCTTCCTTGATCTAGGCTTGACAAGAACGACGCGTGCATGATGGCAGGCATCGTCACATCCGTTAAATGCATTGGATCTTGGAACGGGGGTACAGACCCGCCTGAGAAAACTGGGTTCTGAATCCACACAAGATCCACTAGAATCCCGCCGTATCCGAGTCTACGGTCCCAGGCAATTAATTGCTGCTTGACTCGGCAGCAATGTCATACTCACTTTCTTGCTCATTTGGCTACTGTCTCAAGAACGCCAGACGAGGGCTTCACCCGCGGTTAAAATTTTGCTAAAATTTTGTTCACCCTGACCTCTTGATTATCTTGTGCCAGCATCATTAGTGCATGAAAGGCCTGTGGATTAATTCGTGAGTGCTTCGGTCCGACCATTTCATATTCGGATGTTCTTACAATAGTAAGAATGCTGTCAACTTTGGTGGCACTCTGCTGGCTTTACTTTGGTGGAGGTCGGTGGGCAGGTGTTTCAGCTCAGCCTGCTCAGCATGCCGAACGGCAGGTGGGCCATACCTCGCTACCTATACCTCCGGATCCCGGTCTTATAGGCGTCATTTTAACTTCCTCGCCTGCTTCTTCACATACGACCCCGTCCTCATCTACCCCTTCACATGTCATGACGTCAACAACCAGCATACAGACCCCATCATCAGCATATTGCCAGTTCTCGATCGATACCGTCGAGAATATGACAACATGCGCCCCAGGTATCATCACCTGGACCTATAACGGTCCATCACCCAATATTTCGCTCTATATCACGAATGTCGTTCTTGATACTCATTCGCAACGTGATCTCACCCGCCGCCAAAATACCGCTGGACAAACCTCCGTGACTTTAACAGTCACTAGCAGCCGCTTAAAGTCCTGGACATGGCCTCAAGTGGATCAGCCACAGGGCTGGTATACAATAGATGGCTTTGTAGCTTCGCTCAACGCCTCTTCTGCTCCTTTTTTCATCAGTAACGGATCTGACACTAGTTGCTTGCTCTCGTCGTCATCTTCATCGCTAGGGCCAGCTAGCATTGCAACCGCGGTGGCAACCTCACGGACGACACTCAGCGATGACACAATCGTGGGGGTCGTGGTTGGTAGTCTAGTAGTATGCCTTTTTCTTGTCTTGGCTATCGCACGCTACCTTCGCCGCCGATGTTGCTCTCCAACTCGTAACAGCAAGTCAAAGCAAAGTGTGGGAAAGAGGTGGAGTTCATTGAAATCCAATGACTCAGCTGCCAGGTCACTGGCAGGAGGCAATGATGGCGCTACTTACTCCCACGGTCATTCGGACGCGATTGGAGAAACACTCATTGTCGCAGATAGTGGCAAAGCCTCCGAGACCACAACAACGCGGGGTTCAGACGAATGTCACGGAACTCATGGGGAGGAGAAAGAAGCATATCCTCACTCGCCTGGAGGAATGATCTTAGTGGACGCTATCGACGATCCCTTGTCGCGTTATAGTTACCCCACATCTGTTTACTCCCTTCAAGATCCAGGTCCTTTTCCGGATCCATCTTCCCGTGGCAGCAGGATTCGTGTCACTTCTGCATGCTATTCGGAACGAAACCTCGAGCTGCAAGCAGCTCGAATACGCTCATCCATGCAAAATTACATGTACCTGCGTACTGAGCACTTTTCATCGACAGCCTTAGCTTCCCCCATTCCACGTACACCCACACCTCCTAGACGAGGGCGGGACGAATACTCGTCTTTCCCTACAGCTGAAACCTCAGCCAGGCGCTCGCCCTCCATAGGTGCGGTGTCCGCTCGCCGTATTTCTCGTAAACCTGTACCGCACTACGATGCTTCAGAGTTTCCTGAGTTACGTAGCGCGGCAGACAACCAGACAACGTTTACCGCCGGTGAATCATCACATTCGCACGGTGCAGAATCACTATCCCCGCTGCATAGCATGTCAGCGCCGTCTCCCAGCCGTGTCTATCATCTGATCCCCGACATGCCCCCGTCAAGGAATGAATAGGCTGTGCCTTCCTCAATGATTCCCATCGGCATGCGTTAATCCTTCATGTTCCGTGTATGTAGAATTTGCATATGCACTACGGATGGGTCCGCTATCTGCCACATGTTGCGCATGTATACTTCGTGGACACATACAACTGGAGGATGTTGTAGCTATTTTGCCACTTCGAGAATTAGGATGTTGCGTCGTTATCTTTAATTCCAATTGCCCGATCCACAGGTTGTAAGGATGTATTGTGCTAATCTCACCTATGAACGTTTGTTTCGACATCACTGTATCGGGGGAAGGGATGAGGGTATTTCGCTATCCTCGGCGCATGCAGCAGGTTGTTGCTATCAGTAGGGTTTCATATCATAGGACTTGGTTGGGAATTACCGATAAGATTCGCGAAATCAGGCAACAGAACTTGTAGGATCACCGGAATGACTTGCATCGAGGCATCGGACTCACTTGGCGAGAGCATCGATACCCTGAAATTTTGCGGTCTCTAATCTAATCACAAAACATGAACTTATGATGTGGTCTAAAATATGTGGCGCGAACATGCAGGTACGGAGATGGGCGACAACATGATGTAGATCGATTAATATACGGCTTGATCCTTCAAATGCGGGTATCACAAACGACTAAGATTAATGTGTCTATGGTAAAGTTGGCCGCGAGGCAACGATAGCGTTCCATGATCATCATGACCATCCATTCGAACTTCGCCGGCGCAAGGGCAGTGGTATTCGTGGACGTACTTCCAAATCTTGTACTCGTTTGGGATTAGAAAGTCCGACTTTTCGTATCTGAGCAAGTCTGAACGAGAATGAAGGTCAAACATTACGGCCCGCAACAGTGATCGGATACAATACCTTCTTAGGCCAGCCCATGCTACGAAGAGTGCAACAGCTGATGAGAGGGTGGACATCGCCATGAAGGCATAGGGCATCTCCTCCATGTGACTTTTCAACTAGATCAGAGAAGAGCGTCAATACGGATATCAGGGATCTTGTGACGAGTGACTGACATTCATGCCGAATAAACCTGCGATTAGAGCTCCCGTGCCAATTCCCATGGTTCCGATAGATACCTGACATATCTTAGCTTTACACCATTCGAGTGGGACGAAAATACTCACTTTAAGGTCCAATGCGAGAAGTGCATTACGGTTAGAGTCTAAGATGAGTTCGACAATTTCCTGAGTGGATTGAACATTGGCCTGTTGAGGACGGTGAGGTTTTCGTTAAAACGATATGCGCCAAAAAAATCCACCTCAATATTTTCAGCTTCATTGGCGATTTCTTCTACTTGTTTGGAGAAAAACTCAAGAAGTACCTCAAGTTCCTCGTGTTCATGCGTATTGCGCAGAACGCCATTTTTTTTGTCAGTGAGATACATAGCATCCAAATCATCATCTTAAACATAGCAAGTTCTAACCTTCAGACTATTACAATAATTGCAATACTAACCTTGTTCGAGTACTTCTTCCAGAACCTCTTGGACCTGGAATAGGGATTAAAAAGGCTCCATAAGGAAGACAAAAAGTCGTACGAGCTTAGCGCGATTTTTAAACGCTACCAGACGTCTTGAGTAGTGCAGCAGGCGTTTGAATTTGTCATGATTGATATCGTCCTCAAGCTCCGCCAAGAGACCACCTACGAGGTTACGGATGAACACCATCTCGGCTTCTAGCGCGCTAAGAACGGAGAGAAGTATGGACTCGATTGCTCTATAAAATCTCGATGCAGCACGGAAATGATTAAGTTGCGGCAAAACAAACCTGAATTCGTAAGGTGCGCCACTACTCCGGGCTTTAAGGTTATGCTGAATGGGGTCAGTCAATACACGTAAAACGTTTGATGGAAAAAAGATGACCTCGAGATGGTACAGGAACACAGAATGGAGACGGGAATCGTTGGACCCATAAGAGTCAAATAAAACCACGGTATCGGCCTTGACTAGCGCCCGTATGTGAAGTATATTGATCTAGACGTCAATGTTATAAACAGGCCACAAATATTTACACACAGCAACGCACTAGAACAGCTCCTTTGCGAATAAGAATTGTAGGAACGAGGTTGGGTATTCGTGAATCAATCTTCCGTAAATCACGAGGCTTCATTAAAGTTTCAGTAAGGGTCCAGCCCAAATACTGGACTGCAGACATAATCTTTCTTACGTTTAAGCGATGCTCGTTGCACAAGTCAGACCGTTTAAATTGGCCAGATATGCTCTTGATATTGCCTAAAGCGACAGGTGTGGTCATGCAATGAGAGGATGGGCTGAGAAAATGACAAGGTACCAGCATGATCCAGAATAGTGCCTGTGCCTCTGTAAGCTGCAAGAAAGAGAACCGAAAAAAGATAATCGAATGGGAAAGAACGCACAGCGTAGCATTAGATCTGTAAGTTGTCTGCCTTTCATGACTTTCTCAAGTATAGCAGCTTTAGCTATTTCCTCCTGAGTGTCAGACATTCCAGATGACTCATGATCTTTCGGCCGAAAGAAATTCTTCCATGAGGGTAGATGAAAATGTCTGGCGGGTACAAGAAAGGTATTGTGGGGAATCGACTGCTGCTGAAGTGTAAGATGAGAAGTCGAGAGCGCGTGACTTCGATGTAGTCTACATTGAGGAATGAAGTGTGGAGCAGAAGATGTTCGGCTCAATCGCATCACATTGCTGGTATGCACGCGCCTGAGAGCTGTATGCATTCACAGACGTAAATGGAGGAGACAAGTGTAAATTTGTGTCAAAGGCCTCGAAATGGATTCGGACAAAACCGTTATAATTAATTCGTACGATAAACAAATATTTACTTTAATTTGAAATTTTCTGACCTTATTATTTCCTGTCACACTTGCTGTGACAGTAAGCTGTGCTCAGGTCCGGGGCCACATTTGACCCCGCATTCTTCCCCTCAGGTCGGTACATGTTCCGCAGATATTTCACCATGGAGCTAGCGCCAGCACCGTCGCATTAATCTGGCATGTGCGAAATTTTCGTTCCGAATTTTAACTAGTTTATCAGCTCAAAGTTTTCCAAAAATTAGCCGATCTATCACGTCCATTGGACGGTCTCTAGGCTTTTACGTTTCTGAGTCTACTTCAGGCGATTTCAGACCCAACTAGTGGCCTCCCAAGTCTTCATCCAAACTCATTCTCGGCTGCCATGCGCTTTCGTTATTCTGAGCTGATCGGACAGACCCACAATCAGTATGATATAGGCAACACAAATCAGATGAAGATCAGGCCGTCACATCTGTTGTAGTTCTTTTTCAGGATCTCTCTTCGGTCACGGATCTATTACATACCCAATCGGTTTGCTTTCTGTTTTCCCCTCTTTATTTTATGCCATGGTTTCCTTCTGATACCTCATTCCACCCATCCCTCTACACTCCATACCATCATGTCTGATACCCGCAGACTTTTGGAAGCTGCGAACGCGCTTTCTCAACTCCTACGTCAACATTCCATTGCCCATGCCTTCTATGGAAGCATTCTCACTGCCGTGCTCTCTGATAATCCACGTTGCGATGTGCGTGAACTATATCTTTAGTATCCACGCCCTCATATTGACATCCCTCCAGGAAATATTCTGTATTGTCGAAGGGGGTTCCACACATCCCTTCCGTCGAGTCAGACAGGCCATTGTGGGGAGTGAGCACTTCACGACCACACACTCACCATGGAGCAACCGGTAGAGGAGTCTTCTACTAGTATGGTCTTTCTTGTAACCGAGTCTGCTTAGCTTGCACGCTACATATCGTCAAGTTATTCCAGCCATCGAAGTGAGCGTTTCCTTGAACGCATTTTTAACGACGTCATTAATAACAGTGGCAATGAAGATTGAGATCCTTCCTGCCGGCGAGTATGGACCCCGACGACTGGACAGTTCCACTACCATGCAATTACAAGGCATTCCCTTTTTGACCCTGTCTGAGTTTGTTCGGGCAAAGCTAAAGACTTGGACAATGTAAGTAACTACTATCCCATAGCTTGGTAGATCAACTTATTCTCCGTAGACGCGGCTCAGACCGTGATGCTCAAGATATTGTTTACGCACTATGTCGCTACTGGAATCGATTGGATATCAATCGCGTTCCTGAACAAGATATGAACCACTTCGTAACTGCCCATCGCACTGCGGCCCTATCCTGGGCGGCGCTGAAAAGAAAATATGGATTGTGAAGGATATGGGTCAGGGTGGGTGCTTATCGGATTAATATTAATTGCGAAATGGGTTCGAAGGGTAGGGACTTTGCACCCGGAAGCTTAGCATGTTGTAATGTATCTTTGGAATTACAGATGGCGCAATTCCACGCGTATGCCGCTGAGTCCATTCTGGCCTGGACAACTATATCACGGCTACACACTTTTTCAGAGCCTCTAACTCTCGTAAGACTAGTTCGTACATGATATCATACTGTGAATTCATACATACAGTATACACCCATGATTGTGGTACGGTGGCCTCGGCAAATAAGGGGAATTTCCGCTAGTGACAGCAGCATGTTTCGACTAATCTATTCATGAAAGGGCGTTAATTCAGGGTAAGGAACGCCTATGAATTCCTCGGGGAGTGGTGTAGATATCCAGGAGATAGAATTATAAAGGCTCTGCGCTTCCAAGGTTTGTCCAGTGGTTCTGTGCACGCTCCAACATTTGAATTTCTATTCGTCAGTGGCTGCAGTCAGGGATCACAACGAAGCAATAGATACTCCGTCGGCCAAGCGTGTTGGCTTCTCACGTTATCATAGACGATCTCCGGGAAAGTGCGTATTAACCTGAGCTGATAACCCAACACACCAAGATGTCTACCACGAAGCCATCGATAGTGATGTAGTAAAATCGCGGAGATACCAGGGCCTTCGACAGTATGGATCGTCAGGGAGGAAGCAACTGTACTAGTAGGTAATCGGGCTTCACCGTTCATGTCTGTCGAAGCCGAAGAACGTCCAATCTGGAACTTTGTCAGTGTCGTCTATCCTCACGCAATCGGCCGATACCAATCGGCTGGCTTGTGTTGTGTAATCAATGTGATCAGTGCCAGTTTTTGTGAGCCTGGAGTGGAGAATGGACCTGACCCGACCCGATCTTCATATTCGATCGCGTTGTTCTATCAGAAAAGTAGGAAACCATTAAAGGAGATAATGACTGCAAGCTGGAGCACTGTTGACGTCTGTCAAGAAGGCAAGAACAACCCGAACCATTCATGGCTTTTGAGCGGTAATGATTGTATAGAAAACACAAGGCCTGCCTGCTTCTCATCATTATTCCTGATTAATATTGCCGGGACAAACATCCATGGAATATAGATTTTTTTGTCATTAATCAGTACGTGTCGAAAGGGCGGCAGGGAAGAAACGTCAACGTGAGAAACTTAGGGTGTGACTGTATCATCGTGACGTGACTGTAGCGCGCGAGACGCGTAATACGTTTGCTGGTAGAGATCCTTGTCATTCTCCTTTACAATGCCTACCGCCGTTCAGAAAGCCAAGACCCCTGGAGGCATCCAGTCATACTACCAGGCCAAGATTGAGGCTGCTGAACTTTTGATTAATCAAAAAACACAGAACCTGCGTCGATTGGAGGCTCAACGGAATGCACTGAATGCACGAGGTGCGTTTATATTGCACTGATTCCAACGGAAGTGTTCATAGGACAGAATAACAGTGCGTTTGCTACGAGAGGAACTCCAACTTCTACATGAACCTGGAAGTTACGTCGGAGAGATTGTGAAGGTCATGGGAAAGAAGAAAGTCCTCGTCAAGGTACAACCTGAAGGCAAATACAGTATGTACTGGGTTTTGAATGTCGCTTTATTCTGGATTCTCTAAAAAACTGCGCAGTCGTTGACTTCGACCCATCAATTGAGCTGTCCCAGCTTTCCGCTTCATTGCGCGTGGCACTCCGTTCTGACTCTTATACCATCCACAAGATACTGCCGAACAAAGTCGACCCGCTTGTCTCCCTCATGATGGTAGAGAAAGTCCCAGATAGCACATACGAAATGGTGGGAGGTCTGGATAAGCAAATCAAGGAGATCAAGGAAGTTATCGAGCTGCCCGTCAAACATCCAGAGCTCTTCGAATCTCTTGGTATTGCACAGCCCAAGGGTGTTCTTCTCTATGGTCCTCCTGGGACAGGAAAGACCCTACTCGCTCGCGCCGTTGCACACCACACCGATTGCAAATTCATTCGTGTTTCAGGCTCTGAACTTGTTCAGAAATACATTGGTGAAGGAAGCAGAATGGTTCGGGAGCTGTTCGTCATGGCCAGGGAACATGCACCTAGTATCATATTTATGGACGAGATCGATTCTATCGGCAGTTCGCGAGGAGACAGTGGTTCGGGAGGTGGCGATTCGGAAGTGCAGCGCACGATGTTGGAACTTCTCAATCAGCTGGATGGTTTCGAGGCGACAAAGAACATCAAGGTTATCATGGCTACGAATCGTATAGGTCTGTGGGTCCCCATAAGGCATTGATGGCTTTCTGAAAGCGCACGCCGCAGATATATTGGATTCTGCACTTCTTCGTCCGGGACGTATAGACCGAAAGATCGAATTCCCTCCTCCTGGTCCGGAAGCTCGCGTCAGTATTCTTAAAATTCACTCCCGCAAGGTGAGTTATCTGCATCCTGCATCTCGTGGACGTCTTTAGAACATGGTCATTATTAGATGTCACTGCAACGCGGTATTGACCTCCAAGCACTCGCCGAGAAAATGGGCCAGTGCTCAGGCGCCGAAGTGCGCGGTATATGTACAGAAGCAGGTGTGTCTGTTGATGGTATTTGTATTCGTGTTTATTGAACAGGAAAACAGGTATGTATGCGCTGCGGGAGCGGCGGCAGCATGTTACGCAGGAAGACTTTGAGTTTGCTATTGCAAAAGTGCTCAAAAAGAACCAGGAGGGTAATACGTCGGTCAACAAGTTGTTCTCTTGAATGTATTGGGCTCGATATTTACATGATTCTTCTCCCATCCATGCTGCTTGACGGACTTCTGTGACTCGGGAACGGCACACCGTTGGAGTTGATTGGTAATTGACGATTGCGTGCCATCAGCCGGTCATTCAGTCGTCAGTCAGCCATCCGGCCATCGTGTCGTCTCCGTATAGCTACACTTGCTAACGGATCGTTGGTTCTTGCCAGGACAAGATCACATCATGGCCTCATTAACCAACGACTTGATCATGAATTGTGTGGTCGGAGGACAAAGCGTTGACATTGAAGCCTATGTTCACCAGTTCTGGGGGGTCATAGGGACGAGATGCTAAGTTCAGCAGATCCACGTGCAAGGTAATTATGCTTAGCAGTTGAACAAAGCCACATTCTAAGCAATACAACATGCCGGGATGGATGTCGTGGCTCTCCAAATAGTTCTCCCATCAATCATTTGAGAATGCTAGCCCTAGTGCTTGTGCTCCCCACCGCTGGACAGAGCTTGCCATGACCCATTCGAAGACGAACAAGTTCAATCCTACCTCCTTGAAGTAGACGTTGTGGCGCACATCTGCATCCTGAAACACCGGCGTAAGGGTACGGTAATCCGGTCCTCCGTGCCTAGCATCACCGTCGATAACGCAAACTTCGAACTATGGCGCCATCCACACATCCCACAAATGGTCTGATGGCCATCGCCACGATCGTTGAACCGGTTCTGATCATCGCATACAACAATATGCCTCGCACCTACTACAAATTTCTATGAGGGTACGACGCGCGTCAGCGCGCCGAAAATCTTCGGTGAACTTCTTTGCGGCCTCCTCTAATCATACTCACCCCGCTTGTCATTTTCATTCCAGCTTACCCGAACTCCGACTTCGCTATGCAGTGCCTCATGATAACAACGCATCTGTGGAGCGAATGTAAGGAGAGAAATATCCTACGCGTTGTGTAGGTACTATGCTAACATCATTCAGAAACACTCGGCAAATGCACGTGCTGCACTCCCTTCACTGAGCCTCCAAGCACTTCCAACACCCCTTCGGGTCACCTTCCCAAACCAAAACACCATCTGCATCTCAGGCATCTCGCAACATCCCATGTCGTCGCCATCGCCGATTCTGACACCAGACAACACGATCCAGACCGTCACCGAGCGTGTCTCCAGCATTCAATCGAATTGTGAATATTGTAATATCGAAGTAGCGATATTCCCTGCAACCTATTTCTATGCATCTGAAGACTGAAATGCACATTGAATATTTGAGGTCACCGAGTCTTCAAATCCATGTAGTGCATACTACCGCTAGCAGTAACAGGCGCATAGATATGATATAGACATCCGCGAGGATCGATTGAGCCAATATGGAAGAAGGGCACAACGTTTCATACATAAACATGAAGCTTGTCCAAAAGTGCAAATAATATCGGGTTTCTCTCAATTTCTCCCCTGGCTTGTTGCTCCAACTTTTTGAGCATTGCCAAGGTGTAATCAAAGGAAATGGCGGTGTTTCTGAGATACTTGATAGCATGATTTTTGAGGGTAGGAGTCTTGGAGCGTTTTTGCAGGATATCTGACAATATCGTTGAAATCGAATGAGATAGCGGGAAACATAATTTTGAACCCACTCATAATTAGTTGGTTTTCAGGTTGTTGAAGGATGCCGTGGACAATAGGAAAGGAGGATTTTCCGTTAGATAAATCTTCTGCAAAGCCTTTGTTGGCCGCATACTGAAGAGAGCATTTAGATCATGTCTCAAAGAATTCATATCGGAGACTAACCTCATCGCTCTGGAGATTCATTTAGTCATCGAGCGTTTGGTAATGAATCCCGATGAGATTGAACAAAGGGATGTAGTCACTAAGGCAGGAGGTATTCAGTCTGGGAAAAATCAAGGGACTGCATGTGAGATCTACACGTTCGTGTTTGTCGTAGCACATGCCATCATGAGTTTGAGAGCAAGCCTGAAAAAACCCTATTGTTGAGAATGATTTGACGACAACTTACTGTTTTTCATCTGCACATACTCGTCTTCTGTGGGGCAGCGGAGCCAGAGGACGTCCAATCCCTGCCCAAGATGGAGTAACATAGGTCCATCTATGTTCGCCTCCACATTGAGACTGTCAATGTAACAACAATGACAAATGACATATCATTCACTACAAAGTTCAGGTCGTGATCGGAAATGAGACGTTTAGGGAAATTGGGCTTCTCGGCGGCGGGACTGCCCTAAGCCTACTGTCCGGACCTGCATAGGCGCGACGCCGGACTATGGGCCTCAAAACAGACAAACCTGGAATCCCACGTCTCAGTTCACACACTATACACCCATCAGATGGCATCATGATCCTTGAAAAATTACTTCAAGTTCGCTGTACGTCCGTCGTCCGACTCGTCCGAGTTGGTCCCGCTTCTAGAATCCATTGCAGTCACATTTTACGGACCCCTTCACATATAGTTTATCCGATATCGCACGTCATAAGTTCATAAAACCTTCCGCACTTACTACTAGACAGACATGTCGCGACCAGGTCCATTCTTCGTGAATTCACCAAGGATTGTTGTTTTTGCAAACTCTTGCACGGGAGCTTATTGATATTTGTACTTTGTTGATCAACCTGCCTCGTGTCGAGTATCAGGTGGTAAGAGGTCCGTGCGGAAGTGCTCTGTCCTGCTTCAACATGTATGATTCGGAATCCTCTGCAAAAAGCTATGTCCGACTCAGAGATGTCATTCGTGATCTTCTCGTGGCTGTCTGCTCGTGCAAGATGCAACAGAGACAAGCGCAGGTGCAAAAACCACACCGATTCTTTCTCAGCTTTCAACAGGCTAGATTGTCTAACTTGATACCAGTGCGGTCACCGATTATATGGCTGCCTACATTAGTATCAACTACTCGATCGGTATTTGCAATTTTCAATGTTCTGCTAACTTGCATGCAGATACCTGTCAAACATCCTCACCAGCCGCTCAATCGGCTGTCTTACAGGCGTCGCACTATCCAAAAGACTCGAACCCCCAAGCATCCCAGCTCTTGCCCACCCATCTACCATCACGTTCCCCCACAACATCAACCAGCACATCGTCCAGACCCATCCCATCCAGCCACCTGTATTATTCCCCGCAACAACACGCTCAATAACCACACCAGCACCCATCATTCCAAAAGGCAGCAGCATGCGCCACATCTCCGAGGACGGGTCAATGGCGAGTAGTGCGAGATGGTGCATAAACCCAGAGGCGAGGAACGCGCCCATGACGCCCCCAGCGCGCCCAAAGAGCAGAGAAAGTGGGTATCCACCGAGGAAGATGAATAGCCGACGAAACCACTGATGCCAGCGGCGGCTCCAGAATTCTCTAAGAGAGGTGGAGCGCCAGGGAGAGTCGAATGAGGGGGGCCATTGGTCTGGGTGTTGCCTGAATAACAGCACGCAAGGAACTGCGGTGAGCTCGTAAGCGGCTCGGAGTATTGAATAAATGCCGAATGCGCATAGCGTTGCTATGATGCTCGATCGTAAATAACGGAGGTGCGGGGGGAGTGAGTCGTCGAAGATGGTACCACCATCAACAGAACCAAATGTATCTGGGGAGAATGACTGCACAGCAGAGTGGATCGCACCGCAAACAAATGTGTACTTCAGGCCAGATATGAGGATGGACGTAGCAAAGGCCAATCGTGAGGATGTAGGATGTGTCTCTGGCGGGACGTACAGTCCCTGTGACCAGTCCCAACCACAACCTCGAAGGTTGTATGTCAAGTCAAGTGCGTCGAGCATGGAATTTCGCTTTGGTACATCGGTTGACGATCGTCTAACTAGCACACGAATGAAAGGTTTCGTCTTCACCGTCCATTCAAGGGTGCGTACTGCAATGCAAAACATGGATAGCTGAAGAACAAGTTCAGCGCCGTAACAGTAATGGTAATGTGAGTACGACGACAACTCACTTGCAGGTCGATATTCAAAAAGTCAAGTTTTGGTTGCCCCATGCACACGTCTAGTGATGTCGCAGCGCGAAATGCAAGGACAGCTGTGATAGGCCACAACGCAATGCGAACTGGCTGCGTCCGGGGAAGTAAGACGAGAAAAGCTGTAGCGAAGTAGCATACGACTGGTGGAAGGATACCAGAAAGAAAGGTCTCAGTTGTGATTGGTACCCTAGCTGTGGGGAGACGCAGACTATCTGACAAGGGTAATATCATGGCCCTTGATCAATGGAGTACTAGCTACGGATAACGATGCGGACTGGAACGTGCCTTGAAGATTCAAACATTTGTAAGCCACTAGGGATGCGAACCGAAAAAGCCCTGGCCCTAATTTGTTGGTACTGGCCGGGAGTCATGGAATACATGTACGTCATCATGGGGCATGATTAATGATTCATGCACCTGACATATCATACAGATACAGTACTACGTGACATCGCAGTATAAAGAGATAGCAGGTAAAATCAACAGGCGCTGCATGCAATGAATTACATAAACTAAGTCTTGCTTAGTAAACCAAGTATGGACTGCCGACCGTCACAACTCTTGATATTCATCTCAGGGACTAATTCCAACTTGAAGGTAGTTTATACCAGAAACTTGACATTCACTCAGCATGTGATGGTTTCCTCGGAGGCATAACTGGTCTTAGCCAAGTGGTTACTGTAACCACAACAGAACAAGTTTGAAAACCTGTTTCTCTTGGAGTTGGTTCGAAACGACTTAAGTTTTCTTGCTAGATCTTCGGAGGCCCATCTTACAGGTCTTGAATTCGGATTTTCGCTAGGAATTTCGACATACAGTTGCATTTTGCAATCACGTTTGGCTTTAATTTCCACAGAGGATAGTGGAGCCATTGGATATCAGAACCAATAACCTGCATCGATAATTGATGGAAAGAGTCAAAACGACTTCGAGTCATACCTCGCGTCGAAACTGAGCAAGGCTCCGGGTTGAGATTCATTTTCGCCTCCAAGTATGCTTGATTACCGCTGTGAATTTACTGTCACCTTTCTTTCTCCAACAATGTTGCTCTCTGTGTTCGCCGTAACCCTTGTTGTCCTCCCATTTACCTTAGCGAGTGTCTACAAACTGAAGCTTAACAAGTTACAAGTCTCGCCTGGTCATGCACTCGAGACTGCCTACCTCACTGAGAAACATGGCGCACAGACTCTACATCAACAACTCCCTTTAATGGGTGCTGGTGGTGCCGGACGTAACCTTTGTTTATTGACGGAGGAAGAGTTCAACGGTGATGGCCAAAGTGTCCTCCTCACCAGTATGTACTTCTACTGTCCTCCTTTGCTGTTAAATGTGATCGCTTCCCAGACTTCGTGAATGCTCAGTATTACACTGAGATCGAGCTCGGTACTCCACCTCAATCATTCAAGGTACTCCTTGACACTGGGTAAGGAACACCGCACACTGAAGATTCACCCGTCCCTAGGTCAAGTAACCTCTGGGTCCTCAACCTCAAGTGCACATCTGTCTCATGCGGATCTCATGTCAAGTATGACTCCAGTGCTTCCTCCACATACAAGGCAAACAGCTCTGAGTTTTCCATTAAGTACGGTAGTGGTTCCAAGAAAGACTTCATCTCTCAAGACGTTCTCCGCGTTGGTGATCTCTTGCCCAGGACTTTGCGGAGGCCACCAACGCGCCTGGTCTCAGTGGCACTAAGTATGCACATTTCCCCTATAGTACACTGCAATTAAGACATGAATTAGGTTCGACGGTGTCCTCGGCCTTGCCTACGATAGCATCTTCGTGAATCATATTGTACCTCCCTTGCACAACATGATTAACCACGGTATTCTCGATCAGCCTGTTTTCTCCTTTCTCCTTTCTCCTTGGTGATTCCGAGGCTGATGGCGGCGAATTCATATTTGGCGGCATCAACCACATGGCATATACCGCCAGGCATTCTGGGAAGTTAGCCTTGAGAAAGTCGCATTCGGAGATGATAAGGCGACACTGAACACAACAGACGCTGCTATTGACATTGGTAAATATTATTTTTGTATAATTGACCGACCTCCCAAAAAAGTTCAACACCGAAATTGAGGCCACTCGGTTCTGAGATGGTTACTACCGATTTGACTGCGCAAAAATCCCCTCCCTTCCCGAACTGACGTTCAATTTTGGTGGTAAGCCTCATATACTGAAGGGAAGCGATTACGTGGTAGTAGAAAAGGGGGGCAGGTGCACTTCATCGCTCACAGGTATGGATATCACAGTGTCCGGAGCTTCATTGTGGGTTATTGGTGTGACCTATTTTTACCGCGAATCAGCTGTTGACAAGCGCCTGGTGATGCGTTCCTTCGTCGATACTACACGGTTTATGATCTTGGTCGCAATGCTGTTTGGTTCGCTGAGGCGGTATGAAGGCTTCAACGCAATTTGAGATGTATACCCCAAGATATGACACTGCATATGTAGAAAATTATTCCTCATAGGTTTGAATTCAATAAGTTTTGATCCCGAGCGCGCGAGGAGGGAGAACAGCATAGATCATTATTGTAGGTCCAAGTAGTGTCAGTGATGAAGCTTTCTGGCGATGCAGTGGTAAGGCTATCTACAATATGCAACTTTCTGCTAACGTGCATGTAGATATTCATCGAACATCCCCACCAGCCGTTCAATCGGTTGTCTTACAGGCGTCACACTATCTAAAATGGTCGAACCCCCAAGGAATCCAGTTCTTGCCCACCCATCCACTATCATATTCCCCCACAACGCCAACCAGCACATCGTCCAGATCCATCCAATCCAGCCACCTGTCTTATTCCCCGCAACAGCACGCTCGATAAGCATCCCAACGCCCATCATTCCAAATGGCAGCAGCGAGCGCCACATCTCCGA
>MU172952.1:216609-230399 GCA_016695475.1 Suillus decipiens
GGCGCTGGGATGCTTATCGAGCGTGCTGTTGCGGGGAATAAGACAGGTGGCTGGATTGGATGGATCTGGACGATGTGCTGGTTGGTGTTGTGGGGTAATATGATGGTGGATGGGTGGGCAAGAACTGGATTGTTTGGTGGCTCGAGCATTTTGGATAGTGCAACGCCTGTAAAACAACTGATTGAGAGGATGTTCGATGAATATCTACATGCATGTTAGCAGGAAGTTGCAAATTGCAGATAGCCTTACCACTGCATCACCAGAAAGGTTCACCCCTGACCTACTTAGACCCACTATAATGATTTATGTTGTTCTCCCTCCCGCGCTCAGGATCGCTGAGGTTGTATGAGGATTACTACTGAACGCAGTCTGACTGTCTGAGATGTACTAGTATACCCTGAAGTACGGTACTGCGTACATAGGCCGCACTACATACCTAGAAAATCATCCTCAGTGGTTTTGAATTCAATAATTTTAATCCTGGGTGCATGATTTAGGAGAGCAGCATAGATCATTATAAGCATATGGGTTCAAGTAGGCTCAGTGGCGGACCTTTCTGTAGAGAAAACACCGGCCTTACCACTCAATGATTGGCGATGCAGTAGTGAGGCCACCAAAGGAAACATTCGACTTTTATTATAAGTTGTGCGGTACATCATTTCTAAATAATCCACATAGGTATGAATCGAGTGGGGGAGGCGAATGTAGTACTCAATCGCGTTGCGCGTAATACATATAAGGGCCCACGTACTGTAGTGTGGACACATCGTTCTTTGTGAATTGAACATCTAACTTATACTCCTCAGGTACCAGCATACCTTTGTGGGGACTCCCATCCTCCCAGTCAAACCTGGTATTTTCCGCCAATCCTTCCCTGACCACTATCTGACCGAACAGCCGTCTCAGTAATGCGTAGTTCGGCTTTTCGTCGAATTTCAAACCACGACAGTGATCGAAATAGGCAGTGAACTCCACAGGCGAGCGTGCAAGTAGGTCACGGAATGCCGAACCAGATTTCATCTCCCCCATTCGAAGTAGTTTGGCCTCGAGGCTTGGTGAGTAGACACCTTGCCAAGGCAGACGTCCATGCAGAAGAAATAGCAGGACGTTGCCCAATGCTTCTAGATCGTCTCGTCGTCCTTGTTCTGCTCCTCGCTCGTTAGCCCTGGGCGAAGACTAAATCGGCCTCCACAAACCTCGTCCAAAATGCACGTTATAGCTTGCATATCGTGGCGTTCCAAGTCCGATACGGCCTTCACGGAATGGTATGTGCGTTCCTGTGTATGGGTCAACATAAAGCTTCGCCAAACCAAAGTCGAACAGGTAGACGACGCGAGAGTTCTCCCCAACGCCCATTGCAAAATTTTCAGGCTTGATGTCCCGCAGGATAACCCCTCGCGAATGTACGAATTCAATTCGATCCAACTGGTAACACACATAAATAAACCAACCTCGCCGGGCAGGTGTCCAGCACGCTTACCATTTCGACAGCGAGCATAACTACTGTCTTTAAAGAGAGCTCGCCCCTGCAAAATCTTCGAAGCTGTTGAAGATTTGCACCTACTTGATCGAGAATCAAGACATGGGATCCTCGATTAATACCACTCCATTTGCACGTCGGTATCCCTGGGTGTCCGCGCAGCAGGTCATACACTACAGCTTCGTAAGGCAACACGACGGGCGCAGTTGGTGTGCCCGATGGGACCTCCATTTTTATTGCAACCTCCGAGCCGGTGAGAACGTGAAAAGCACTTGACACGTTTCCTGTGATGTCAAAGCATATCAGCCAGTTTGATAGGGAAAAGTAGATGCTCGTGAACATACCAAAACTTCCCATTCCAAGCAATTTCGTCACCTGATACATCCCGCAAATGCGAAATTCTTTGACGCAAATCGGAGTGTGCTCTACCGGTGAGCGACGATGAGCAGACAAATTTTGTAGCTGTATTTGCAAAACTTGTAGTCCGTCAATCGTTGGAGTTGGATCGCTTGTGCCGAGCTTCACTTCCGATTCTAGACATCCAGGACGTTGAACCAAAACAGTTGGAAAACCTGCCACACTTGCTGGTTCCATCACTCGGTAACGACTCGACGTCACTACAAGAACCTGGGTTCTCTCTGCAGTACCACATGCCAAGCGACAGCGCTCCAAAAGATCCGAAAACATGGAGGAGTTTTGAGTAAAAAGAGCTGAGAGGGGCGCAGGTCGATCGTCCACAGTAAGGCCGGATGGAAGTTGAGGAAGTGAAAATGACTGAGCATCCGGGATTGGAAGGCCGACCACTGTATAACCCTGATCCAGGAGCGTCCTCACAGCTGCTTCTGCGTCGGCATACAAACCAGGCTGCAGGATAGTCTGCACAGCTTCACGGAGTAGAACTTCACTTAACGACACTCCTAGAAATGTGCAGACATCCACCAACGCATGCTGCACAATGTCTGTGTAGAGTGCATCGGGGTTGTCTCTGTGTCTCATAAGTTCGCATTCGAGATACACTTCAGACAGTCGGCGTCTGTCGGGATGCGTTGGCGATAACAAACGCATGGCTTCATTCACAGCACTATCACGGTCCTGGTTGTGGGTGAGCAACTCAAGTGTTGTGGTGGACGAATATGAAACTTACAAAGATGGTACCGAAGAGATCAAAGGCAATGACGCTAGCAGAAGGGGCGGAGATAGGAGGCACGTAATCTGGTACGAAGTCGAGGTCGACGCAAGGCCCATCATCCCAATCGAATACTTCTTCCGTATTGTCAGCGACAGGGGGGTCTCCGTCAAAGGGGATCCTCGTCGACCAGAGGGTTAGAGCATGTGCCTTGAGACTTTCATTGAATGTGGGTAAATTTCCAACAAACGAAGAACCTGACATAAGATGACCGTTTCGTCGAATCCCATGCGCACGAAAAGACTATGAAGTCGAACTTTCTGTCAGAAGTCATTAACATTACATTAACTCCCGTGACCTACAGCTCTCGACTTCATAGCCCACTTCACAGCAGCGGTGACGCCCATCCATGAATAGTCTGCAGCAAGCCTAACATGTGTCAGAGTTAGTAACGAAGCCAGCATGAAGGAGCAACCTACTGGTTATACAGCAACAAATCCTGATGTATGGATGTCGGTTCAGCTGTGACGGTGGACAGATTGAAAGTTTGTGGTTCCAAATATTCAAAAACATAACCAGCTCGTCTATTCAGGTACTCCCTCTGTGACTCGCCACTCCACGAATCCCATCCGTCCTCTACTGGATCGCTTCCGCCGGAAGACTGTGTATCCTTTGCGCTTTTTTGTCGAACAAACGTCTCGTAAACTTCCATGACCGAACGACAGAAGGTGAGGTAACTAGGTTCGTCAAGTCGATGCAAGATATGAGGCACAGTTTCTGGCGAGGGCTTGAATTCCGTATCTTCTAGAAGCCTCGGAAATGTATGAACGTAAAGAGTACGGCCCCCTGGAAGCAAAGGAGGTTCAACGCGTAACATTTTCTTACCCTTGTCTAGCGATGATCCCAGGGCGAAGTAACACCCATCATTCACTCCTGTTGGCTTCTTAGGGGAGATAGCAAACAGAAATTGTCCTTGATGGCCAAAGTCTTGCATCCCAATGTCGGTTCGTGAAACACGCAGCGCTAGGAAAGGGTGAGATTTTAAGGACGCAGCTTTTTCGAGGCCATAGTACGATGTCCAAGTAGCCGAGCGCTGGGGAATAAATTTTGCGACGATCAAAGAGTGAGGCATTTGGCGAAAACAACTTCCTCGCATGAGGATTTATGGGCACTTGGCTGCCACCGCAAGGGGCTCTCAGAAAATTTGCGGAGTTGAAACTGAACACTTGTGGGTGTCTGTGGGTGTCTGTGGCGATTATATGATTCGGACTATGGACTTTTATTACATAAATCACGGTTTCGATTCTTCGAAATTCGAATTAGCTGGGCGCTCAGAGCTCGTATCCAGAACTAATTTGGACAGTGTCCGCCGGCCCGGAGTCTTAGAACCTTAAAAACCTGTGTACAGTCGCAGTCTTAAACTCTATCATAAAAACATGTGAAGATATCACACACATCCATTGGCAGGGTTCATGAATATGGCGTTCCTATGGCGCGTGGATAGGTAGATCTCCGAGTTATTATCTCACAGATCGCAAATTTCACCCCATCACCAATCATACTGAGCTCGTCATTGGTCATCGCCTTTCCGAGTCAGAAATTTCTCTCAGCGCATTGGGAACATATATTTAATCACTTCTTGATCAGTGTATCACGAGTCTACTACAGCACGAATCAGGTTGATCATTTCTCCTTCATTATCGTCATTCGGCGAATGAAAAATAATCACGCTTCCTGGTCTCTAGATCCCAATTCTCTCAAGCTTGAGATCGCCCGTGTTCCGGTTGGGGATCATAATGTGGTGTGTACAAGTACACACACAACATATTACATACGAGGAGGCACGCCTATCAGCTGATTGGCCGCCACATCGATAAATGCTCAGCACTTAGCGCTCAGCCCTTGAACTTGAATATGAGCCCACTGATCTACGCAACTTCTTATGAGTCATCGACTGAATCTAGTCAACCTATGGGAAAATGGTCGATTATGTGGCGCAACTATACAAGAACACCAGATTCTGAAGCTCCATATGTCGCTGATGTTCTGTGAAGAACGCGCCGGCTGACTGGCAGCATGAACCAAAATGCCTGAAGAACAGCTTCAAAGATGAGTCGCCCGGGAGGTAATTAACGAATGGTCCAAAACGAGGGTCTCCGTCATTATCGAATAGATTGGATGTTAATTCTGAAAAATCGCCAAGTGCTGCGTCCTTCGGAGTAGTGCCGCACAAAAAGATATGGGGGACAAAAATAGAACGATGACCCAGGTTGTTTATATGTTGGTACATGATGCACAGAGCTGAGGGGAACGACAGATAACACAGAATTGTAAGTATGCGGAAAGCTACCTCGTACTCTATGTAGACAACTTTTGATAAACGATGCATCGATGAGACATGGTTATTGACCTCCCTGTCTTCGTCCATGATGTTCATGTACAATGGTACGTGCCTGATGAGTCGATAGGGTGGTATGGTGTTATTTGAGGTAGCACTTAATTTTTCACTTTTTGATGATCAAATTCGAGAAGAACTAAACGGGAGGGATGTGATGTGAATAATGGAGGACGGTCGGCGTCGATGAATCTATTAAAGATAGTGCAGGCATCTGCGGAGTACATCAGTTAACTGGTGAACAGATGAGAAAGCTATTTAATACTATAATACATTCGGAGGGAAGGTCATTCTCTAGATAAATTCAAGTCGGTGCAAGAAATAACCACGTTACATAAGTAGATGGGCATATTGTAGTCTTGATCAAGCGTGCGCAGTAGATATTGATCCGCCGTTAGATACTAGCGGTGTATATGCGCAAGGTCATTTTTTCTGTGATATGATACACAACGAAAATCATACTATTCGGCGGCGGTAACATACCGAGAAAAGAGGAACATGAATTCCAAAGACTGAAAAAAGAGACGTTCCAGAGGAATTTTACATGTGTTAGTCAGTAAGGAGCGTGGGCAATCATAAACACTTACCCCCAGTACCTCGAGTGTGTAAGTTGCTGTAGACCAGCCAGTCGTCGAGACGGACCTATGTGAATTTCCTTACGTACCAGCTTCAAGTATTTCCTCCTACAAAAGAAGACTTGGGCAGAGGAAATAAAAATACCACACTCGCATTAGGTGCGGTAAGCGTTCCCTCCCCACACTAGAATATCCTGGATCGGAAGGGCGACAGTTGCCAGCGTTGTTGTTACAAGTGCACGACCCAAGAGAGTACATATCTGGAGAGCTAAATCAGATACTTGTTGATTGTTAGAGTGTTCGAGGTCGCGTCCATTTGTGATCAGTGCATCAGCGCTCAGCGGACTTTTGGAGAGGTGTTTGATGATTAATTGATCGTCGTTTTGATCTTGACGCCACAAGAGAACGGCGAACTGCTCAGCAACTCCGTATGTGGTATCTGTTTGTGTTGGACGCTTCTATTCCCTCAGTGGCCGCCCAATTGTTCTGTAGATGAGTCAAATATCGCACCCATTAGAACCTACTGTGCCTTTGATTAAGTGATAAGCAGCCTTCAAGTTTCACTCTTGAGGTCCCATTTTTGAGATATAAGGCTCGAAGGCGGCCATTGTCCTATCCTCAATTTTCATCTCTAGGCGAGATGGCTGCACGTTTAGTTGTCGGGGATGTTGTGATGTACAAACCCACGCGCCCCATCTTTGCAATTTCCTCAGGCTCCTGGACGGGGAATCCAGCGAACAAGACTCGTCCATGCGTGGTAGTCAACTACCACAGTGACAATACTTCACCCATATTAGCCCCGCTCTGTGGGGCGCAGTACACAACTGCTGGTTGGACAAGGCGTAATCAGGTATAATCTCGCGATGCCAGAGTCGAAACATAATTGACCTTTGTTTGCAGATGATTGCGGACTGGTGGCACCCTGTGCGATTTGCAAACACGAGCCTCCCCATACCTCCAGATGGTGCTGCTGTTCAACGTCAACCGATCACCCTCATTCATAACCCCACCGTTATGAGGCCGTTATCCTTTTCCGTCTTCAAGCCAAGTTACATATGGGCTGGAGATGCTGGAGAATGCATATCAAAATATGTGGCACAATATTTAGTTCCGGCAAATAAGTACCTGAGCCTAGATGCTCAGCAACTTGCGGAGTTGGTAAAGTGGTGGAATTACTGTGTGTTGTTCAGCTGTTTGGTTGATATGGCAGGCGACTGAAGTATTATTGTTTTTAGGGTTTCTCTACAACCGTCCTCCCCCGTAACGATCTTCATATATAGAGGATCAATATTTACTGGAAAGAGCGCTGGGTTTCAGGGGGGGATGTAACGCTGAGCGGGTGTCCTCACTGGCAAAGTTCCAAAGTTCCATATGATACTCATTTCACTCATGTATGGATAGTTTTCACTTGCTCATTCTATTTCGTGGATATAGCTTTTTCTTCTGACAAGAGAAAAAGTTCAGGTTCAGCTCCGCCTTCATAAAAACGCTAATCGACGCACCATTTTTTGGGGGTACTCTGGGAGTGAGCGACTGCAATCAGAAGTGATATTCTTTTACACAGAAGAGCATTCTTTTCCAGTCGCTGAAGAGCGCGCGCGTCGTAACGGAGCAAATGTCTTACTACCCTCCACAAGGTGTCCCTATGATACCAGTCAAGCCACTTGTTTTGTTGTGTGGTCTGAATTGAGAAATATATCATTTGAATAGGACACTACATCAGCGTTAGTTAATCGAGACGGGGTCCTTCTCATCCCAAGGCGCTCACCATTGTCACATGTTCAAAACAGAAGTATTCAGCATTCTAAAGTTATTTGGTCTTGGCCTCTCGAAGGATTCTGCAGCGTCGGCAGCGTAGTAGCCTGGTTCTGGCGTGAGGTGTAGGTTAAAAGAATAACTAGTAAGTGCGGCATGAAGCAAATCTATGCGGATGCCATGCGGGCCTTGAGTCGGGTTTGTCACGGCGTGTCAACGTCTCACACTATCCAAAAGGGACCTGACTTGCCGTCAGGAATGTTAAGGAAGTGACCGACGCCATAGCCAGTCCATGTCTACATTCGGAGATCGTAGAATTGCAATGACTTTGAGCAATGAGGAACCACCTGTAAGCTGGACATTCGATTAGGATATTGCAATAAGGCTCGTCAATGAATCACTTACTAATTCTATGTCCCTCCTGCTATAAAGCTCGTCTTGTAAATGAGTCTGTGAGATGAAGTCAAACCAGTTCCTTCAAGACTAAGGCTACTCCACTTCAGTTAAGGCTGACTGATGTGCTGCATGTACCTACGTACAATGTTCTGATTTTTCGGAAGGAAAGAAGATGTTAAGATAGTAAACAATCACGTATTCATGTTGTTGACAGTGCTGAAGTCTTCGCTGGACCATCATGATCCATGCATGAAGTTCGTTCAAACCAAAATGAGGTTCACGGTCCATGGTTCCTGGGACGGTTCGAACATGGGTTCGGACCTTCCCGAACCGTTCCGAACCCCGAATCTGAAGCTTCCCTTCCTCGACATATTGGTGAGGCTGGTCACTCATCTTCCCCACTCATGGACACAACTTCTGGGATCCTCGACATCTTTAACTTTCGATTCTGTCTGGAGACTCGCATTCTGTGCTCCTGGTTGTCCAATCAAGTTCAAGGTACCAATTAACCATCAATTAAGCTCAATAAACTGACTGATATATTACTTTGATATATTTTGTAGGATCCTCCAATGCATATGGTGGAGACTGGCTGTTAGTTCTGTCCACATATAAAAGGAGCAATTTTTACCAGGTGAGCTCTCTCATTCATAATGTCTGGATTTGATGTGTGTGCCCTCAACACTGACAGTTCTCTTAAGGATGCCAAGGATATTGTATTTTACAATGATCCTAATGATACTGTCCCTCTTCCACCCTCTGCCAAGTCTGTGGCTGCCCCCACAGATGCCTTCTTTTTGGTGATACTCAAGGCTGGATGCAAACCACCACTTACTGCAGGTGCTTGACGCTCAATTCATACATCTAAGCCCTCTGCTTGCCTCCATGATGCCAACAATACTTGTTCTCACCAAGCATCCAGCTCAACAAGCCACAAATGTGCATGTGCCTTATCTAGTGCTACTACTAAGCCACTAGTTACAAAAAAGGTGGTGTTGCAACTCTCAGCTCCAACCTGAAGATGAAGATGAACAAGCTGAACCTGAAAATGCCACCATCTGAACTACTCTGTCAAAGAGTGAGTGTAGTGCTGATGTTCACACTGTCTTTGCTCGCCATGACAAAGAGTGGGTATGCAAACCTTGCAAGTATGTATTTAGCATGGTACTTGCTAATGTTTCCTTCCTATGGATGCTGGTGAAATCAAAAGCAAGTACACCTTTTGGAGTGGTATCTCTACACTATGCACCCATATTAGTTGGTAAGTTTATGTCTTCAGTCTCTTGAACAAATAATTACTGATATCTATAGTCATGAAAATTACTTCCAACTGTACAAAACACACTGTGAAGCTGTGGAAATCACAATGCACCCTTGAGTGGTTCCCACTGGCAAAGCTCAATGTCTATAAGTTACACTCACACATCATGTATTGTGTTGTTGTTGCTGATTCATATGTATATCTGGAGCCTGGATGATAAACCCCAGCAATGGGAATTACATTGCAAGAAACTTAGTTTTGACCACATCAAGGGCAATCACAGTGGACAGAATACTGCATGCTTAATTATTGATGCCCTTGACAAGTACAAACTATGAGATAAGGTAAAGTAGTCTAGTCTTTAGTCTACATATCTGTGCTGAAGCTGGTTTAGGTTGGATGGATGACCTCTGATAATGCCACCAACAATGACACTGTCATGAAAGAAGTTGAAATCGATCCCAAGGGTACCCATTGAGACTCAAGCACTCTCAACAGTGCAAATTTTTCTCAGTTGGAAGATGATGGAGGTACTTAAGTATGTAGTATGTATATATCTGGTTGATCTCTTGCAATTGGAACATTCCTTGGGCTATAATACTCCAGGATTTGTTGGAGTAAGTATCATCACAGATGACCTTTGATGCAAGCATGTGTCACAAATTCCTCACACAAATCATTATTCTTTTCTCAATTTCCCTAAAGCGTCTAAACCCAGTGCTAAGACAAACCCTAACCCTACTGAAATCCCTACATCCGCTTCTATAGTTGAACTTCCTGATGAAGATGAAGAGATCTTTTATGATGCCATCAGATAAGATAAGATAAGATAGTGTCACATGATCTCAGAATTTTCTAGAATATGATGTCATTATGATGTCATCAACAATGTCACAATATCACATCAAACGATTCTCATTTCTATTTTCTGATTGGTCAGTAGTTTCAGACTCAGTTTATATCTCAGTTTCAATATGTCTATATAGTTAGCTAGTTTTGCTGTAGTAGTTCTTCAGTTCAAACCTCTTGTATCTACCAAGTGTAGCAACCAAGACATACCTGCTTCCTCATCTCTTGTGATAACCTTCAGTTTGAGTCCTAGTCTCTGCCCGTGCCTTAATTGGTTATAAGGGTTGTGACAGCATGAGAGCTGATACAAAAAGACAGTGACCCAAAGATCCCTGAGCAGTGGGAAAGTGCACCTTGAGTTGGCATGGTGAAGGGCATAAGTGATAAGATGGGGAAGCTTTACTTGGGAGTTAGATAATGAAGGGGGATACTCTGGACAGGTAAAAAGATGGGTAATGGACTGTGTACATAAATGGGAAACCTGCTCACCATGTTTGCACAACAGGAATACAATCTGCAGTTGAATGGGAGACATAAGATGTGGTGGCAGGTGAGACAAAGGAACAGACTCACCAGTTAATTAACAAGCTGATGAGCAGCAAATTAGTGGTGATGATGGTGTGAATGGGAGACATAAGGTGTGATGGCAGGAGGATGAGATTGGAGAACCCAGAGAGATACCCTATGCATCATCAAAGAGGCTGCAGCTTCTTCCACCTCAATGATGGCCTTTCAGTAGCAATGCAGACTTTAAGGCATCTCAGGAGCTGTGACTCACCCCTTCTGGGACAGGTTCCCTCTCTGCAACATTCATTTTTCAATTACCTCTGGCATTCTCCACCAACTCTATCAAGGCATCATCAAATATCTTATTATGTGGTATACTAGCCTTATGGAAGAACAGGAGCTTGATGAAAGAATCAAGGCACTTCCACTCTGTTTTGGTGTCAGGCATTTCAAGAAAGGCTGGTCAGAGCTGGCCCAGGTATCCGGTGGGGAGAGAAAGAACATGACCAGAATCCTTCTAGGCTGGATTATTGGAAGGGCACCAACAAAGGTCATAACATGTTTCAGAGCCCTATTGGACTTCATATATCTTGCTCAATATCCCAGTCATGATGACCATACCCTGCAATATCTTGAAGATGCCTTGGATCTATAGCACACCAACAAGGATGTACTTGTGGATCTTGGAATACGTGATCACCTCAATATTCCCAAGTTTCACTCTATGGTACATTATATTCAAGCCATTTGAGCTTTTGGTACCACTGACAACTACAATACAGAAATGTTCAAGCATTTTCACATCAATTGTGCCAAGGAAGGTTGGAGAGCATCTAATTTTTGAGACAAGCTACCTCAGATGACATGTTGGTTAGAATCACAGGAAAAAGTGGCCATGTTTGAGACATATCTGCAGCACTTTGAAAGGGAGGAGGATAGGACAGTTGACAATGAACTTGCAGAAGCCAATCATCTGGGTCCCTGTGTTGTCATTTCCAAAAAAAACCCATCTATATCAACCAAACTTTGACTAGCATTCAGAAAAATCATCACTGTCCCTCTTTTTCCCATCAGCTTTGTGTCTATCTCAATGGCCTCCTGGATAGGAGTGAGGCTCTTCCAAGGTCTCATATTCCTTTCACCCACCTACCTTTTGATAAGGTTAGCATATGGCATAGCTTCAAGTTTGGTAGAGATGCCCTGGGAAATGATATGGATAGAATTGAAGAGTGGGACTGGGTAAAGGCTAAGCCAGGAAGGCAGGGGGCTGCAGGTAGATTTGATACAATAGTGGTAGCTCATACTAATGAAGCTAAAAGCACTGTGTCATATACCAGATTCTACACTCCACCTCCACTATAACATCCTGCTCAAATCCACATCCATCCAATCCCCACTCAATCCAGTTCACATATCCAATCTGATACACTCATTTGGTCCATATCTGATCTGAGACACTCATCCAATCCATATCCAATCCATATCCAATCCATGTCCATATTCAATCCGTGTTCATATCTGAAACTATTCCCACACACCTGCACATTACCCCTTTTAGAATATACCTGTGCCACCAGCTCTCAGTCATCCCTGTCTTCACCTCTTGGTCATCTCTGCCTCCAGCTATTGGTTATCTCTGCCTCTATCTCAATAAGTTATTCCATACAAGTTTTATATCTGAGTTCATAGCCTGATGTTTTGCTGTACTTACTATTATTTGTCTGACATAGTCTTGGACTATGCTTACTTACCTTCTGGCATGCTACCTACAGTATATAAACTCGTAGTACAACTCCTGCAGACCTCAGTCTGATCATTGCTTATATCCTTACTTATCCTGCTGTCTATATAACTCTGTTTCTGTTCTCACTTGGGCTCCAGCCCTTGTAAGTCTCCAGCTCTGGACTATGGGAGTACTCCCTAGTCTGGAGCCTTGACTCTCTGTCATATAATTACTTTTGGACTTCATCCAATTGTAGTCCATCTTCCATTCTGCCTTCGACTCTATCTGTGATAGTCTTCCTCTGTTAGTTTCTACTTTGGACCTTGTCCAAAGTAGTCTATACTCTCTCTAGTTCACATCTGGACCTACTCCTCTATAGTAGTCATATCATCTGTCCATCTGTCCATCTGTCCATCCATCTATCTGTCTATCTGTCCATCTGTCCATCTGTTCATCCATCTGTCCATCCATCCATCCATCCATCTGCCCATCCATCTGTTCACCCATCTGACACTCTGCTACCCCTACCTTTGGACATCCATACCTTTGGACCTTTGGACCACCTTTGGATGTCCATACCTTCAGATCTCCATACCTCTGGACCTTTAGACCCCTGGTCCTATGGTCCTATAGTCCTGTCCTATCCTATCCTTCAACCTATTGTGTAACATCCTTCACTTGTTCTACTCTGGACTTCATCCAAGTAGTCTTGTCATCATCTTGCATCATCCAAAAATAGTTCTGGCACATTCCTATGCTCATCCAGAAGTCCTTTGGAGCTCTATTGAGCTATCCAGTCCTAGAGTTCATCTGGACTTCATCTGGACTTCACCACAGTGAAGACCATTAAAGGACTTAGAGATAATAGATTTTAAAGAAAATGTAGTTGAATAGCAGTAGTGGTAGTAGTACAGGGATTCCATCAAATAAGTGATACAATGTAAGATATAATGAATGAATACTTCAGTGCACAAGTAGTATGCTAAAGGTAAAAGGGGAGTGTTGTACACAGGAGAAGTCAGCAGCTTTTTATCATACATCATAAGTAAGCAGAATCAATAGGCAAGAGTAGTAGTGAGTAAGCAAAACTTAGCCATAGTCATATGTAATAGTGCTTGCTGTGGGATTTAGCAGTGGTAGATGGGAATAAACTATGCACTAAATGGAACTAGTGGGCATGGCATAGGCATTCAATGGGCATTAGCTCATGAAACATGGCTTGGTGCTATGGTATGGTAACTGGCAAGGGTGTGGTATCCTTGGTAACTGTATATATTAATAGCACTAGGGTTAGGAGTGGTCACACTATGCAGGATAGGGGCTAGACAATTATGGAAATGAACCTATGCAAGGCCAGCACCAGGTGGACTGTCACAGCAGGAATTTCAGGTCTGCAGGTTGGTAATGGCAGAGAGGGCAATAAAAGAGTGTAAGTACTTGGGGTCATTGTGGATGTTTAGTGAGGGTCAATATAATGATGGGATAGGAGTTTTGCTCAAAGATAATGAATGACAATAGTATTGCCTGCCTATGGCTTGTTAGACAGGGACCAAGTATCTGGGGCGATCCCCCTTCTACAGGATGGTATGGAATAGTGTCTATGGGTCCCTTATAACATGCTATGTGAAAATCTGGAGTACTGTTAAGACCGTACTCAATAGGCGAGAGATCCAAAGGGCTTTGGCCTCAGTTTGTACACTGTGCCCCTTTCCTGAGTACTACC
>MU172952.1:236804-304530 GCA_016695475.1 Suillus decipiens
CAGTAAGCAGGACAGGAATATACACAGCCAGGACACCAGTACAGGTAGATCACCAAAAGGAGATAGAAGCAAGTATGCACAGTGGACTTAGAACACAAGAAGCTGGGGCTCTTGGATGGGTGATCTGGATCGGATCTGTGGTCTGGATAGAAGCAGGATTGATCTGATCAGGTCAGATCTGATCGTATCTGAGATCAGATGTATGGAATATGACAAGTACTATATGCAAAAAGAGGCAAATCCACTATAAAGACTATAATCTAGCTAGGCTGATAGTGAACTATGCCCTAGACTAGTATATGTTGAGTGTCTACCTAGCTGCTATACTTGCAAGGCAAGATCATTCAACCCGAGGGGTTGCTAGTGGATATACTTCACCAAGCATTGATATGAGATGCATGATACTCCTATAAGGTGATGCCAATGATAGTGGTAGCAATGCTGCTGATAGCACTGTAAATTCCATGGATGCTGATGCTAAGCATCCTGTGAAAAATGGATACCAATGATGCTGGTGATACCAATGATACCAATGATACCATGGGGAGTGCTAATGATAAGCGGTATGATAGCATGTACTGATAACTATGATAGCGCTGTATGCCAAGGGACAGCAAAGAGTGATGGCATGATGATGATACTGATGCTTAGAGATAATAGTGGTGAAAATAGTGTCAAGGGCAAAGGCCGTCAAAGAATTCTTAGAGATATTTGAAAAAAAGATGTATTTCAGTATAGCGATAGCAGTAGCAGTATGGGAATCCTGTCAAATGAGTGATATGATATAAGAAAATGATAGTAAGTGACTTCTCCTACTGCTGTACAGTAGAAGGGGAGTGTCAAATGGAGGAGAAGTCAGTAGTCTTTTATCATACATTGTAAGTATGTGGAATTGATAGGTGAAAGTAGTAGCAAATACACAAGACTTAGCTATAGTAATATGTAATGGTGCAGCATGTGCTGTGGCACGCATTCTACATGTAATAAGGCTTGCCATGGGATTAGCAGCAGTAGATGGGAATATACTATGCACCAAATGAAACTAGTTGGCATGGCATGGGCATTCGATGGGCATTGGCTTGTTGAATGTGGCTCGGTACTGTGGCATGGTAGTCCAGCAAGGGTGCGGTGTGCCAGTCAAACTCACTATAGGCTTGTATGACCCTATTTCATATAGGTATCAAGCCCAAAGTATTTTCCTATCATTACCCATACCCCTCAGCCTCTCCGTCCCTTACCCAGCTCATTTTACCTGCATTACCCCTATCTCCGGCTCCATTCCGAGCTCCAGCAGCCTCACTGCAGCTCAGCAGCCACCCTATGGCAACTTTCCCACGCCGCATGCAGCTCCCACAACTTGCCGAGACCCATTAGGCAACCTAAAGGCTTAAGAATTCTGTTCTGTCCTATGTCCACCTAGCCATGCCGGTATGTAAATTTCCTTGCCTTATGTTTTGTAACATGTAGTACATCCTTATTACATGTCTACTGCATGGTTTTCCTATCCCTTCCATCTCCATCGCTATTACTTAGGTATATAATTTCCTACCTACCGAGACTGGTACACTACTACCCTTCTACTGTATACTCAGTAGGAGAAGTCACTATTACCTTTCGGTATAGTTTTCAATCATTATACTAAATACAATCCTTATCAAAAATCACAATAAATCCTTATCTCTCTGTACACAATACCTTCACTATACTGCTATACCGCTTCACCGCTGCTTAGTAATATTTTCCCACGCCATGCGCAGCTTCGGCATGCATCATGCTACCCTCGGAAACCATCTCGGCAACTTTCTTGCTATCATCGGCCCCTATCACGCTATTTTAGGCAACTCGGACTATATCAACTAGCATCCCCCTTGGGTCGAATGTTCTTGCACAGCAAGTATAGCAGCTAGGCAAGCTTTCGACATATACTAGCTTAGGTGGTAGTCCGCTATCAGCCTAGCTAGATTGTAGTCTTTACAGCGGTAACTTCAGTAACTGTATATATCGATAGTGTTAGGGTTAGGGATGGTCATACTATGCGGTATAGGGGCTAGACAATAATAGAAATGGACCTATGCAAGGCTAGCACTAGCTAGACTGTCACAGTGCTATGCAGTATAGGGGCTAGACAATGATGGAAATGGACCTATGCAAGGCTAGCGCCAGCTAGACTGTCACACCACTTTGGGTCCAAAATTCTATGTAATAAGCCATGAGGTACTGTGGCTTGTGAGAATACATGTAATAACACTGTGCAATGCATCAGGAATGGAAATATCCATGACTATGCACCAGTGGGCCTAGCAGGGACTGGACTGGACATGGGGAGGACAAGTGTGAAGGTTTCTGAAGCACAGGAATCTTGGAAACTCCAGGTCTGAGGGTCCAAAACATTGGAAATGATGGGGTTTGGTGTAAACTTCATAAGAATGACTATTGACAGGTCACAGAATGTTTGACCATCACATTGGTAGTCTGCTGCTGCCACTACTTTCAGTATTGCTAACAAGCACTCTTGCTGTTGCATTCTTGCTCTTGTCTCTTCTTATTCTACCATGGTACCGCTAATGGTGGCAACATCAGGAAAAAGGGTCCATGCCATAATAACTTATGGCAACTTATTTATGCTACTTTATAAGGCAGTGTTGTTATTTGTATCATACAAAAAGTTGTTATGACTGTTATGACAATTATAAAATACCTTATACTGATCATGTACTATTTACCATAGAGTTTGATATGCATACTTACTAGACCAGTTATTAAGTAAAAAAAAATGAGACTTATCTAATAGTGTGTTAGCATTCCAAGTCTTTGGCCAAGCTATACCAGGACCTACAAGAGGAATGAGCTGGCAACTTTGCCATATAGTATGTAAAGGTACTATGTCCCCTTCCACCATACCATTAGTAGGAGATAATGGTTTATGTACTTGATAGCTTATACCACTCAATATAAGCAAGATGTCCTCTAATAGACCACTCTTGAGGCACTGGATGCCAGTTTCTTATCATCTCTGGCAAGGAACATATTACCCTAAGTCTCTCTATTTTCATCCCTATACAGATGTCAGTTTTGCTTCAGTACACTAATGTAGAACTTACCTTTCATGCCAGTGTGTTAGAGATGTGCTTGGAGGGTTAATAGATCATAAAGGGCTTTGGCCTCAGCTGATATGCTGTGCCCCTTACCTAAGTATTGCCCCTTAATTTTAGATGAAGTCCTAGGGAGAGTCCTGGTGAAGTCTGGATGTAGTCCGGATGAACTCTAGAGTAGGATAGCTCAATAGAGCTCCAAAGGACTTCCAGATGAACATGGGAATGCACTGGAGCTATTTCTGGATGATAGAGGATGATGATAAGACTACTTGGACAAAGTACAGAGTAGAACAAGTGAAGGATGTTACACAATAGGTTGAAGGATAGAATAGGACAGGACCATAGGAGCAGAAGTCTGGAGGTATGGAGATCCAAAGGTACAGACATCCAAAGGTGGTCTGAAGGTCTGAAGGTATGGACATCCAAAGGTACAGATGTCTGAAGGTAGGAGTAGTGGAGTGTTGGATGGATGATGGATGGATGGATAAATAGATAGATAGATAGATGGACAGATGGATAGTGTTACGACTGGGATAGGTCGTGTCACAACTACTCAAAAGAGAGTGACAGTCGTTCAGTATTAGCGTTGAAGTACAAAAGAGTACTATGCTTCAGTAAACAACAAAGACAGGCTAGCTTGGGAGAGGACTAGACTGGCTGAGTCAAATACAATATTGTGTTTAGACTAAGACCTTAGGAGTGCTAAGACTTAGAAGATGATTCAGACGACTTGAGTGGCAGAGCTCAAGTGAAGGAAGTTCCAGGTAAAACCCAGTAAGATTAAAGTAAGGAAACTACAAGTGATACACTGTGCTTAAATAGGCCAGTATGTGCGCACAGACCATGACCATAACCAGTAAGTAAGTAACAGAGCAAATGTGGAAGGCATGAGCATATGACAATACAAGAAATCAAAAGAGGTAAATGGTGACATGGCAAAGCCACACAGATATAATGACTGGTTCATAGACTGTATCATGAGAAGAGTAGTCCATGGTAATACATGTTATGTAATAAAGAGATGAGAGAAAATGTATAGGGGCACATACAACTGTAACATTACCCCTTTTCTTATGGTAAAGACACTGTTCTTTACTCATCTTGGTTCGCCCAGTAGATAGGGTCATTGGAGATAAAGTGGCCATCTTCATCGTAGTCATTCTCAATAGCCCTCGCTTCATCTCTTTCTTGACAGGCACAAGCATACTTCTCGTCCTCCTTGAGCTCCCAAGCAGCGAGCGTAGTGTAGAAGTCGGGATGCTTGAAGTCGTGAATAGGGAAGCCGATGTCTTTTCCTTTCAACATAGGACAGTATATGGACAGATGTCCGGGGGCAATGGTGTGACAATACACACAGTGATATTGGTCACAGGTCTTATGATGGTGACCTGTACCTTGACAGATTCAACAGATGCGATTGACATCAGGGTTGGAAGTGGATGAGCAAAGAGGAGGGGCAACAGTGACATTACTGTAAGCAGGGTCCTGGCTTTGCGAGCAATGTCATTTTCCTGCTGCTCTAGTCTTTGTAACCGGGTGCGAGTCTTTAGGGATACAGGCTTGAAAGGGGCGCTTGCCTCTCAGTTCTCACATGGGTTTAGCTTCCTCTGCTTTGGTGGCAGCGATAAGTTCCTCAGTAGAGGACGGGGTGGTAGTACCTAAGGCAGCGACTGGTACAAATTCTGGGAGCTTAACTATGACCGGAGGGAGAGTCAGTGATACTGGTGCGGGCTCATATAACCCAGTGGGGTGTTCTTCCATCCATGTCTTAACAGGCTCAGGGGATGGTGCGGAAGATCAGTGATGATAGTTGGGCAGGGTCATCTGTTCTTGGATGAGTGTGTGGGTCAGGTTGACCGTCCTTACAGGCGGTTCTAAGTCTTGGTTACGCAGTACATTGACTATGTTGTTAATAGCATCTTGTGCCTCACGAGAGGTTTCAACTGATTGTTGAATGTTTTGGATGATGGTGGAGGTGGTTTCCGACGTGCTTTGGATGGCTGCCAGCAAACCCACAAGGTTGCTAAGAGCAGAACGAGGATTTGGAGGGAAGGTGGTATCGGTAAGAGCAATGCAGCTAGATTCAACTGCGACATCAGGACTATGCGGTCTAAGAGTTCCTTCTGCTCTTGCATTGACGACCTGTATAGCTTCTCTAAGATCTTCCTCAAACCCACAAGGGAGGAGACGTAGAGCATGAGTCCTAATACGCCTCTGCAGGTGCATAATGCTGAGGCCAATTTCTTGCTTTGGAATTCTCCTCGCCCAGACTTCCAAGAGGATAGCATTTCTGATGATGTGGATGACAAGAGAGGCTGCAAAGGCATCTCTTTGGATGATGATATTATCGACCTCGATGGTGTATTCTTCGCACATGAGGATGGCTTCAATGAAGGTGTACTCCTCGAGATCATCGAGGTAGCATGTGAACCATTCTGTGTTAGTGTCACAGTTGTGGTCTTCAGCAGGAGTGGTGACAACAGCAATGGGACGAGTGTAGTCATGAGCGACTGGTGAGCAGCAGCAGACTGGGGTAATGAGGGCGTCGGTGGTGTTGGTGAATTCGGAAATGGAGGATTCTGTAGTAGAGAGAGGGGCTTCGGATGTAATGGGCGTAGCAGGTACAAGGACATTTGAAGATATGGAGTTGACAAGGTATTGATTGACTGGTTGGGTTATGTTGGCGGATCTTCAGAGATTGTGTTGCTTTTTGTATGCTTTCAAGATCTGCTCGGCATTTGCCAAGTTCCCCTCTGGTAACCACTTGTTATTGGCTGATGAATACCCCTTCCACATCACCAGGTACTTTCGGTGTTTGCCATTTCCTTTGTGAGAAAGGATGGCTTCTACTTCGTATTCTTCTTCTTCTTCGATGATGTCAGGCAGAGGCTCTAGGAAGTTCAGCCCATGAATGTCGTTTTTGCTATCGGATGATAGCTGGGAAGCGTGGAACATGTTATGAATTTTCCACTGTTTTGGGAGTTGGAGTGTGAATGTGATGGGGGATAGGACTGCAGTGATTGGGAATGGGCTGTATTGTTTGGGTGCAAGTTTCTTAGATGGTAGTTTCAATCACAGGTTCTCTGCCGATAGCCATACCTTATCTCCTATCTTCGATGGGGTATACTTTTGTCCATATGACCGTTCTGCCATCTTCTGCATAGCGATATTATGACACAATATCGCTTCTTCTCTGATTTTCTGAAGCATTCGTACTTGTTCTTCTGCTGTGGGGACAGTCGAGTCAGGAATGAGATGTGGAATTGCTCGCGGTTCATATCCCATCATCAAGAAGAATGGTGATGCATTTCAAGCATTGTGTTTCCTATGGTTATGTATGAATTCGGCAATTGGGAGGTGTTCCACCCAGTCTTCCGGGTTGTTGTGACAATATATGTGAAGGTAGGTTTCTAACTCTTGATCGAGTTGTTCGGTCTGTCCATCCATCTGTGGGTGATAGGCTGTTGATGGGGCGATGGAGTAGTCTAGGAGTCATGCCAGTTCTTTCGAGAATTGTGAGAGGAACTGTGGACTGCGATCTGAGATGATTTTTTCATGTAGTCCAAATCGTTTGTAGACATGTTTCATGAAAAGTTTGGCTACTCCTTCTGATGTGATCGTTTTGTGGCATGAAGTAATAATTACCCCCTTCGTAAGCGCATGGTCTACCACAACCATAATACTGTCAAAGCCCCCAGAGATGGGGAGGTCCATGATGAGATCCATGGAGATCTGCGTGAATGGGCGCATGGCAGCAGAGGAAATTGGCGGAAGAGGGGGGTGGACCGGGTTAGTGTCAGTCTTCATTTGCTGGCAAAGGGCACAGCTGTCGACATATTTCCTGATATAGGAACCCATGGCAGGCCACCATGCTTCGCGCTTGACCAATTCTTCAGTTTTAAAATGGCCCGGGTGGCCGGTGGTGGGGTGATCATGATATCTAGCGAGAATGGCGGGCCGCTGAGTGGGCAGGATGTATGCATGATCCTTAAAATAGAGGATATCTTGCTCAATCTTCCAATTGGTAAGGGCAGACTTCATAGGTGGTAGGCAAATGCCATCAAGTGCATTGGAAGCAGTCTTATAGACCGGGTTGTCAAGGGGATCGGAGGATCATAGGGTGTCAGTGAGGTCGTCATCTATTAAGCAGACAAACATGGAATCAGGGAGCATTACTTGGTCAATGTTATCCTCCTTTCTGGAACCATGGTCTGGTTGTCGTGATAGTGCATCTGGGGCAGCTAATTTGCTCCCAGCGACGTGGTGGAGCTCTATATCAAACTCAGAAAGGAACAATTGCCAATGCACTTGGTGACAAGTAAGCTTCTGGGCTGTTCTGAAGTATAGAAAGTTCTTATGGTCGGTGAAGATGATGATTGGATGGGGGTTCCCTTCAAGATAGTGTCGCCATTCCGCCAGTGCGCAAATGACAGCGAGTAATTCTCGGTCAAAGATCTGGTAATTGCGCTCTGCTGGGTTAAGAGATTGCGAAAGGTAGGCGCAAGGATGGTACATCCCATTTTTGTCTGTCTGTAGGAGGACACCTCCTGTTGCTACCAGTGATGCGTCTGTGGCTATTGCGAACTGCTTCAAAGGGTCAGGGTTATGAAGGACTGGTTTACTAGTAAACACCTGCTTCAGGTGGTCGAAGGCTCATTGTGCGTTGGAAGTCCATTCGAACTTCTTATCCTTTTTTGTCAGATCAATGAGTGGACAGGCGATATCAGAGTAGTGGGGGACAAATGACCAATAGAAGTTGCAGAACCCTAAAAATGAGCAGGTTTCAGACACATTCTTCAGTACTTCCCATTTTCATATTCCTTCTACTTTCTCGATGTCCAACATGACTTGTCCAGGGCGGATGACCATGCCAAGATATTCAACCTCTTCTTTATTGAATGCACATTTCTCCGGTTTGCAGTATAATGTTTTTCTCCTCAACTTTTCCAGGATATGGTGTGTGCGCTTCTGATGTTCTTTGAGGTCGTTAGAGAATATAAGGAGGTTGTCCATATAGACAATGAGCCATCCTTTGTTTAGTTCCTGCTGAAAGGTGCGATTCATATATGCTTGAAACGTGGCTGGTGAGTTACAGAGACCGAAGAACATGACATTAGGCTCATAAAGACTGAATTCCGTGGTAAACGCTGCTTTCCATCAATCATCTGGGTGTATCCGAATATTGTTGTACCCAGAAAAAATGTCCATCTTCATGAAATATTTGGCTTTATGCAACCGTGCAATCAAGGCAGTAGGAAGGGGGAGAGGGTATGCATTCTTTATCATCCATTCATTGATGTACCAGTAGTCTTGGGTCGGTCGGAGGTCTCCACTCTTTTTACCGACAAAGAAGAAACTGCTTGCTTGGGGTGACTTCAATTCTGAGATGAATCCTTTAGCGAGGTTTTCATCGATTAATGTCTTTACTGCTTCTCTTTCCTTGGGCGATAACAGATAAATTTTAGAAACCCTGGGGATGTATCCAGGTTTTGTCTCAATACAGTGGTCTGTACCTGGTCGTTCCAGTGGGAGGTGGTTAAGCCCATCTTTAGCAAACACGTCAGCAAAGTTGTGAAGATATTCTGGGACCAATTCTTCAAAGCTCTTCTTTTTTGCTTCCTTCTCCACTGTTAGAGACGTGCTCGGAGGGTTAATGGATCATAAAGGGCTTTGGCCTCAGCTCATGCGCTGTGCCCCTTACCCGAGTATTGCCCCTAAATTTCAGATAAAGTCCTTGGGAGAGTTCTGGTGAAGTCCGGATGTAGTCCAGATGAACTCTAGGGCAGGATAGCTCAGTAGAGCTCCGAAGGACTTCCGGATGAGCGTGGGAATGCGCCGGAACTATTCCTGGATGATAGGGGATGATGATAAGACTACTTGGACAAAGTCCAGAGTAGAACAGTGAGGGATGTTACAATAGGATGAAGGATAGAATAGGACTGGACCATAGGACCATAGGACCAAGGGTCTGAAGGTCTGAAGGTCCGAGGATCCGAAGGTATGAGGATCCGAAGGTCCAAGGATCCGAAGGTCCAAGGATCCGAGAGCAGGCGTAGCGGAGTGTTAGGTGGATAACAGATGGGCGGATGGATGGATGGATGAATAGACAGACAGACAGATAGATGGATGGACAGATGGGTGGACGGATGGATGGATGGACGGATGGACGGATGGACGGATGGACGGATGGACGGATGGACGGATGGACGGATGGACGGATGGACGGATGGACGGATGGATGGATGGACGGATGGACGGATGGATGGATGGATGGATAGGTGTACGGATGGATGAAGTGGTATAACTACTATGGATGTTACAGTCGCTGTACGCCCCCCTATTTTCTTTCTTCACTTACGCTTGTTCTTTCCATGCTTACCTCATTATTTCCTTGTATACTACTTTTGCTCACGGTCACTTGACCGTACGTTCATACGTGACTCATCCTGACTCATTTCCTATTTCATGACATCATACGTTCAACATGTTGTACTTAGCCGCCTTCCCTCTTTGGATACGCGGTCGATATGTATCTACACACCTGCCCTAAAGTACGATTGTACTTACGTATATAAACCCGCGTAGATACACTGTATTTCCCCATTCTAATCTTACTGGGTTTTACCTGGATTCTTCCTTCGCTAAAGACCCCCAATCTTTAGTCATCTAAGATTGTATCTAAGATTAGCACACCTAAGTCTTAGTCTAAAGTGAGCTTACTTTGCCTTGACTCAGCTAGTTCTGTGTAACACCACTCAGACCTATCTTCGTTGTTGTAGAACGTATTCGACTCAGCCAGTCTAGTCCTCTCCGGCACTCAACTGTCTTCGTCGCTTACCTTGAACCCACGACTCTTGATACTGCTTGTTTGCGGCAGTCGTGTTCAGAACTATCCCAGTTCGTAACAATGGAGGAGTAGGCCTGGATGTGAAGTAGAGAAAGTGTAGACTACTTCGGACGAGGTCCGAAATAGAAACTAACAGAGGAAGACTACCACAGGTAGAGTCGAAGGTGGAACGGAAGACGGACTACAATCGGACGAAGTCTGAAAGTGATTATAGGACAGAGAGTCAAGGCTCCAGACTAGGGAGTACTCCCATAGTCCAGAGCCAGAGAATTACAAGGGCTGGAGCCCAAGTGAGAATGGAAACAGAGTTATATAGACAGCAGGATAAGTAAGGATACAAGCAATGATCAGACTGAGGTCTGCAGGAGTAGTACTACGAGTTTATATACTGTAGGTAGCATGCTGGAAGGTAAATAAACATAGTCCAAGGCTATGTCAGAAACATAATAGTAAGTACAGCAAAACATCAGGCTATGAACTCGGAGATGAAACTTGTACGGAACAACTTATTGAGACGGAGGCAGAGATAACCGATAGCTGGAGGCAGAGATGACCAAGAGGCGAAGGCAGGGATGACCAAGAGCTGGTGGCACAGGTATATCCTAAAAGGGGTAATGCGCAGGTGCACAGGAATGGTTTCGGATATGAACATGGATCAGATATGGATCGGACGAGTATCTCAGATTGGATATGGATTGGATATGGATCGGATGAGTGCCTCAGATCGGATCTGGATCGGATGAGTATATCGGATTGGATATGTGAACTGGATTGAGTGGGGATTGGATGGATGTGGATATGAGCAGGATGTTATAGTGCAAGTCAAGTGTAGAATCCGGTATATGACATCCACTGTCACAAATTCCTGTGATTTACTACTGAATTTAAGTGGTGTGGCGTGTTGCTCGGCATGCAAGGTTCCATTGCGTGTAAGGGGGGTATCCATAAAGACATCTTCAATAATCCTGAACATTTCACCATTGAGTGCATATTCTGCTAGAAATTCCCCTTCATCTAGAGGGTAGTCTGCTATGTTTTGTACTGGTCCCTCTGGTGCGTCTATCCAGATGTCCTCTTTTGTATCATAAGCGTCGTTGTCTTCTGTGGGGAGCATGGCTGGCACCGGTTCTTCTTCATCCATGACTTCTTCAATAGAAGTGAAGGGTGGTGGGAGAGGTTCTCTTCTTTCACTACTGACACTCCTCTCCGCTTTCCTCTTTCCTTTCTTTTGTTCTTCGATCGGTCGCTGCTCCTTGACAACGGGCCTCGGACAGAATGATTCTTCTAGCTCCGCCTTCCTCTTATGCATACACTACTCTTCGATTGGTCTCTGTTCCTTGACAGCTGGTTTAGGATAGGATTCTTCATCTAGCTCCATCACCCTCTTCTTTGGCCTTTGTATAGGCAATACTGGCCTAGGCTCTCTCTGCTTTGGGACTTGGGTTGGTTTGGGAGTCTCAGGCAGTTTCAGGATCTCAGGGTCTGGGGTTTCATCCACCTCCATCAGAGTTGGTTTGGGGGCTGCTAGCAGCGCTGTACTGGTTATGGGCGCCCCCCTACCGACTACTATGTTCTTGGGCTTCTTCAATTTGGATTGCACCCATCTTCTTTCTGGTTGGGGTCTGAACATCATTGGTAATCTGTTGGCTACTCGACCATCATCAATAAGGGTCTCAATTTCTTTTGACCTTTCTGTGGCAGGTAACATGAGTGTTTTGGAGGCCCAATCAATGACAGGATTCATTGCCCTAAGCCATGGTATCCCTAGAAGAATCTGGTCTCTTCATCCTAGCCTGGTAATATTGAACTTCCCAAACATGATGCGGTCATCTATCTTGACGTAAAGCATGCAATACTGCAAGATTAATCTGCCTTTGGAATAACTTCCATCAGCGGTGGTTACCGCAAAGGGCTTCTGCAATGAGTGGGTTTTGATGCGATGATCGTGGACGAAGTTTTCAGATATGAAAGTTCCAGCTGCCCTGGAATCTATGACTGCAGTGGTTTCGACTGGATCCTTACAAACTTTGGAGAAAAGGGTGATAGGGATGCGCATTTCTTTTCATTCACCTACCTTTCATACAAGCCATATGGGTACAATAGGAGAGTCTGTCATCGACCCAGCTCTCCAGTTCAAAAATCCAAGTCAAGCCTCCTGGCTTCTTCTTCTTCAGTTTCTTCCTCAATCTCCTGCTTCCTAACAGGGACCTTCTTCTTTGGGCATCTATTAGCACGATGTCCCGTCTGAGTGCAATGGAAGCACTGGCCCTTCCTCATATATTCTCGGCAGTCCGCTTCGGTAAGGCGATCGACCTCCATGGCATCGGGGTCAGATCTCTTGAAAGGGGGAATGTACTTCTGTCCATTCTTCTTCTTTCCATTCCCTTCTCCTTTCCTTACTGCGGAGTACCTTTCCCAATTAGTGTTCTGGTTGATAGCAGCAGTGATATAAGCCTTGATGGTGACAGGGATGGTCTCCATCTGGCAGATGGCATGCTGGAGGCCTGGTTTGAGCCCTTGCTCGAAGAAGTAGATGAGAGCCGTGCTCTCCTTCAGTGCCGACTCGGCCATCAGAGGTCTGAATTCAGCAATGTAGTAGGTGAGGCTTCCGGTGTGTTTAATGCATCCTATCTTAGTCATGGCGCCAACCTTCTCATCTGCTGTGACAAACGAGGCTCTGAACTTCTTTTCAAAGTCCTCAAACTTTCCCCATGCTTCTCCTGCTTCGAACACCTTAGAGTAGAAGTTCAATGCCCATGCTCCAGCCATCCCATTCTTCATGTAGGCAGGTGCGGTGGCGATCTTCTTCTCATCTGTGTCATAATAGGTGGCATTGATCGAGAAGTAGGTTTTAACTGAATATAGCCATCTCTTGGTGTCTGTGGGGGTTCCGTCAAACTGACTTGGTAACCCTGCTTTCAATTCTGGGGTCATGATTTTCACGGTCGATGATGATCTGGACATTGCTATGTTGGTATCGGTACTCATACGGTTTTAGTTGAGCTTTGTCTGGGTTCAGGGTTTGCTTTGTGGCGAGTTCATCTGAGTCTGGTTCTGGTGGTGCTGGTGCTCACAGATGTGTGGCGTTCAATAAGACTTTAATCTTTTGTTACGACTGGGATAGGTTGCGTCATGACTACTCAAAAGAGAGTGACTGTCATATTCCATACATCCGATCCAAGATCCGATCAGATCTGATCAGATCTGATCGATCCTGCTTCTATCCGGACCACAGATCCGATCCGGATCACTCATCCGATGTGCTACAACTTCTTGTGTTCTAAGTCCACTGCATCCTTGCTTCTATCCCCTTTCGGTGATCTACCTGTACCAGTGTCCCGGCTGTGTATATTCCTGTCCTGCTTACTGATCCGTTACCTGTGCTTCATATCCGACTCGCATTTGCTGATCCGCTGCGCATTTACCACATAGACTTCCGTTATACTTTGTGCATAGCCCTCCGGTCCTGGATTCATTGATTGTCCGTACTATCTACATACAGTATATAAACTACATGTAAAACTCTAGAGAACCTTAGTTCGAATATCATCTTAGATTCTGCTCATTCCGTTCATCCGAACCAATCCATCCCAACTCTAAGTATCTTCCGAGACTTAGGATTGATTCCTATAGTCCACATTTCTGACTCTACCTCCAGTAGCCCATATCCATTAGTTTCTAGTATGGACCTCATCCGCTACTAGCCTTATACCCTGCATTCATCCTTACCCTCCGGACGAACTCCTTCCACCCATACGTTTTGGATATATACCGGACGTGCCATATCCGATACCTCCAGACCTTTGGATCAGCTATGCAAGCACTTCCAGACCCTCGGATGAAGGTCACTCCTCGGAAATAAAGGGCAGTACTCGGGAAAGGGGCACAGTGCACGAACTGAGGCCAAAGCCCTTTGGATTCCTTACATATTGAGTACGGTCTTAACAGTGACAGTCATTCGGTATCAGCGTCAAAGTACAAAAGAGTACTATGCTTCAGTAAACAATGAAGACAGGCTAGCTCAGGAGAGGACTAGACTGGCTGAGTCAAATACGAGGTCATGTTTAGACTAAGACCTTAGGAGTGCTAAGACTTAGAAGATGATTCAGACGACTTGAGTGGCAGAGCTCAAGTGAAGGAAGTTCCAGGTAAAACCCAGTAAGATTAAAGTAAGGAAACTACAAGTGATACACTGTGCTTAAATAGGCTAGTATGTGCACACAGACCATGATCATAACCAGTAAGTAAGTAACAGAGCAAATGCAGAAGGCATGAGCATATGACAATACAAGAAAGCAAAAGAGGTAAATGGTGATGTGGCAAAGCCATGTAGATACAATGACCAGTTCATAGACTGTATCGTGAGAAGAGTAGTCCATGGTCATACACGTTATGTAATTAAGAGATGAGAGAAAATGTATAGGGGCATGTACAACTGTAACAGATAGACAAATGGATGGATGGATGGATAGTCAGATGGATGGATAGATGGATGGATGGATGGATGGATGGATGGATGGTATGACTACTACAGAGGAGTAGGTCCAGATGTGAAGTAGAGAGATTATAGACTACTTTGGACAAGGTCCAAAGTAGAAACTAACAGAGGAAGACTATCACAGGTAGAGTCAAAGGCAGAATGGAAGATGGACTACAATTGGATGAAGTCCAAAAGTGATTATATGACAGAGAGTCAAGGCTCCAGACTAGGGAGTACTCCCATAGTCCAGAGCTGGAGACTTACAAGGGCTGGAGCCCAAGTGAGAACAGAAATGGAGTTATATAGACAGCAGGATAAGTAAGGATATAAGCAATGATCAGACTGAGGCCTGTAGGAGTTGTACTACGAGTTTATATACTGTAGGTAGCATGCCAGAAGGTAAGTAAGCATAGTCCAAGACTATGTCAGAAACATAATAGTAAGTACAGCAAAACATCAGGCTATGAACTCGGAGATAAAACTTGTATGGATTAACTTATTGAGATAGAGGCAGAGATAACCAATAGCTGGAGGCAGAGATGACCAAGAGGTGAAGGCAGGGATGACTGAAAGGTGGCACAGGTATATCCTAAAAGGGGTAATGTACAGGTGCATGGGAATGGTTTTGGATATGAACATGGATTGGATATGGACACAGATTGGATATGGACATGGATTGGATATGGATATGGATTGGAACAGATATGGACATGGATTGGATATGGATTGGATATGGATTGGATGAGTGTGTCAGATCAGATATGTGAAGTGGATTGAGTGGGGATTGGATGGATGTGGATTTGAGCAGGATGTTATAGTGGAAGTAGAGTGTAGAATCCAGTATATGACACACAAGGTGTGTCTGTAATAGCACTTGCTGTGGGATCAGTTTTGACAGTTACTAAATAATATGCACCAAATGGAGCTAGATGGACTTAGGAAGGACATAGGTGGATGATGCATTCTGGATGGTCAGTATGAATGCCCTAGTATGATTCTTCCATATTCTATCTCTTTCTATTTTGTTCTAGAATCTTTTCTCTATGGACAATTTTTATTTGTAAGACTTTCAGAGTTGACTCATCATGTTTTGTCATGAATGTTCAGTCTTTGTAAGATCTTGAACCTTATTTGTAATATACTTAGTAAGTAGGAAAATTCATCTCATATAGATCATGAGATGACTCATTTATTTCTGTCATGCTTTGTAAGATTACAACTGTATTTATAATGTACTTAGTAAGTAGCTGATTCATCATATCACATGGTCTGGTTTGTAAGCCACCTTCTTACCAATCCAGCTGATGAATCATGCTTAGTAAGGGGATTCCAAAAAGGTATAAAAGGACCCCATTTTTGCATGTAATAAAAAACTTCCCTCTTTATACTCAGAATCTCAAAACTAGTGAGAATAAACTAAGACTTGAAGTGAAGGTAATACTAGACCCACTTTACAAAAAATTCTCAAAAACAAGTGAGATTACATAAGATTAAAGTGAAGGCAAAACTAGTGCCTAGAAGTTAAAAACTAAGAGACCATCTATCTGAGTTATATACTACCCAACTGTGGTTGACTATATAACAAATCTAACTTGTAAACTGTACAAATAAGCTTCATATATAACAAACTGAGACTCTTTCTTTCATCAGGAAGGAAGACACAAACTAGGAGAACACAACAAAGTTGAAACAGACTTTCATAGGTTGTAACAGGACCTACTAGGATGAAACATACCTAATATAAATCCAGAACACAGAACTTCCTATCAGTACCCACATATAAAGAAGAAGGACTGTTGAAACATACCCACCCAAGAACTCAGCACATTATCTCCCACAAAGTAGAAAAGTTGGAGACTGTGTACTTAAGAACTGGCAAGAAGTCTTATCCCTGTACAGCTGTGTTGTCACTGTATACATGTTCTATATAAGACCCTTTAGTAACAAGACAGTGGCAGATTCTTGATTACTCCTAGTGTCTGGTTAGTTGAAGTATTAGTAGATTTCATGTTGATCTTGTGGTTAGGCTGCAACAGTATAGAACCTAGTGAGCACCAGATTCTTGCCGGCATGATGAGGCATTCTGCACCTTGATCTAGTGTGCAGGTGAGGACGTGACCATTGGTAAGCATGAAGATTGATCACAGTGGGATGAAATGTTCAGCAACTATGTGACCTTCTGCATTCCTTGTGCAGAATCACTTGTAAGACTTCATCTGCTCCTTTGTTTCCAGTAGGGTTCCTAGCTCATTGACTGTAGTGGTATTAATGCTAACATGCTTGGTGGTTGTGGTGTTTTTCAGGCTCTTCTGTATCTCAGGTGCCATGGCTATCAGGTCTCACATTTGGATGTTGACTTTGGTATTGAGTATACAATCAACCATGTGCTTGTCAGCATTCTTGTCAGGTAAGCATACCTATATTGGGGGCCAGAAGGGTTAGCAGCACTTGTTATTGGCTTTGCAGGTGTTGATGATGAGGATGGGGTACTACCTATGGCAGAGGTAGCTGGCTTTGATACTTTAGCACCTGAATTAGGCACTGCTGAGGCTTTGACCTGCAGTAAAACCACTTCCTCTATCATGTCAGTGGCTTTGGGGGATGGTCCTGGTTGAGGTCACTCTGGCACATCTACACCATTAAAGCACACATTATTTCTCTTATCTGCTTTTCTAGTAGCAGAAGTGTCAGTATTTCTTGTCTTGTACTCAGCCTGTGAGATCTTTAGTAAAATGTCAAGATCCTCTTCTGCATCACTCCTGTGTTTAGTGCTTGTATGCATAAAGGTGGAGGGGTTGACATCAAGAACAGCATTGTGCTCATACTCCACATGGCAGTATGGGTTGCCTAGTACCATAGCATTGGCACCCATGGCAGGGGTCTTGTTAGCATGGTAGTGATCTACCTTCTGCTGCAGACTGCCCCATCCTGGAGGAAGGTTGCTGCCATCCAGCAAAAGCACATACTGTCCTCTTAGCAAAATTTTACTGTCACTATAGTATGTTTCTTTGACCTGGCAATCCCTATTCCCTGGTATGAAGAATACTCCTTTTTGATAATGACACCTGGGGTGGTTGGCTGTATTAGCAACTGTGAAGCAGGTTGCTGTGCAGGGCCCTATGTTGAACTAGTGTAGTCAGTCTTAGGTGCTGATGCCAGTGGCATGCTCAGTAACAAGAATACAGCTGTGTTATATACTACCATGATGTTGTATGGATTGTCTGGGTGATGATCACTGAGCTTAATCTCAAGCTGCCATATAATAGCAGTCTTGGCAGTAATGTGAAATCTGTCAAGGAAAAGATGATCCTGCTCAATTTTAGTGAGCTTCTTCTTCATGATCAAGTGCCTTGATATCTTGAAGAACTTGTGGTAATACTGGCCTAGCTCCTCTTGTAAGGTCATCAGCACATGGACCTGCTCTGCACAGAGATTTTTGAGGTCAGTACAGGTGAAGTGGTGTTTCCTTCACATCCAGGATACAAAAGTTTTACTGCTGCTACAAACTTCTTCCAATTGGGTAGAGTAGCCTCTTCAAGCATTTTCCAAGTCTCTTCCTTCTTGATAGGTGCATATCTGAGTGCTGCCTTTATCCGCTGCTCATTGGTGAGCATTGCATGATCAGCAATAGCATCTACATCTTCAAGGAGTGGTATAAGGCAGGCTGGGGTGCCATCAAATTTGGGTGCTGCATCTGTGCCTTGGAGTAGCATATGAAATGGGGCTGACATGATTTGTTGTAGGAATGTAGGCTTTGGAGCAAACATAGGATGTGCTTGCACAGCAATCCAATTATAAATTGTTGGCATGGTTGGTGGTTGGTTAGTGATGCATTTATAAAGTGACAACACAGAGGGCTGTTGTGGAGGGATCAGGGATTCTTTATCTGGTGAAGGTTGGTGGTATAGTGACCATATTGCCACTAGGCTCATGTCCTAGATAATCTACACTTGTCTCAAGTCATAGCCAAGGGAGCTGAATGCCAAGTGGCATTTGTACTGACCATCTGAACTGTGTTGTCCATCTATGTCCATCCTAAATCCATCTAGCTCCATTTGGTGCATATTATTTAGTAACTGTTGAAACTGATCCCATGGCAAGCGCTATTACATGTACGCTGTGGCAGTCAAACATTCTGTGACTTGCCAATAGTCATTTTATGAAGTTTCCATCAAACCCCATCATTTCCAAGGTTTCAGACCCTTGGACCTGCAGTTTCTGAGATTCCTGCACTTTGGAAACCTTTTCACTTGTCCTCCCCATGTCCAGTCCAGTCCTAGCTAACCCCACTGGTGTGTAGTCATTGATATTTTCATTCCTGATGCATTGCACAGTGTTATTACATGTATTCTCACAAGCCACAGTACCTCATGGCTTATTACATAGAATTTCAGACCCAAAGTGAATTTGCCCAGTTTCACCTATAGTACTCCAGACTTTCATGTAGCATGTTATAAGGGACCCATAGATACTATTCCATACCATCCTATAGAAGGGGGATTGCCTCAGATACTTGGTTCCTGTCTAACAAGCCATAGGCAGGCAATATTATCATTCATTCATTATCATTGTGCAAAATACTATCCTCATCATCATATCAACCCTCCCAGTCATTACCAACCTGTGGATCCAAAATTCCTGCGCATCAGACATTGCATATAGCCATCAGATTTGACCATAGAGCTCTGGACTTTCATGTCCCATATAGTGCGCACTTTCTTTTACCTCAGTAGACAGCAGATCCCTTGGGTTGAACGTAGTTGTCCTACAAGTGTAGCAGCTAGGCAAGACTTTGACATATACTAGACTAGGTGGTAGTTCACTATCATACTAGCTAGATTGTAGTTTTTACAATGTCTTGTGCTGCAGTACTCAGCAGCATTATTACATATTCTGCCTATTTGCCTCATGCTCTTGCTACTATACTCGCCTATCCATTCCAGTTGCTCGTGCACCATGTTAAAAAGCCTCTCAAATATTTTTCATACTTCACTTCCTCTGTCCATGGTAGCTGTAGAAGTCTCTTGTAGTATTGATCATTTGTTTTGTGCAATCTATCTTTGTTTTGCCTTAACTTTTGACCAATCAGCACTTAGTACTGCTATAAGTTGCCATGAAATACTACGAGCTAAGTGCTCATCCTTTTAAACTTTCATTTTTGATCGTGGAGTCTCAGACCACTGCCAGTGATTCTTGCTGTTACTGTTACTTTTGTTTGTTACTGCAGTTAAGCACTCATCTTTGGGAGTCTGCCGCTATCGCTACTTTCAGTATTGCTAACAAGCACACTTGCCATCGAAGTTCTTACTCTTGATTCATCTTATTCTGTCATGGTACCCCTGATAGTGGTAACCTTTGGAGTAGTCTCTTTGCTCCAGTGTTTAGTCTTACTGCATTCTCTCGCTAACTAACTAAAGGAAATTGCTTCTATTGCAGTCCTCTCAGGTCAAAAGGTGTACTCACACCTTCAGTAGGATAAATAGCTGTGTCTATATATAGGCCAGTTGTTATTTCCTTGTTTCAATTGGAGCCCACCACAAGGGGACCATAGAAGCACTAACACTGGAGCCATCCAGCTGTATACTCGGAAGCCACACCAAGCAAGCACAATCCACAGCACTACTTGAAATACCACCAGAAGTATTGCCAGAACCAGAGATCGCAGAGTCCAGCCAACACACTAGCACTGATGAAGCCACTGTTCACTGACATCTTACATGTGATGACCTGCTAACTGATCATGAAGACATGCCAGTAGACAAATTCCTGCTAGGATCCTTTGAGCCCAAAGAATCCCAAGTACCCTTCATTCTTGTTGACACTCCTTCTATGGAATCATCCTTAACACCATCAGCACCATCCTGCCAACCCTCACCAGATAAGGAATTCCTCATTCCTCCACAACAGCCTTCTGTGTGTCACCTCATAAGCACATCACTAACCTACCACCAACTGTACCAGCAATCCATACTTGGGTTGCTGTCCAAGCACATTCTATCCTCACACCAAAACCTACATTCCTACAACAAATCATGTCTGTTCCATTTTGCATGCTGCTCTGAGGCACAGACACTGCACCTAAATTCAATGGCATGCCAGCCTACCTGATACTGTTCCTTGAAGACATAGATGCCATCACTGATCATGCAATGCTCACAGACAAGCAGTGGATAAAGGCAGTGCTCAGATATGTGCCTATTGAGGAGGCAGGGACTTGGAAAATGCTTGATGAGGCTACTCTGCCTGACTGGAAGAAGTTTGTAGCAGTGGCAAAACTTTTGTATCCTGGATGTGAAGGTGACTGCCATTTTACCTGTACTGACCTTGAAAATCTCTGCACAGAGCAAGTCTGTATGCCGATGACCTCACAAGAGGAGCTAAGCCAGTATTACCACAAGTTCTTCAAAATATCATGGCACTTGATCATAAAGAAGAAGCTCACCAACCTTGAGCATGATCATCTTTTTCTTGATGGATTTCACACTACTGCCAAGACTGTGTTACGACTGGGATGAGCTCGTTGAACGACAGTTCAAAAGAGAACAGCGGTCGTTAACGTATCAATGCTTTACGTATAAAAGAATACTATGTTGTCAGACGACTGAGACAGGTTCATGCTGTGAAGCAAGATGAAACTGGCTAAGTCGAATATAATCATGTTCAGATGAAGACTTAGGGGTGCTAAGACTTCGAAGACGACTTCACAATGACGACTAGAATTGAGAGGCTCTAGCGAAGGATGTTCCAGGTAAAACCCAGTAAGATTCAAGTGAGGAATCTACAAGTACAGGAAGGCCTTTAAATACTAAAGTACGTAGAGACTTTAGGGCAGGTCTGGGATAGATGTAAATGGTATATAGCTGTGCGTGTATGGTATGCACGGCATGAGTCAATAGAACATGATAGATCGTCATGGAAAGTATGAGTCAATAGAATGTCATGGAATGATGACATCAATGGAATGTTACAGAATAAGATGGAACAAAGTACAAACATACAGTCAAGTGACTGTGAGAGAAAGTCAAGGTCATCTGACCGTGTAAGAGTACAACTGATAAGGTAATAATGACATAAGCGAGAGGAAAATGAATAGGGGGCATATGACGATTGTAACAGACTGCTAGTATGCAGTGGTGTCACAACCCTTTTAACCACTCAAGGCAGGGGCAGAGACTAGGACTCAAACTAAGGTTATCACAAGAGAAAAGATATGAGCAGTGATGTCTGATTGCTACTCTAGGTAGATACAAGAGGTTTAAACTAAAGAACTACTATGACAAAACTAGCTAACTATATAGACATATTGAAACTGAGATACAAACTGAGTCTGAAACTACTAGCCAATTAGAAAATAGAAAAGAGAATTGTACAATGTGATATTGTGACATTGTTGATGACATTATATTCTAGAAGGTTCTGAGGTCATGTGATACTATCTTATCTTATCTTATCTGATAGCATCATAAAAGACCTCTTTATCTTCATCAGGAAGTTCAACTATAGAAGTGGATGTAGGTATTTCAATAGGGTTAGGGTTTGTCTTAGTGCTGGGTTTAGGCGCTTTAGGGAAATTGAGGAAAGAATAATGGTTTGTATGAGGAATTCATGACAGGTGGCTTGAGATTAAGCTCACCAATCATCACCCAGATGATCCATATGATATCATGGAAGTATATAATGCAGCTGTATTTCTGCTACTGAGCATGTCACCAGCATCAGCTTCTAAAACTGGCTACACTAGTTGTCATGGGGCCCTGCACAGCAACCTGCTTTGCAGCCCCTGATACAACCGACTACCCCACGCATCATTATTAAAAAGGAGTATTCTTCATACCACTGTGTTTTCTGTTGGTCAGAAGAGCATGGGAATAAAGATTGCCAGGTCAAAGAAGTCTATTATAAGAATGGTAAGATTTTGCTAAGAGGCCAGTATGTGCTTTTACCAGATAGAAGCAACCTTCCACCAGGACAGGGCAGTCTGCAGCAGAAGGTAGACTGTTACCATGCTAACAAAACCCCCACCACAGGTGCCAATGTTATGGTACTAGGCAACCTGTACTGCCATGTGGAGCATGAGCACAATGCCATTCTTGAGGTTGACACCTCTGCTTTTATACATACAAGCACTAAACATAGGAATGATGCCAAAGAAGACCTTGACCTTTTACTAAAGATCTTGCAGAGTGAATTTGAGACTAGCGATACTGATGCTTATGCCACCAGAAAAGCAGACAAGGGAAAGAATGTGTGCTTTGATGGTGTAGATGTACCACAGTGACCTTGACCAGGACCATCTTCCAAAGCCACAGACATGGTAGAGGAAGTGGTTTTGCCACAGGTCAAAGCCTCAGCAGTGCCTAATCCAGGTGCTAAAGTATCACAGCTAGCAACCCCTGCCACAGGTAGTACTCCATCCTCATCATTAATGCCTGCAAAGCCATCAACTAGTACTGCTAACCCTTCTGGCCCTCAATATAGGTATGCTTACCTGCTGGAGGACAAGGATGCTGACAAGTGCATGGTTGATCATATACTTGACACCAGCATCAACATCCAAATGCAAGACCTGATAGCCATCGCACCCGAGATATGGAAGAGTCTGAAAGACACCATGACCACCAAGCACATTAGTGTTAACACCACTACAGTCAACGAGTTAGGAACCTTGCCAGAAACAAAGGAGCAGATGAAGTTTTACAAGCAATTCTGCACAAGGGATGCAGAAGGCCGCATAGTTGCCAAACATTTTGTCCCACTGCAATCAATCTTTGTGATTACCAACATCCTCACCTGCACACTAGATCAAGGTGCAGAATGTCTCATCATGCTGGCAAGAATCTGGTGCTCACTAGGTTCTATACTTGTGGCCTGACCACAAGATCAACATGAAGTCTGCTAATACTTTGACTGACCAGATGCTAGGAGTGATCGAGAATCTGCTGCTTGATTTTGGCACTAGAGAAATGCTATTTCAAGTACAAGTAGTTGAGAATGCTAACTTTGAACTTTTGCTAGGGAGACTGTTCTACATGATGACTATGTTACATGGAAGATGCTGTTACAATCGTTGTACGCCCCTATTCATTTCTCTCTCTGCTTATGTCACTATTACCTCAACAGTTGTATACTTACACGATCAGGTGATCGTTCACTTCTCTCACAGTCACTTGACTGTACGTTCTATTCTGTTCTCTCGCGTTCTGTAACATTCCATGGACTTCTATGCCATGTTGTCATTCTACGACGTTCTCTATGACTCATACGTTCTTGTACATTCCATTACGTTCCATTGACTCATATCGACTCATAGACCTGCCCTAAAGCTACCTATGTACTTTAGTATTTAAAGGCCTTCTTGTACTTGTATATTTTTCACTTTAATCTTACTGGGTTTTACCTGGAACATCCTTCGCTAGAGCCTCTCAACTCTAGTCGTCATTGTGAAGCTAGCTTCTAAGTCTTAGCACTCCTAAGTCTTAGCCTGAACCTAGTTATATTCAACTTAGCCAGTTTCGTACTGCCTCCTTGTACGAAACCGTCTGAGTTGTCTGACAACGTCGTAGTCTTTTCTACGTAAAGCGTTGATACGTTAACGACCGCTGTTCTCTTTTGAACCGTCGTTCAACGAGCCCATCCCAGTCGTAACAGATGCACCAAGTGGCAAGCAGGACCTTATGCTCACTGATCCTAATAACAGCAAAGTTATCTTGCTTCATGTTGACTCATGCAATATGACCACCTTTGGTACTCCACTAGGACCACACCAGTTAACTATGCTTCCTATGGGGCATGCTAATGGTGTACAACTCTTCCAAGGTGACATTTGCTTCATTCTACAGGACAAGATCCTGATGTATATGTTTCTGTTCATCGACAATATCACCATCAAATTGGTGAAAATGCAGTACCAAAGAGCTGATAGCTCATATGAGACTATCCCAGAAAATGATGGCATTCACTGCTTCATCTGGGAACATCTTACTGTGGTTAATCAAGTTTTGCACCACTTGCATATGGTTGGACTAACCATGTTGGCAAAAAAGTTCATTCTAGCAGCACCTACTGCTAACATTGTCAGTCATATGTGTACTTTCGAAGGACGCATACCTGAAGAATCAAAGGTACAAAGAATCCATGATTGGCCTGAGTGTAGCACTGTAATGTGTTACAATCGTTGTACGCCCCTTATTTCTTTCTTCTATTCTTTCTTGATTATGTCATCATTCCCTTGTATATCACTTTCGCCCATGGTCACTTGACCGTACGTTCATACGTGACTCATTCTGACTCCTTTCCTTTCTGACGTCATACGTTCAACACGTTGTATTTCGCTGCCTTCCTTATCTGGATACGTAGTCGTTACCTATCTTCTCGAGCCTGCCCTAAAGGCCATACCTACTTACATATATAAGCTCGAGTAGATATGTTGTATTTCCTCATTCTAATCTTACTGGGTTTTACCTGGATTCTTCCTTCGCTAAGGACCCCCAATCCTTAGTCGTCTAAGATCGTATCTAAGCTTAGCACACCTAAGTCTTAGTCTAAAGCGACGCTTACTTGTCTCGACTCAGCTAGTTCTGTGTAACCCTACTCGGACCTATCTTCGTCGTTACTTTGAACCCACGACTCTAGATACTGCTTGTTTGCGGCAGTCGTGTTCAGAACTATCCCAGTTCGTAACAAAAGATTAGAATCAATCGAAACCGTCGACTATCTAGTCTTCGGCCCCCACCCACCGACCTGATCAATCCGATCAGAAAGTCCTAGCGGACAGCCAGACCACGCGCTTAGGCAAGAAGGATTACACTCCTGTTCGACATTACTATTTGCCCAGAATGTCGACGAAAGATCATGAATTCAAGATTGGTATGCCCACCATCTTTGACGGAGAACGAACCACTGCCAAATCGTTCCTCCTATCGTGCCATGCTTACATGGATATCAACGAAAAGCTATACACTACCAATCAGCAGAAGATCATCTTTATCTGCTCGTTCATGGAGAAAGGAAACGCTCGCTTATGGAAGGAACATTTCCTCGAAGAAGCCCATTCTAAGAAGCCCCACGAATATGGCAAACTCGACGACTTCCTTAAAAGCTTTAACAAAGCTTTCGAACCCCTTGACCCAGCCAGATCGGCAATCACTAAGCTTAGAGACCTGAAGCAAGGCAACAAAGACCTGCAGACGTACGCAGCCGACTTCACCCTCCTGATGAACCAAGCAGGAATCACCGACGAGCTGACCAAGATCCAATTCTTCCAAGACAGTCTCAATATGGGAATCCTCACCCATCTATTCAATACCGGAGACGTCATGGATACTCTTGACGAAGTCATCACCACCTGTGTTAACATCAATAACGCTTATCACCGCCTTCAATCAATTCGTAACCGTCACCAACCCCAGAAGAAGTCTCAGAAGTACAGAAATACCCGTTACTCCTCCTCTCGCGATCCGAACGCTATGGAGGTTGATCGCCTTACTCACGCCGAGAAGGTCGATCTGATGAAGAAGGGCAGATGCTTCAATTGTAAGCAGCCCGGGCACCATGCGAATAGTTGCCCGAAGAAGAAGGAGCACTCCACTCCTGTACGCCAGACCGAAACCGAAGCCTCTGGGTCTGGGTCGAAGATCGAAAAAGTAGAAAGCGATGATGAAGAAACCATGAGGCGGTTGGCCCAGGATTTTTGATCTGGAGAAATAAATCGACGTATGTTTCTCCATCTGTACTTTTACGACTTGTACGTGCTGTAGGTGAACGAAAGGAACTTCGTGTTCCCATTACCCTTATTTCACGTACTCGTCCGAAATCCGTCGAAACCACCGCTGTCATCGACTCAGGAGCAGCCGGAACCTTCATCTCTGAAAAATTCGTGAACCTCCATAACATCTCGCGAAGACGACTTAGTAAACCATTCAAGGTTACTACTGCCGATGGCTCCTATGTAAAAGGGGGCCCGATCACCCACTATTGTCTACTCGTTGTCAAGATAGACGATCGAACCATGTACGGGAAATTCAATATAACCCGTCTTGGACGAAGGGACCAGATTCTTCTTGGTATCCCTTGGCTACGCGCCATGAACCCGGTCATCGACTGGACCGCCGAAACAGTGACACTATCATGCACAAAGAAGTCGGATCTTATCGAAATAGATGTCGATACTGATAGAAAGAAGGCAAAGCTTCCCCTCCTTTTTAACCATTCAATTCCAACCTCGAAATGGAAGAATTCGAAACTTCCACACTCTACGGCTCCCTGTACCCGCGCCTCAGCCCCTTTAGTGCCTGTTCTGACTCCAACCATTGACACCCCAGAGACCAACCCTCTGCCTCCGCTCCCACCTGCTCCGAAACCACCATCTCCGATGATCACCAAACCAACTCTCCCGAGCGAAACTCAACCTATCTCCCCTATCCCAAAACCTGCGAAGAGACGCAACGAAAGAGAGCCATCACCTCAGCCAGCACCCGTTCCTAAAGAACAATGGTCACCGGAGGAGCAGCGAAAGTATGTTAGACAAGCGGAGGAGCCACCAGCTGGGTCACGAGCTGAAAAGAAGGTACAATTAGATCTCGAAGAAGGACGAGCAACGGAGAAAGAGTTTCTTGAAGGAAAACCGTTCCTCACCCCAGACGACCCCGTAGCCATCAGAGAAGAACCCCCAATGCTAGTACCCTCTCCAGAAGAGGACGAACCATTCTTCAATACGATGCAAGATGTCTGGACCGAACCGGAAGTCCGGAACGTGGCTACCTATGAATTAAAGGAGGGAGAATTTCTAGTGGAATACGACATAGAGGGGTTGCAGATGAGGATCGTTGAAGAAGTATCCATGGATACCCCCCTTACTCGTGATGGTACCTCCCGACTGGAACAACTACCGAACTACTCCCGAGTATCACTCGCCCCACCTTCATTCGAAGAAACTACGAAGTTTAGCAATAAAGCTCAAGAATTCGCTACCGACGAAAAGGAGAAGAAGAAGAGAAGTTTCGAAGAACTTGTCCCCGCCTATCTCCATGAATTCCGCGACATCTTTACGAAAGAAGGGCTTAATAAACTCCCTCCGGAACGACCGAATATCGACCATCGTATAGAAACCAAACCAGGATTTGTCCCTCAGACGTCAAAGATTTATCTGCTATCGGGAAAGGAGAGAGAAGCTGTCAAAATGTTTATCGATGAAAACGTCGCCAAGGGCTTCATCTCGGAGTCTAAATTGCCCCAAGCCAGTGGCTTCTTCTTCGTTGGAAAGAAAAGCGGGGAGCTGCGTCCATGTCAGGATTACCGTTACATTAACGATTGGACGATCAAAAACGCGTACCTGCTCCCCTTGCCCGTTTCCCTAATTGCTCGACTCCACGACGCACGCTTCTTCACTAAAATGGATATCCGTTCCGGATACAACAACATCCGAATTCACCCTGACGACTGCTGGAAAGCCACTTTCACAACCGAATTCACCCTGACGACTGCTGGAAAGCCACTTTCACAACCGAATTTGGTTTATACGAACCAAACGTAATGTTCTTTGGCTTATGCAATTCCCCTGCTACGTTCCAAGCCTATATGAACCGAACATTTCAGCAGGAGATCAACGAAGGGTGGATGGTGATTTACATGGACGATATCCTGATTTTCTCGAAGACTCTGCAAGAACACCAGCAGCGTACTCGTCGGGTACTCGAATGAATACGACAAGAGCAACTTTTCCTGAAACCTGAGAAATGCACCTTCGATGCCGAAGAAGTTGAATACCTCGGAATGATCATACGCCCCGGAGAAGTTGCCATGGACTCCGCCAAAACCAAGGGTATTGCAGAATGGCCAGTTCCACGAACCGTGAAAGACGTCCGATCTTTCCTCGGATTTTGTAACTTCTACCGAACGTTCATTTCCCATTATTCCGACATCGCCCGACCACTCATCGAACTTACGAAGAAGAATTCCAATTTTAATTGGACAACCGATTGCCAGGACACCTTCGACACGTTAAAAGCTAAGTTTACCCAGCAACCGGTACTTCGGAATCCTGATCCACTTCGGCAATTTGCGGTTGCTACCGACGCTTCCCTTGTTGCGACAGGGGCTGTTTTACTTCAGACCGACGAAAACGGGGTTTACCATTCCTGTGCCTATCTTTCACAATCCCTTAACCCCGCGGAATGCAATTATCAGATCTTCGACCGGGAATTACTAGCCGTAATCCGCACCCTTACTGAATGGCACCATTATCTCGAAGGAAACCCACACCCGGTTATCATCTTCACCGATCATAAGAACCTCCTCTATTTCCGCACCGTGCAGAAATTGACCAGACGACAAGCCCGTTGGCAACTCATACTTTCCACCTTCGACATCGAACTACATCACGTCGCTGGAACCAAATTAGCCGCCCCTGATGCCCTCTCCCGTCGCCCTGATCATGATTCTGGCGGTCATGATAATGAAGATACCATACTTCTTCCTGATTCCCTTTTTGTCCGACTCATCGACTCAGATCTACTTGATGTATTGGGTTCTTCTGACCCTCTCGATGATCCACTTTTGAAAACGGCGTCAGACGCCTTAGATGGTGTATGCCTCCCACCTATGAAGTCTGCCCTCTCTGACTGGCGGATTGATAACGGTGTCCTCTACTTCCGCGATTGCGCCTACATTCCCCCTGCTCATCGCGCCGCCCTCCTTGCCCGTCATCATGATCACCCTGCTGCTGGTCACCCCGGTCGTTTCAAAACTGAGGAGCTTGTCAAACGTGAGGCCTGGTGGCCCTCCATGGGGGTCTATATCCGCAAATATGTCGAGGGTTGCGCCCTTTGTCAGCAAATGAAAGCGGACACTCATCCCGTTCGCCCCCCGCTTAACCCCATTCCCTCTTCTGCGACTCGCCCTTTTTTGCAGGTCTCCATTGACCTCATCACCAATCTGCCCGTTAGCAACGGCTTTGATAGCGTCATGGTCATGGTAGACCATGGGCTTACGAAGGGGGTAATTCTCATCCCTTGCTTGAAAACGATCACCTCCGAAGGCGTAGCAAAACTATTTTTGAAACATGTCTACCGCCGCTTCGGCCTCCATGATAAAGTCATATCGGACCGCGGTCCACAATTCCTGTCCAGATTCTCGAAAGAACTCGCCCGACTCTTGAACTACCAAATCGCCCCATCCACCGCTTATCATCCACAAATGGACGGGCAAACCGAAAGGCTCAATCAAGAGCTTGAAACGTACCTTCGCATCTACTGCCGAAACAATCCCGACGAATGGGTAGAACACCTTCCTATCACGGAATTCATCCACAACCACCGAAAACACAACGCCCGAAACGCCTCCCCTTTCTTCCTCATGATGGGATACAAACCATGTGCTATTCCTCATCTTATCCCCGACTCCCCTGTACCATCCACGGAGGAACAAGTACGCTTACTTCAGAAGATCAGAGAAGAGGCGATCACATGCCATAACCTAGCTATGCAAAAGATGGCTGAATGATCTCATGGGAAGAAATACACCCCGTGCAAGATCGCCGATAAAGTGTGGTTATCCGCAGAAAATCTCCAACTAAAACTCCCCTCCCGGAAACTCGCACCGAAGCGTTACGGACCTTTCCTGATCGAAGAAGTCTTATCACCCATCACATTCAAACTCCACTTACCGAAACAATGGAAGATTCACCCCGTGTTTCACGCCTCAGTCTTATCTACCTATAGCGAAACTGACGTACATGGCCCGAACTTCCTAGAACCACCGCCTGACATCATTGAAGAAGAAGAAGAATACGAAGTTGATGCAATCTTATCCCACAAAGGGTCCGGCAAACGCCGACGATATCTTGTATCCTGGAAAGGGTACTCATCAGCCGATAACGAATGGATCCCAGAAGACAATCTCCGAAACTCCGCTCGAATTCTAAAGGCATATAAGACAAAGCACACCCTCTGATACTCTCTAACCTGATCCACCACAGTCAAGTACCGAACGTCTTAAAAATGTCTTTTACTTCCGCCGCTGTTTCCGACTCTGAAATCACCCTCGTTAACCGACCATCATTCATCACCCCAGTACCCCTTGCCCGCCAGTATGCCGTCGCTGACCTCGATGACCCCCAATCCTCCGACACCGACCTCAAAGACCCCTCACATGAAAACTACCCAAACATCATTGCCAACATCAAGAACACCTCCCTTATCATCTCCGCCCTCCTTTGCCAGGGGCACGCCATCGAGATTGACAACCGGCTCCAACGCCACCACAACCACGTTCCCCAACTCGTCGTCAACCTCATCTGAACTGCCTCTCTATTGGGCAGACTTGCTACCGAAATCCCAGATGAGCACGTCCGTCAACGCCTTTACCATATTGAAAGATGCCTCCAGCATTACAGCGTGCTGCTGCTTCCTGATACTTTTAAAAGCAATGTTGAGGAAGTCATTCATATCATTGCAGAATGACGAGCGGGTGTTGCTCGCCCTCCGTCACCGTACGCTACTAGCCGAACGCATACGTCGCTCACCTCTTCCTATTCGACACCTCATCCCCACGTTGATGCTCTTCGTGGCCTATTATCTAGTGTCGAGGAGGCATCGACCTTCATCGTGAAAGACCTTCACCTCCGCGTGGCAGGATGTCCTACTGCACAAAGAACCTTAGAACGTATCGCTACCACCGCTCTCCCCTCCTATGCAGAAAAGACGCACCCTGATTGGGTTGGCGATGCCACCCTTGCCACACAGCTAACATTGCTGAAGATTCACCCCCCTCTCATCATCCCACCGGAGGAAGAACTTGCCTCCACCACGCGTATTCTGGAAGAGACCAACTTTGTCTGTACCGAGGAGCATCCCGAAGCCCTCTATACAGCATTCACCGACACTCATGAAGAAATCGTCGCTGCCAGAGCAGTCCCAGATACACTTGACCTTCACAAGGATCTTCCTACCGCCACCCTTATTGACCCGTCAGCCTCTGGGCAGGTCCCCGTTGATGCATTCGGGCAGACTTCCCCTTCTTCACCTGACAAACTCCTTGCTGCTGCCGAAGAAGCAGTAACGCCTTCATCTCCCCCTTTTCAGGGATCTCTACCAGACGATCGACCATCTCGAAACCGAAAGCGCCGTCGTGGCGTGGCATATGGCAAAAGAAACTCACGCTCTGCTAGTCCTCGACCGCTTCCTATCCCTTCCCCACTCCATCAATCTCATTCCAACCATGACAAGAATATGAAATGTCGAATCTGTCACGAGCTTGGTCATCGTCAGATCAACTGCCCTCAGTATAAATGTTGTATCTGTGAGAACTACCAACCTGGCCATCTCACCCTGTACTGCCCTTGGTTTCATGGAACGCCACCATTCACTCTTACGCACAGGGATGACGGCTTCTACCAAGCGCTATTCATCTGGGAGACGCACCTTGATTCAGTCCACTCCGCCGTTCCCAGAATCAACGAGAAGCAGCGGGAGGAGCTTAGATGACGAGGTGCTGAAGAAGCTGCGTACATGATGCGTCGCACTGGAGGAGACGAAGAAGATGACTTTGAATATTCTGACGATCCCATCTACTACCATAACCAAAGTGACTAAGTCGGTGACTTTGTCCATAAAACGGGGGTAATGTTACAATCGTTGTACACCCCTTATTTCTTTCTTCTATTCTTTCTTGATTATGTCATCATTCCCTTGTATATCACTTTCGCCCATGGTCACTTGACCATACGTTCATACGTGACTCATTCTGACTCCTTTCCTTTCTGACGTCATACGTTCAACACGTTGTATTTCGCTGCCTTCCTTATCTGGATACGTAGTCATTACCTATCTTCTCGAGCCTGCCCTAAAGGCCATACCTACTTACATATATAAGCTCGAGTAGATATGTTGTATTTCCTCATTCTAATCTTACTGGGTTTTACCTGGATTCTTCCTTCGCTAAGGACCCCCAATCCTTAGTCGTCTAAGATCGTATCTAAGCTTAGCACACCTAAGTCTTAGTCTAAAGCGACGCTTACTTGTCTCGACTCAGCTAGTTCTGTGTAACCCTACTCGGACCTATCTTCGTCGTTACTTTGAACCCACGACTCTAGATACTGCTTGTTTGCGGCAGTCGTGTTCAGAACTATCCCAGTTCGTAACATAATGCATGTGTGGAGCTTCCTCAGTACTTGTGGTGTCTTGCATATTTTCATCAAGGACTTCATCAAGATAGCACAACCACTAGTGGTGCTAACCCATAAGAACACCATGTTTGAATAGGGTCATGATCAACAGGTAGCTATGCAAGTGCTTAAAAATGCTATCATGCAGTCGCCAGTGTTAAAACTGCTAGACTATGAATCTGGATGTGAGGTTTTTCTTGCCATTGACACTTCTTCTATTGCTGTAGGTTTTATCCTCTTGCAACTCAGCAAGGACAAGAAGCGCTATCCTAGCCACTTTGGTTTGCTCACACTTACAGAAGTTGAAAGCTGATACTCCCAAGTGAAGCTAGAGCTGTATGGTTTGTTCCATGCACTACAAGCCATGTGAGTGTATATCTTCAGCATCACCAACCTTATGGTTGAGGTTGATGCCAAGTACATCAAAGGGATGATCAATAACCCCAACTTGCAGCCTAACATGTCTATCAACTGGTGGATCACAGGTATACTCCTTTTCCAATTCAAGCTTGTGCATGTACCTGTGGATAAGCATACTGGCACTGATGGCCTCTCAAGGAGACCTGCTGCTGATGAGGATCCCACTGAGGAAGATGACCATGAAGATTGGTTAGATTTCATGTACTCATTTAGTGATTGTACTTGTGCTGTTGTTACAATCGATGTACACCCCTATTCATTTCTTTCCTGCTTATGTCACTATTACCTTATCAGTTGTACTGTTACATGGTCATATGACCTCGACCTTTCTCCCACAGTCACTTGACTGTATGTTCGTATCTTGTTCCGTCTCGTTCTGTTACATTCCATGACATTCTATTGATCCATAGCATTCTATGACATTCCATCGCCTTCTGTTGACTCATATCGTTGTATACCATATGTGGTTGTTTGTCATTTATATCTACCTCAGACCTGCCCTAAAGTACCTATGTACTTTAGTATTTAAAGGCCTTCCTGTACTTGTAGATTCCTCACTTGAATCTTACTGGGTTTTACCTGGAACATCCTTCGCTAGAGCCTCTCAACTCTAGTCGTCATTGTGAAGTCGTCTTTCTAAGTCTTAGCACTCCTAAGTCTTAGCCAAACACGATTATATTCGACTTAGCCAGTTTTGTCTTGCTCCAAGCACGAACCTGTCTCAGTTGTCTGACAATGTCGTACTCTTTTGTACATAAAGCGTTGACCCGTTAAATGACTGCTGCTCTCTTTTGAGCCATCGCTCAATGAGCCCATCCCAGTCGTAACAGCTGTTGCCTGTCATATACTGGATTCTACACTCCACTTCCACTATAACATCCTACTCAAATCCACATCCATCTAATCCCTACTCAATCCAGTCCACATACCCAATCTGATACACTTGTCTGATTCATATCTGATCTGAGACACTCATCTGATCCATATCTGATCCATATCTAATCCATGTCCATATCCAATCCAATTTGTGTCCATATCAAATCTGTATCCATATCTGATCTGTGTTCATATCCAAAACCATTCCTGTGCACCTGCATATTACCCCTTTTAGGATATACCTATGCCACCAGCTCTTGGTCATCCCTGCCTCCAGCTATCAGTCTCTCTGCCTCCATCTCGATAAGTTATTCCATACAAGTTTTATCTCCGAGTTCATAGCCTGATGTTTTGCTGTACTTACTATTATGTTTCTGACATAGTCTTGGACTATGCTTACTTACCTTCTGGCATGCTACCTACAGTATATAAACTCATAGTACAACTCCTGCAGACCTCAGTCTGATCATTGCTTATATCCTTACATATCCTGCTGTCTATATAACTCTGTTTCTGTTCTCACTTGGGCTCCAGCCCTTATAAGTCTCTGGCTCTGGACTATGGGAGTACTCCCTAGTCTGGAGCCTTGACTCTCTGTCATATGATCACTTTTGGACTTCATCTGATTGTAGTCCATCTTCCATTCCACCTTCAACTCTACCTGTGGTAGTCTTCCTCTGTTAGTTTCTACTCCGGACCTTGTCTGAAGTAGTCTATACTCTCTCTACTTCACATCTGGACCTACTCCTCTATAGTAGTCATACCATCCATCCATCCATCCATCCATCCATCCATCCATCCATCCATCCATCTGTCCATCCACACATCTGTCCATCCATCTATCTATCCATCTATCCATCCATCTGTCCATCCATCCATCTGTCCATCCATCCATCATCCATCTGACACTCTGCTACTCCTACCTTTGGACATCCATACCTTTGGACCTTTGGACATCTGGACCACCTTTGGATCCTCATACCTCCGGACCTTCAGACCCTTGGTCCTATGGTCCTGTCCTATTCTATCCTTCATCCTATTGTGTAACATCCTTCACTTGTTCTACTCTGGTCTTCATCCAAGTAGTCTTGTCATCATCCCCTATCATCCAGAAATAGTTCCAGCACATTCCCACACTCATCTGGAAGTCCTTTGAAGCTCTATTGAGCTATCCTGCCCTAGAGGTCATTCTGGACTATGTCCAGACTTCACCAGAACTCTCCTTAGAACTTCATCTGAAATTAAAAGGCAATACTCAGGTAAGGGGCACAGCATATGAGCTGAGTCCAAAGCTCTTTATGATCTATTAACCCTCCAAGCATATTTCTAACATTGCCAGTCCTTATACTAACCTCATGCATCACTCTCACTCATCACCCATACCATGCATGCTAACACATCCACCCACACTACTTGTATGCCTGGGAACCACAACTGCAACTGCCAATGAGCACCAGATCCCATGCTCCAAAGCAGCACTAGTGCAAGATAGCTGATTGCTCAGGGTGCAACAATTTCTTACTGACTGCAAAAGACCAGCAGGCCTAACTAATGATGAATTCACTTCATTTGTCACAATGGTAGCTCATTACTTTGTGATAGGGGAAAGTTTGTTCCAATGGCAGACACATGGCAAGCATCAACTAGTGGTGCTGGTAGCTAAATGGCTTTGTATCCTGAAAGAAGCCCATGATGATCTTGGACACAAGGGAGTATTCTCAACATGCACTAGACTTCTTTTACATTTTTGGTGGCCCTATATTACTGATAATATCAAATGGTACAACAGGACTTGTCATGAGTGCCAGATCAGGCAGACTGTTAAGACTGTACTCAATAGGTAAGAGATCTGAAGGGCTTTGGCCTCAGTTCATGCACTGCGCCCATTTCCTGAGTATTGCTCCTTATTTCAGAGGAGTGATATATCGTCCAAAGATCTGGAAGTGTTCACCTGATGGATATAATACGTCCAAAAGGTATCCAGAACATACAGATGGAAAGGGTATGTCCAAAGGGTATACAGAGCATATGGATGGGTTCAAGATATAAGACTAGTATCGACAAGGTCCAAACTAGAAACTAACAGATATGGACTACCAAAGGTAGAGTCAGAAATGTAGACTTTAGGAATCAATCCTAAGTCTCAGAAGTTTACTAGAGCTAGAAGAGGCTCAAGTTCAGAGAAACAGAATGAGCAGAATCTAAGATGATATTTAAACTAAGGTTCTATAGAGTTGTACATGCAGTTTATATACTTGTAAGTAGCTAGTATGGATAATCAGCGAGTCTGGGACCAAAGGGCTATGCACAAAGTATAATGGAAGTCTATTAGTAAATGCACAGTGGATCAGTAAGCAAGACAGGAATATACACAGCTGGGATACCAGTGCAGGTAGATCACCAAAAGGGGATAGAAGCAAGTATGCACCATGGATTTAGAACATGAGAAGCTAGGGCTTTTGTATGGGTGATCTGGATTGGATATGTGGTCTGGACAGAAGTGGAATCGATCACATCTGATCAGATCTGAGATCAGATGTATGGGATATGATACAAACTCGCCACTTGCACATCCTGCCAACCATACCTATACCAGGCAGTATATTTAGGTGTGTGCACATCAATACCATGATGATGCCAAAAGCTGGTGGATTTGACCATATAGTCCAAGCATGCTGCGCTCTGACCAGTTACCTGGAATGACATATGCTATGGAAGGAGAATACTAAGCTCCTCAGTTCATTTATCTTTGAGGAATTGCTATGCTGGTGGGGACCTATTACCAAAATCATTACTGACAATGGGCCAGTGTTCATTGCCACCATTAATAATCTGGCAGAATGCTACAGGATTCACCTGATATACATCTCTCCCTATAACTTGCAAGTGTTATGAACTGGGATAGTTCTTAACACAAAGGCTACACAAGAGAGGCTTCTTGAATGTGGATCATGTCACTAAAGCAAAAAAGCAATAGTTCACTAGATGATGAAGGCAGTCGAGTACCAAAGAGGACTAGACTAGCTGAGTCAAATATAAGATCATATTCAGACTAAGACATTAGGAGTGCTAAGACTTAGAAGATGATGTCAGATGGCTAGAGTTGCAAGGCTCTAGTGAAGGATGTTCCAGGTAAAACCTGGTAAGATTAAAGTAAAGAACAAGAGACAAGTACACTGTGTTTAAATAGGTAGCTATACATGCATAGACCAAGACTGCCTAAAAAGGCATGAGAAAAGGGATGTAAGAAAGTAAGTGCATATCCTAAAGAGGAAGGCATCTGTAGTACAGATGTGTTGAGACATGTGAGATGTATGAGTATACAAGGTAAAGATGACATAAGGGAAGACATAGTGCAGAAAGGAGGGAAAATGAATAGGGGTACATATGACTGTAACATTACCCCCATTTTAACACGTAAAGTCATCAACTTTACATTTCTTGATTGGCTCAATAAATTGGGTCATTGGAATAGTTGAAATGGGCTTCATTGTCATCGCTGCCTCTGGTCCATCATAGCATATATGCAGCTTCTTCTGCACCTCTTACCCTAATTCTATCACATGCTTTTGTGTCAACTGAGGGAATGGAGATATGAACAGTGTCAAGGTAGTGTTTCCACTTGTGAAGGTCATCATAGAACCCCTCATCACAGTATGTAAGGTCGAATGGTGGCTTGCCATGAAACTGAGGGCAATAAAGAGTGAGGTGGCCTGGTTTGAAGTGTGCACAAATACAGCACTTGTAATGAGGGCAATTAGCTTGGCGATGACCCATGTGATGACAGAAGTGATATTTCATGTTCTCGTCATGATTGGAGAATGTCTTGCAAAGAGGTGAGGGAATAGGGATGGGAAGTGGGCTGGTTGAGCATGCTCTGGCTTTGCCACTATGGACAGCACAATGGCACTTGCGAGTTGGTCAGTCTTCAGAAAGATCTCCTTAGAAGGGAGCAGACAGATGAGGGGTTGCTTCTTTGGCAGCTGCAATTAGCTCAGCAGGCTCAGAAGGAGAAGTAGGGTCAAGTTTTCTATGGACACTTGCCCAGCAGTGGAAGGATCAATAAGAGTTGCAGCAGGGGAAGCTGTAGGGATGATTTTTAATGCTTCAGCAACTACTCAGGCAGCTATGATATCTTCATGTGCTTCTGTGAACATAGAGTATAACCCCTCAGGGTGTGTTGTGGTGATAATGGCAGTAGTGGTGGTAGCTTCTATGTCATCAAGGATGTTCATAGGTGGGTGGATTTTTGACATGCCAAGTTGTGCTGCAAGAGTGGCATTGTGAACCCAATCAGGGTGCATTCTTTCTGTATAAGAGGGAAAAGCCTTGATGGTGATGGTTTCAAGGAGTTCTTGGGCTGGGAGATTACCAGCAACCCATAGGTGAATGTCTTTGACAAGGAACATGGTTGTATCTTCTACAGTGGATAGCAGGTCAACAAGAGCATCAACATGAGGATAAGGATTTGAATAGAAAGTGGTAAGGCACATAGTTGTCAGCTCAACTCTGCTTGGAAATGGTGGGCAAGCCACACCTGCTCAATGTTCAGATATAACATGAATAACCTCCTCAACATGACTCTTAAAAGAATCAGGCAGCCGGAGCACACTGTAATTCTGAATGCACTTCTGGATATGGTAGAGACATTGTTGGACATAGGAGTCTGTGGATTTATCAGTGATTCTCCCAATGAGTGCAGCAGTTCTAATGATGTTGATGATGAGCTGAGGGGTATGATTGTGCTGGCATTGCAGTAAGTTATCAATTTCAATGGCATGTCCTGGGCACTGTAACACTGACAGGATCAGGGAGGTGTTGTTGATGTTGGAGACAAGATTGTGGTAGTCTCCTTGTGTGGTGTCTTCTAAGTCAATGAGGGTAGCAGTGGATTTGTTGTGGACTGGGGTAACATATGAAGGCATTAGATCTGGTGGTGGTGAGTCTGCAAAGTGTTGGAGGGCAGAGAGCAAATGGGGATGGTTAAAGGGCATGTCACTTCTTATAAGCTGCTAGAATTTGAGCAGAGATTTGGAGATTCTCTTCTGGGAGCCACTCATTATCTGCTGATGAATATCCTTTCCAGGTTACCAGGTAACAGTGTCATTTACCTGTCCCTTTATGTGAAATGATTGCCTCTACTTTGTATTCTTCTTCTTCTTCAATGACGTCTGGGGGAGGTTCTAGGAAGTTTGGACCATTGTGACAGTCTAGCTAGTGCTAGCCTTGCATAGGTCCATTTCTATTATTGTCTAGCCCCTATACTGCATAGCGCAACCATCCCTAACCCTAATGCTATTGATATATACAGTTACTGAGGTTACTGCACCCTTGCTGGACTACCGTGCCACAGTACTGAGCCACATTCAACAAGCTGATGCCCATTGAATGCCCATGCCATGCCAACTAGTTCCATTTGGTGTGTAGTATATTCCCATCTACTGCTGCTAATCCCACAGCAAGCCTTATTACATGTAGAACATGTGCTGTAGCACATGCTGCACTATTACATATTTCTATGGCTAAGTCTTGCATACTTGCTACTATTCTTGCCTATCAATTCCACATACTTATGATGTATGATAAAAGACTGCTGACTTCTCCTCCATTTGACACTCCCCTTCTACTGTACAGCAGTAGGAGAAGTCACTTACAATCATTTTCTTATATCATATCATTCATTTGATGGGATTCCTGTACCACTACTGCTACCACTATACAGAAATACATCTTCTTTGAAATCTAAATATCTCTAAGAGTCCTTTAACAACCTTCACCCTCGACACAATCCTCACCACTATCTTCACTAAGCATCAGTATCATCATCACACCATCACTCTTTGCTGTCCCTTGGCATACAGTGCTATCACAGTTATCAGTACACACTATCATAGCACTCATTATTAGTGCTCCCCATGGTATCATTGGTATCCATCTTTCACAGGATGCTTAGCGTCAGCATCTACAGAATTCATAGTGCTATCTGCGGCATTTGTACTGCTATCAATTGCATCACCTTATAGGGGTACCACACATCTCACATCAGTGCTTGATGAAGTATATTAACTAGCAACCCCTTGGGTTGAATGTTCTTGCCTTGCAAGTATAGCAGCTAGGTAGACTTCAACATATACTAGCATAGGTGGTAGTTCGCTATCATACTAGCTATATTGTAGTCTTTACACCATGTATGTCTGTTTTGCTATAGGATGATAAGATAGAAGCATGGAACATGGGGTGTATCTTCCATTGCAACAGTAAGCGGAGTTTGAATGTGATAGGTGATAGGGCTTCTTTGATGGGGAATGGTCTGTATTGCTTTGGTGCAAGTTTTCTGGATGGAAGCTTTAGTTGAAGGTTTGCTGTGGAGAGCCAAACCTTATCTCCAACTTTCCATGGGACATATTTCTGTCCATGTGATTGTTCAGCCATCTTTTGCATGGCAATATTGTGGCAGGAAATTGCCTCCTCTCTGATCTTCTGGAGGGAGTGTACTCATTCTTCAGCAGAGGGAACAGTAGAGTTGGGGATGATATGGAGAATAGCACGAGGTTCATATCCCATCATAAGGAAGAATTGGGAGGCATTTTGAGTGTCATGCTTTTGGTGATTATGGACAAATTCTGTGATGGGAAGGTGTTCAACCCATTCTTCCAGGTTGTTCCAGCAATAAATTTAGAGATACATTTCAAGTTCTTGGTTTAATTGTTCAGTTTGACCATCTGTCTGAGGGTGGTAGACAGTTGATGGGGTGATAACATAGTCAAGAAGTTGAGCTAGTTCCTTAAAGAAACAAGATAGGAATTGCAGTCCATGATCTGAGATAACTTTGTCATGGAGACCAAAACAGCAGTAAATGTGTTTCAAAAATAGTTTAGCTACCCCTTCCAAGGAGATGGTTTTCTGACAAGTGATGATAATTACCCCCTTCATAAGGCCATGGTCCACCATGACCATGATACTGTCAAAGCTGTTGCTAATGGGAAGGTTTGTGATCAGATTGACAGATAGCTGGGAAAAGGGGCATGTCACAGAGGAGGGGATTGAGGACAGGGGAGGCTGGACCAGATGGGTATCCACCTTCATTTGCTGACAAAGGGCGCAACCCTCAACATAGTGACGAATTTAGGCTCCCATAGAGGGCCACCAAGCTTCATGCTTGATGAGTTCTTCAGTCTTAAAATGACCGGAGTGACTAGCAGAAGGATGATCATGATAGCAGGCAAGGATGGCAGATTGCTGGACAGGGGGAATATAGGCATGGTTGCAGAAATAAAGGATACCATTATCAATCTTCTAGTCAGACAAGGTGGATTTCATTGGAGGAAGGCAAACTCCATCTAGGGCATCTGATGCTGTTTTGAAAACTGAATCATAGAGAGGGTCAGAACTACCCAATACATCAAGTAGATTCATGTCAATGAGTCAGACAAAAAGGGAATCAGGAAGAAGAACAGCATCTTCATTATCATGATCAGGGCAATGGGAGAGGGCATCAGGGATGGCTAGTTTGGTGCTGGTGATGTGGTGTAGTTCAATATCAAAGATGGATAAGATCAATTGCCAGTGGGCCTGATTATGGATGAGTTTCTGTGCTGTCCAGAAGTACAGCAGGTTCTTGTGATTGGTGAAGATGATAACAGGGTGTAGATTCCCTTCTAGGTAATGGCACCATTCCATAAGTGCCCTTATAACTGCCAGTAATTTGCGGTTGAAGATCTGGTAATTGCATTCAGCAGGATTCAAGGATTGGGAAAGGTAGGCACATGGATGGTATACACCATTTTTGTTGGTTTGCAATAGGACTGCCTTCATTGCTATGAGGAATGCATCAGTAGCAATGGCAAACTGCTGTGCTTGGTCAGGATTATGAAGTACCAGTTGTTTAGTGAATTTCTCTTTCAGGATTTCAAAGGTATCCTGACATTTGGGTGTCCAAGTGAAGGATGCGTTCTTTTTAGTCAAATTGATAAGAGGTCAGGCAATATCAGAGTAATGGGAAATGAAGGTTTGGTAGAAGTTGCAAAATCCTAAAAATGACCAGATGTCCTTTACTGTGCATTGGATAGGCCATTTGGTGATTCCCTTAGTTTTAGTGGTGTCCATGGCAACTTCTCCTGGTTGTATGATCATACCCAAATACTTGACTTCTTCTGCATCAAATGTGCATTTCTCTGGTTTTAAGAACAGTTGTTCCTTTTGTATTCATTTGAGCACTCATCTGGTGCATTCCTGGTGTTCTTCTAGAGTTTTCAAGAAAATGAGGATGTCATCCATGTAGATAATCATCCATCCTTCATTAATTTCTTGCTGGAATGTCCAATTTATGTAGGCTTGAAACATTGTGGGGGAGTTGCACAAGCCAAAGAACATAACATTGGGTTCATAGAGGCCAAATTTTGTGGTGAATGCAGCTTTCCAGCAATCATCAGGATGAATGTAAATATTGTTGTATCCTGACCAAATATCCATTTTCATGAAGAACTGGACATTGTGTAATTGAGCAACAAGGGATACTGGAAGGGGAAGAGAGTATGCATTCTTGATCATCCAATCATTAATATAGTGGTAATCTTGGCAAGGACAGAGTTCTCCACTCTTCTTTCCAATGAAGAAGAAGCCACTAGCCTGAGGTGACTTGGATTCAGAGATGAACCCCTTAGCTATATTTTCATTGATACATACCAGGGATAAAACCAGGTTTTGTTTTGATATGGTGATCAATGCCAGGTCATTCTGGTGGAAGTTTATTCAAGCCTTCTTTTGCAAATACATCTTGGAAATTATGGAGGTAGGAAGGGACAAGTTCTTCAAATGGCTTCTTTCATTTCTCCTACTCATTGATGGTGAATTCTTGAGCTTTATTGCTGAATTTAGAGGAGGTTTTGGTAAAGGCTGGTGGGGATAGCAAAATTTGGGAGTAATTGGGAAGTTGTTCCAGACAAGAGGTACCATCTCTGGTTAATGGAGTATCCATGGAAACTTCTTCTATAATTTGCATCTGCAGGCCATCAATATCATATTTGATAAGGAACTCTCCCTCATTCAAATGATAAGTTGCCACATTCCAGACTTCTGGTTCTGTCCATATGTCTTGCATTGTATCAAAGAAGGGTTCTTCTTCATCTTCAGTGGGAAGCAATGCAGGCATGATTCCTTCTGCCATTGCTTTTAGTTCATCTATCAGGAAGGGTTCCTTTTAAGGAATTCTTCTTTGGTGGCTCTTCCCTCAGTGAGGTCTAGCTGTACCTTCTTCTTGGTTCAAGCTGAGAGAGGTTTGTCAGCCTTCCTTACATGTTCATGCTGCTTACTAGGTGATCTCTGCTCCTTCAGGGTTGACAGGAATCTGGGAGAGGGTTCATGGTCATTTTGCCTTTTCTTCACATGTGGGATAGGTGAGATAGGTCATTGTGGTAACATCTCACTGGGGAGAGTAGGTCAAGTGATCATTGGCAATGGGAGTTTGACAGAGGGAGTGGGAGGCAGCAGTGTGGGAAGTAGTTCTGGTATGGGTTTGATAGGTAAAGGAGCCAGTCCAACCCCTATACTCTGAGGATAGGAACTGTTCTTAGGAAGTTTCAAATTTTTCCATTTTGGAGTTGGGTGATTGAATAGAAGGGGAAGCTTCACCTTCTTTCTATCAGTGTCCATATTGATTTCAATAAGATCTGACTTCTTTGTCCATGACAGAGTCAGGGTTTCAGTGGTCTAGTCAATGACCAGGTTCATGGTGTGCAGCCAGGGGATGCCAAGAAGGATTTGATCTTGTCTTCCTAACTTGGTAATATTGAACTTTCCATACATGGTTCATTCATTGATTTTTATGACTAGAAGACAATAGTGCATGATCAGGCCACCTTTAATATAGGTGCCATTGGCAGTGGTAACTTTGAACAGCTTGCTAAGCCTTCTTTGGTTTATTCCATGAAGCTTCATGAATTCTTCAGAGATGAAGGTTCTGGCAGCTCTGGAATTAATAATGGCAGTGGTTTCAACAGATTCACAATGGGTATGGGAGATGAGGGTGATGGGAACACGTAATTCTTTTTGTTCACCTACAGCACATACAAGTCTTATTAATACAGAGGGAGAAACATACATCGATTTGTTTCTCCACATCAAAAATCCTGGGCCAACCATCTGACTGTTTTGTTATCATCACTTTCTACTTCTTCAACTTTTGATCCAGAACCAGAACTTTCTGCTTCTGTCTGGTATACAGGAGTATCATTACTTCTTTTCTTAGGACAACCATTTGTGTGGTGTCCAGTCTGATGGCAGTTAAAACATTTACCCTTCTTCATGTGTTCTGTCTTCTCAGCTTGAGTAAGACAATCAACTTCCATTGCATTTGGATCATGGGAAAATGCATATCAGGAACTCCCATACTTCTGTGACTTCTTCTGAGGTGCATGACAATTGTGGATAGCCATGAGGCAGTGATAGGAATTGTCAATATTGACACATGTTTCAATAATGCCATCAAAGGTTTCAGGGATGTCTCCAGTGTTGAATAATCTGGTAAGAATACCCATATTCAGGCTATCCTGAAAGTACTGGATCTTAGTAGAGTTGTGCTTGATATTGGCTTGGGTGGCAAGGTGGTAGAAGTCCACTATGTATGTTTGGAGGTCTTTGCTACCTTACTTTAAGTCATGAAGCTTGGTGATCGCAGATCTGGTAGGATCAAGGGGTGCAAATGCCTTATTGAAACTTTTGATGAAATCTTCCAACTTTCTGTAGTCATGAGTGGTCTTCACATGCACGGTAGTCAGGAAGTCCTCTTTCCATAAATGGACATTTCCCTTTTCCATGAAAGAGCAGATAAAAACAATTTTCTGCAAATCAAAGATGTAGATCTTCTCATTGATGTCCATGTACATATAACAGGACAGGAAGAACGACTTGGATTTATTGTGGTCCCCATCAAAGACAGTCAGTTGACCAAAACACACTGTCTTGCTGTCTGCTAGGGCTTTCTTCTGGGATCAGTGGTAGGGCCAAAGACTAGATAGTCAATGGTATCAAGGAATTTAATCTTTTGTTACAAACTGAGATAGTTCTTAACACAAAGGCCGCACAAGAGAGGCTTCTTGAATGTGGATCATGTCACTAAAGCAAAAGAGCAATAGTTCACTAGATAATGAAGGCAGTTGAGTACCAAAGAGGACTAGACTAGCTGAGTCAAATATAAGATCATATTCAGACTAAGACATTAGGAGTGCTAAGACTTAGAAGATGATGTCAGATGGCTAGAGTTGCAAGGCTCTAGTGAAGGATGTTCCAGGTAAAACCTGGTAAGATTAAAGTAAAGAACAAGAGACAAGTACACTGTGCTTAAATAGGTAGCTATACATGCACAGACCAAGACTGCCTAAAGAGGCATGAGAAAAGGGACATAAGAAAGTAAGTGCATATCCTAAAGAGGAAGGCATCTGTAGTACAGACATGTTGAGATGTGTGAAATGTATGAGCATACAAGGTAAAGATGACATAAGTGAAGATATAGCACAGAAAGGAGGGAAAATGAATAGTGGTACATATGACTGTAACAGGTTGACTTCACCCTCTTGTGACCCTTCATTGCTGACTGAAGGGGTTGGGGGTGTTCAGACATCATGGGGGACTTGCACTTCCACCCCTCATCTGCTGCTGGCTCCAGGACAGCCTTCCACTTACCCTTATCCTTAGCCACTACCTGGGACTCATTATCCATGATGGTGGAAGTGCCAGCAACATTGCTGGCAATGATGGGTGGGGAGGGAAGCTCCACAGGAATGGGGCCAAGTGAGGGAGGAATGGATACTGGGAGGTCACAGGAATGGTCACCTAGCACCTCCCAGGCAAGAGCTTTGTCACACCAGGAGTGCTTCAGGAGCCAGGGGTCATCATGGCCAATGCTGTGCCAGTTGGGCCAGACCTGGGGCCTCATGGCCCTGACCCTCATCAGCTCCTTGGAGCATGAACAGACTATGCCATAGAGGTAGGGGCCCTTGCTATAGTCCTGGACAACCTAGGCCTGCCTCCAGAATTTCAATCAAATGTGTCACACTACCACATCCTTAGTGCACATTGACTGACTTGGGCAGAAACATGTGAGAAACTTAGAAGAGCTTATACTGACCTCCAGAGGGTGCAAAGGGCCTAAAAGATGAGTACTGAATTGCTGATGGTAGTAGACTCTCTCATTGAAAGGTTTGATGATAATCCTAACCTGTAAATTACCTACTTTCAATACTTTCATCATATCTGTGATTTAGTAATCTGGCTGATGGTTCAATCAGTGCACTGACATTTGTCATCTTAGTCTGCCAGGGCTTTGGAAGTGATTTCAGGACTGTGAGTTTTTGATGTGCCCCTGATGGATTTTCCGCTCTTCTTGCTCTCTTGTGTGGGGATCTACCATCTGCCGAGTCATCATCAGCTTCTTCTTCTGTCTCCTGAGTATCGCTCTGTGTTTTTGTTGAGGAATCCTGAGGGCTTTGATGGATTGCCCTTTTCCACTTTCTGATTGTTTTAGTTGCAGGAGAAGGCGACTTGGAAGACACCACTGATAGTACCATCTCACCATCCTTGTTTTTTCATGCTTTGAAAAGGAAGGTCAGACATTTGCCCACCTCCTGCTGAGCATACCAGAAATTGAGCAATGCTGTCATATCCCAATTTTGCAACTTTGATGGTTCCTTCAGGTCCATATCAGCTGGAAGAAATGTTCTCACCACAAACTCATCTTGACTGTGTATGATGGTGCTCCATGGAACGACTACCTTGTCATTCTCAGAACAAAGTCCTGTGTACATGTGTTCAATATATTCAGTGATTTTGTTACGAGAGACTCACAATAGTGCAATGTAAGGAAAGCCCTGACTATGGCCTTCTTCTCCTCCAGTTTTGTCTTGGTGATGTCCAGAAGCACCAGCATTCCATCCCCATCTGCTTTGAGTTCAAAAACTGGTTTTTGGATTCTTTTCTGACCTTCTTTCACATGTCATCCTCCATCCCATGCCCTGGCACCTATCATCATGACAATCAACACATTCCTCCTTGTATGCACAGTTCAAGCACTCACCAAACTGTTCCTGTGTATACTCCTGCCAAACAGGCTCAATAGCCTCCCAGTCCTTTGTCTCCATGAAGCTGTCACCATCTCCTAAAGCCTCATTATCATAATGCCTGCATGATGTCTATTCAGACAGATCTGCCATGACCAAACAAATTTACTTACATCCCAAAAAGTACCTCTCCTTGTTCATTCTTCCAACCTGATAGCACAAACACTCTTATCCCACATTGCCTCCACATCTCTTTTGAGAAGTGCTCCATATATGCCAGTCCCTTCTTCTGAGTGACTTGTGCTTGTACCTTGGGAGGTGGAAAGTTGTTTAACCATTCTTCTGCTGTTTCTTTTGCCTTCTCCAGCTTGTCCTTGTCCAATTCTGCCATCACTCTCTTTACAGCCACCTGATAATGCTTGAACATCCCAGGAGCTCCTGGCTTTTCTCTGGACTTGTCCTCAATCCTCTTCAGCACCTCCTCCCAGTTCTGCTGGTAGATCACCATCCTAGGCATCCATTTCCTCCCATACTTTATCATGTCCTTCCTCTCCTTTTTCTTATTGTTGAATAGCCAAGTCTTGTACATCTGAGCATTGATGGACAAATGATATATTAACGTGTTGGATTTTCAACATAAAAGGATCAATCACCTGTTTTCACTTTTTCCATTGTCCTAGGTCAATTTTCAGGGCAAACAACCTGGCTGCTTGAGCTATGGCAGTGAAAACTCCCCATTTCTCGCTCCTTTTTTCAGAAGTCCACTCAGGAAGGTAGCTCTTCAACTCTGCAATCTCCTTGTCCATGAGCTTCTGTGTCTGTTATTGATGTGCCATATGTCTTCCTAAGGTTGAGTGAGTGGAATGTCCTGATCTGGCCATGGTGAATCAGAATGGAAATTTGGCTGAGGTTAAGCAAGGTGAAGTAAAAATGGTTACAAGTTGAACTTTGAGCAAAGCCTATCAGTTAGTTGATCAACCTATATCAGACAATGTGCCATTAATGGAAATGAATTTGTAATGAGCCTGAATTGGTCATGAGCTGACCAGACTGCAAACATCATATTGGAATGACAATACTGTTAAACTTCCAATCTTGAAGATGATCTGGCAGATTTTACTGAGATATCCAATATATGGACAAACACCCCTGAGCTCACCATAATTCCATTGCCATCAAACCTCGGGGTTGATTGATGCAGACTCTGTATGACAGATGATCTGATTCCTTTGGAGATGTCGCCTTATGAAGAGCAGGCTAATGATGCCCTTCATAATCTCCACATTCATTTGTGCAACAAGGCTATCCTGTTCTGAACAACAGTCAGGCAAGCCAAATCCCAAGCACTGAAAACTCGAGCTTGGTCCCAGGTGATGTCTGTGCAGCAGGCAGTATCCCTCCATGCCAGTATATATACAAGGACCAGGAAGCAAATGATACAACTGGAGCCAGGGCAAGACCAGCTTCAGAAATACAAACCCCTGCTTTGTGAGCAGCTCAAGTCAGCTCTGCCATCAGCAATCCAAATGCCTGAGGTCAGCAAAATGAGTCCCTTGCCTGGTTCTGGTCTGTCAAAGTTGACCTGGGGGGTCTAAATCACTCATGGAATGAGGAATGTGAGTGCCAGCATGCTTGACATTTCCTGCCATGACCTGATAGGACCCATCCAAAGTTTACCGAGTTCATTGGCTTCAGGCAAAGGCACTATGGGATTGATGGAAGGAAGAAATAGAATTGGTCCAATTGGAAATGAATTGGACATGCAACTTTTTCTTGTGGAAAGCAGGCCAATGGAGTGACCAGATGCAGCAATCATTGGTAAAAGATTTTCCAGGTCATGCATGCTACTCCAGAAGGCAATCCCACATGTATTCATTACTGGCACAGGATGCACAGGCAGCATTTCAAGCCCTGCAGACAGTGTCAATGTATGCTGATGATGAATGAATTTGTTTTGCTGATGATTTGCAAAAGCAATTTCCACCCAAAACCTGAGTGCCAGCAATTGTCTGGGTCAGTCCACCCAATCTTGACTCCCGTAAATTGTCTGAATCTGTCATATTCCATACATCTGATCTCAGATCTGATCTGATCAATCCTCCTTCTGTCCAGACCACAGATCCAATCTGGATCACCCATCCAAAACCCCTAGCTTCTCATGTTCTAATTCCACTGTGCATACTTGCTTCTATCCCCTTTTAGTGATCTACCTGTACTGGTGTCCCGGCTGTGCATATTTCTGTCCTGCTTACTGATCCATTACCTATGTTTCATATCTGACTCACATTTACTGATCTGCTGCACATCTACTAATAGACTTCCATTATACTTTGTGCATAGCCCTCCAGTCCCAGACTTGCTGATTATCCGTACTAGCTACCTACAGTATATAAACTGCATGTACAACTCTAGAGAACCTTAGTTTGAATATCATCTTAGATTCTGCTCATTCCATTCCTCTGAACTTGAACTTCTTCTAGCTCTAGTATCTTCTGAAACTTAGGATTGATTCCTAAAGTCTACACTTCTGACTCCACCTTCAGTAGTCCATATCCATTAGTTTCTAGTTTGGACCTCATCCAATACTAGTCTTATATCTTGAATCCATCTGTATGCTCCAGATACCCTTCAGACATACTCTTTCCACCCATATGTTCCAGATATCTTTTGGATGTATCATATCCGATACCTTCAGACCTTTGGATCTGTCACACAAACACTTCCGGATCCTCAGACATATATTATTCCTCTGAAATAAGGGGCAATACTTGGGAAAGGGGCACAGTGTACAAACTGAGGCCAAAGCCCTTCAGATCTCTCACCTATTGAGTATGGTCTTAACAGTATATTCAAACTCACACCTTTCTGAGTACAATCTCTGAACTACCCATATCATGCCTCCATGCAAAACTCAGAACTCCCTCCAAGGAGCTGGACTTGGTCTGATCCAATGAGATCCCACACCCCTGCACTGCTACCCATGACAATTGTAGCACTTTCAAAACCCATGCTAGTCAGCTTATGGGGCACAGGGGTGCTACCAATGGTACCCCTTCTGTTGCATCTTCTTCGAATACTTGCCACACTGGCTCATTGGGACATGGGTGTGCTGGAAAACAAGGCTCGTCAGTTCAACAATCTCCAACTTTGCAAACATCTGTTTTAGCCAAATCAAAAGGCAAGGAATCAGTGTCAAAATGTATCCAATTAGAAGTCCAAGAACAAGTTGAGATGTTGAATGATGACTTGGACAGCTTACACTCTGAGAAGGTCTCATTGTATCAGCTGAAGAATGAGTGATTGATGGCGAAGATGAACTCTAACTGCCAGCAGGAGGAGCATGATTTTATTTGTGAGGAGCACACCAACGAGCATGCAGATGCTGCTATAGTCTATCAATGCATGAAGGAGGCCAAGGAGGCAGAGATTTGCCTACATGAAGCAGAGACCAGGGCCCTTGAAATGGAGAGGGACATAATGTGCCTGCAGATTGAGTGGGCCAATCTCAATGGTGCCAAGGATAATGGTACCAAGGATGCATAATATACCTGCCTGTCTGTTCATTTGTTCTTGCTCCCCCAAGACTTCAAGCTTCAGTTTGTTACAATGCTCATTCATATGCTTTTGTTGTTTGCACTTCTGGTTTTTTTTTCATACTCACCCACATATGTCCTTATTCTCACACATCTTTTGTATGGGGTCTGGCACTGTCTTCAATTGTAACTCACTATCTATGTAGTATGAATGTTATTGTTTCGAAGCAGTCATCTCACCCTTTGTGACATTGAGCATCTGAGTAAGGGCTGTCAAACAGCTTGTCCATGAGCATTGCCCTGCATGCTTGACCTAGGATACCCTTGTAAGACTTATCACCAACAACTTTGTCACCATCCCCATCTTCAAGCTTGTGGCGCAAAGTACTCTGCCCCTCTCTAATGGCCCATCTCAATGTTGAGCACTTGCACTGCTCCTTGAAGCAGATGATCATGTTATGAAGTACAAGGCAACACCTTACCCAGTGTAAGTTGATCTGGAAGTCTCTTCAGTTCTGCATTGGGTGACAGAGCTCTTTGAGGGACTGAAAATGTCCTTTAAGAGCAGCAAATGCATGCTCAACATGAACACAAATCTAAAACAATTGAAAGTCTTAAAAAAAATCTAATGAACAAGAGAAATGAGCACATACATGAGAGAGACTGAAATTGAAGGTTTTTTGATCCCTCATCAAGCAGCCATTCCATGGCTTCTTGAAGGAAGGAATGCACCATTTCTCCAGCACATAAGCACTATCCACCCAGATCCAGTGGTTGTCTTGAAGCAGTGCATCATGTTCTTGATAAATGCATGTTGCTTTGAATGCATAAGCATCATACATGCTTCCAGTATGACTGAGGGAGTAGTCAACGATAAGCAAGTTGTGAGGCATGATAATTCCCTAAAATTATGTTAACATCTGTACCATTAGAGTCAGAGGAAAATGTACCTGACAATTGAAAGAGTAATTCAACTTCCTATCATAAAATGCTTCACTATAGAGACCTGGCTTCTCATATAGATTGATGGCAGAGCCATCAACTGCAAAGATCCCATTTCTCCACTCAGGACATGACCTTTCCTCCACAAACTTGTGTGCATTCTCCACATCATCCAAGTCTAGAGTGGGGAAGGCAATAAATGTGTCATGGAGATCAAGGATGGTGACCAAGCTGACACTAACACCAGCCCACTGAGCCACATCTTCAGGAGATATAGTGTTACCATAGTGTCCAATGTGATTGAGAAATATAGCAAGTTGAACTGCGACAGGGAGCTGCATGTTGTTTGAATGATTGATGAAAATAGCATGCCTGGAAATTTGATCTAAGATGTCATCAAATATATCTGGGTTAATGCAAAGCTTCTTGCAGAAAAGGTGAGGACAAGAGTTCCTGAAATCATGAAGGAGTTGAATTTGGGGAGCTCACATGGGAGGTGCATTTGGACGATGAAGGACATGCACCATGATGACCTCATCCCAAAGGGAAATGATAGCATCATTCAGGCAATCGTAATGTGTGGTGAAGTTGTCTGATTCATCACTGGAAGAGTTGAGATCAGAGGTGTCAGAGAAATATGGCATTGGAGGTGTAGGGGGAGTGATTATCGGTCAAGGGAGTCATCAGATTGCAAGTCATCTAAGTCATCAGAATCAGAGTGTCATATTCCATACATCTGATCTCAGATCCAATCTGATCCAATCTGATCCAATCAATCCTGCTTCTATCCAGACCATAGATCTGATCTGGATCACCCATCCAAAACCCCTAGCTTCTCATATTCTAAATCCACTGTGCATACTTGCTTCTATCCCCTTTCAGTGATCTACCTGTACTGGTGTCCTGGCTGTGTATATTCCTGTCCTGCTTACTGATCTGTTACCTGTGCTTCATATCCGACTCGCGTTTGCTGATCTGCTGTGCATTTACTAATAGACTTCCATTATACTTTGTGCATAGCCCTCTGGTTCTGGACTCGCTGATTATCCGTACTAGCTACCTACAGTATATAAACTGCATGTACAACTCTAGAGAACCTTAGTTTGAATATCATCTTAGATTCTGCTCATTCCATTCCTCTGTTACGAACTGGGATAGTTCTGAACACGACTGCCTTAAACAAGAGGTATCAAGAGTCATGGGTTTGTAGTACTAGCCAGGCGGAGGTCTAGCGCTTGATCAAGGTAAACGACGAAGACAGTCAAGGCTAAGAGAGGACCAGACTGGCTGAGTCAAATACGTTCTATGATGACAAAGATAGTTCTGGGTGTGGTTACACGGAACTAGCTGAGTCGAAGCAAGTAAGTTCGCTTTAGACTAAGACTTAGGTGTGCTAAGCTTAGACACAATCTTAGACGACTAAGGATTGGAGGTCCTTAGTGAAGGAAGAATCCAGGTAAAACCCAGTAAGATTAGAATGAGGAAATACAGTATATCTACGAGCATTTATATACTAAAGTAAGGAAGACTTTAGGGCAGGCTCATCAGATATAAGTAGGCTGCATAACCAACGAAGGAAGGCAGTTAAAGTACAACGTGTTGAACATATGATGTCACGAATGTAAGCTGAGTCAATGTGAGTCACATATGAACGTACGGTCAAGTGACCATGGGCGAAAGTGATATACAGGGGAATGATGAAGTAAGCATAGAAGAGGAGACCTAAAAGAGAAAATAGAAGGGAGGTGCAACGACTGTAACTGTTACGACTGGGATGGGCTCATTGAACGATGGTTCAAAAGAGAACAGCGGTCGTTAACGTATCAACGCTTTACGTAGAAAAGACTACGACGTTGTCAGACGACACAGATGGTTTCGTGCTGGGAGCAGTATGAAACTGGCTGAGTCGAATATAACTGTGTTCAGACTAAGACTTAGGAGTGCTAAGACTTAGAAGACAGCTTCACAAAGACGACTAGAGTTGAGAGGCTCTAGCGAAGGATGTTCCAGGTAAAACCCAGTAAGATTCAAGTAAGGAATCTACAAGTACAAGAGAGCCTTTAAATACTAAAGTACGTAGGTGCTTTAGGGCAGGCTTGAGACAGCTGGAAATGGCAAGTAGCTGAGTATGGTATACAATGATGTGAGTCAATGGAATGTGGTAGAACGTCGTAGAATGTATGAGTCAATGGAAGTCCATGGAACGTTATAGAATAGAAGAGAACAGAGTAGAACGTACAGTCAAGTGACTGTGGGAGAAGTGAGACGATCATCTGATCATGTAAGAATACAACCGTAAAGGTATAGGTCACCTGACCGTGTAAGAGTACAACCGTTAAGGTAATAGTGACATAAGCAGAGGGAAAATGAGTAGGGGCGTACAATGATTGTAACAGTAACATCCTCCAAAACTTGAGCCTCTTCTAGCTCTAAGTATCTTCCGAGACTAAGGATTGATTCCTACAGTCTACACTTCTGACTCTACCTTTGGTAGTCCATATCCATTAGTTTCTAGTATGGACCTGTCCGATACTAGCCCTATATCTTGAACCCCTCTGTACGCTCCGGATACCCTTCAGACGTACTCTTCCTATCCATACATTCTGGATACCCTTCAGATGTACCATATCCGATACCTTCAGACCTTCAGATCCGTCACGCAAGCACCTTCAGATCCTCGGACATATATTACTTGTCTGAAATGAGGGGCATACTCAGGAAAGGGGCACAGTGTATGAACTGAGGCCAAAGCCCTTTTGAATCCTTCACCTATTGAGTATGGTCTTAACAGAGTCAGAGAGGTTGTAGCTTCGGATTGCCCACTGAAGCCTTGCCTTTTTCAAGGCTAAATACACCTCATCAAGCTCATCAAGGAGATTGTTGCATAGGGAGCGGCGGGGCATGGTGATAAAGCTCATGTTGCGCCTATCGATGCTGAGGGGCTTATGTTTAAGCTCCGACACGATGCCGGAGCAAGCCGTAGTTGAGTAAACTAAGTTCACAGAAAAACGAGCCTTATGTTAACTACGGGCAGGACGACCTTTACCGAGCCTTGCCGAGCTTGCCGAGATTTCAGGAAAACACTCTGAGCGCCATTATTCTATTTGTACCGTAGTCGCCGTGACAGCACAAGTCATTGCATAACTCTTGTTGGTGACGTAATAATATAGCATCCGGCATTTGATTCTAGTGCACATAAAGTTGGAAGATATTCGCAGTTTGTCATTCCAAACGATGCGAGAACTCGTCAAAAGTTATGAAGTATGAAATTCTACGACTGAAAAGCCGGACCATACCGTTATTGTATGGAAAGAGAATGATATTTATTACCAATCCGAGTATCGGTCAACGACCAAACTATTCGACCTCAACAGCCTTTTCTACCTCCGAGTCCACCCCCATTCCCATGCACATTTTTGAGGGGCGTTGGCATCCATCGTTCCCACAGACTCTTTTCTAAAGCGCCCGTGCATACTCCTGCCTGACGACTATGACGCAAACAAGCCGGGCTCGTGGACACCTGGAGACTATCTGGTCAAGGAGGCCGAAGTCTACGAAATCCTCAAGCAGCACCCTCACCCTAATGTCTGTGTTTACTATGGATGTGTCCGTGATGTTGATCACATCACCGCCATATGTCTGGAACAATATGGACGTAGGCTTATGGATGCAGTCTGGGAAAGCGATCCCGCCCTGAACCATGCCGCGATCCTTGACGGGATTTCAAAGGGGCTCACTTTTCTGCACGAGACTCTCGGTCTTGTGCACAATGATATCAACCCCGCTAATATCATGCTCGATGACGCGGGAAATCCTGTAATAATTGATTTCGACTCTTGCATCCCGATTGGGGCAGAGGTGGGGTTGTCTGGCAAAGCGGGGACATTTGGATGGACAATAGAGCCAATGCCGACCATCGCTCTTCTAGAAAATGATATTTATGGCCTGAAACAGATTGGCGAATTCATGAAAGGAAAGCGTTCGTAAATGTGAGTATTTGTACTATTTTTACGGTTCGATTCATGACCGTCTGCATTCTTTCCTCGTAGATTGTGCTAATCATTCAGAGCAATCCGAAAGGTGGGATATGACCATAATGCTGCAATATGTAGTTCAGCGTTTGCGCAACGAAGGTCAAGGAGGCTGTGTTCTATACCTCCTGTCCCAAGTAAGAAGCGAGATTAGGCTGATTGGTATATTTGCATCAAAATTGACATAGTTGACACGTTACTGCTCAAGATACGGGTCAGTTATTTACTCAATTCATGCACCATCCTAAACTACGCTGCCTTCATCCCCAATTGACATGCCAAAGAATCCGTGCTTCAAGTTTTCAGTCAACGGTGTAAGTGCATGTCAAGTCAACATAAAAAGTATTGAGCCGTTACACACATGATGTGAATTTTGTCTCAGACGCGGTCCATTAACGTTGGGTCACCGGTGTCGAGAACCCTTCTCATCTTCCTTTTAACCACTGAAAAGCGCACAGGTCGTTACGGAGTAAAGGTCCTACCTTTTCCAGCGTCTCCGTACAATACGAGTTGAGCCACTCTTTTTTTCCTGCGTGGTCAGAACTGAGAAATCGATCAACTTCATTTGGATAGGACACTACTCCAGCATTAGTTTATTGATACACCACCCCTTTCATCTCACTCACCATAGTTACATGTTGAAAACAAAGGTATCCATTCCCAAACTTATTCGGTGTCTTAGCCTCTCGAACGATAACGATGTCCTCAATGCGGATCTTGTAGCGTCCGTCGGCTTAATAGCACAGTTCTGGCGCAAATAATGGCAAGGTCGTTGCATGACTTAGTCCACTCACCATTCGAAACAGTCATGCCCGCTTTCAAAGAGGTGCTGTTGTACGCTGGAGGTATGAGTGAGCAGGAAACATTATGAAACAAACCTGTGCAGGTGCCGACCGTGCGAGCACTTCGCAGCATATCAACATCCTAAAAGTAGCCTGACTTACCTTCATGAACGTTAAGGCTCAGTGCTGAGTGACCCCGCTGATCACTTTCCATGCCTATTTTAGTATCATGTGACGGTGACCGAATCGTGATTACCCCTTTGATCGTTCACAATTATCTTTGACATATCACACTCGGTACAATCTCCAAGGTCAACTTTAATGGCTTCTTCGGCTCCGAGATAGTCTTGGCCGCGACGTCTTTGTCTGCTTGGTTCTTTGTCGCTACACCTTTCCTTGGAGTGTTTAAGAGTGCAATTTCAACACGTTCTTTTCCTAGTTCTGAACCATCACATTCCTATTGGACTCGATATTCTGAGTCGTAAAACTCTGTTTCAAACACTTACTCAGACAAATCATACACTCTCAGCGTCTCTTTGTCAACTTAAGGTCCGAGTTGCTTGGAGTCGGTCGTAATCTAACCTCAAGGTTTGGAGATTCGAAGCATCTAAATTTGCATTACTTGGCCTCGTGTTAGACACGTTGCTCCGATACCAAAGGATACAAGAACGCTATTCAGCGGACAAGGAACAAGTACTTTTAGAGTGCCCTCTCTTCTTGTCCTGGTACCTGTCACTCATTTGTCATGGTCAAAATTTGCCCGCAGTTGGAAGCTCACGGAGCTTGCACTGATACCCATTGCACAGGGTACCATGATGTCCATCTCTGCGAGTTATGTGGTGTTTTCTGCGCGTCTACTAAGTGGTACGAAGCGCATCTAGCTAGTAAAAAACATCGTCGTAAATTGGCTGGCCATGATGGAAGTCAATACCACTGCACCACTTGTAACGCTCTTATTTCCGGTCACAAGTCTTGGGGTCAACACATCCGAGGAAAACGACATCTCAGACACGCGCAGAACCGGGATGTATTGCCCGAGGTAGCCCCAGCTATCCCTGACGCGTTCCCTGGCAGGGTATTTTGTGGTGTCTGTGACAAACAGATCCTGGAACGCTTGTGGCCTTCTCATCCTCAATCCCTTGAACATCGCAGGAAGGAGGGTTACACTGCGTTCAAAACTGCCCTCGAAGAAGCCGAGAAAGACAAACATGGCATCGTTCTGTCGGAAGGACTAGATTTTGGGATTATAGAAAATGCTGATGCCGCGCGGGGAGTACTACGAACTCTGACAATAGAGTCCACAGTGCCCTCATCGCGAATTACCGTTAAGAAGGTATCTTTGTCCTCCTCGTTCGTTGGCGGGCAATCTTCGTGAGCTCTTTTACTCTTTTGTCGATTTGATCACCAAATCCAATTACTTCCCTGGTAGGTTTACTATTACAACCACAGCAGAGGGTGCAATATTGATATATCGCCGTCCGACTGCGATTGGCGTACGGTTTTCAACACCTCACTCTGGGCGCATGGATGATCGTCTTGAAATCGTCTTCGAAGACACAGCACTGCATGTATCCTTCATCATCGCTAGGCCGCTGAAGGCCATTGTAGGTAGCCAAGCCGATTATGAGTTGTTGAAACCAGTTGCTCCCTTCCAACCTCGCCGACGAACTCGTACGCAGCCTGAGACGCAGGTAGTGTCGGGTGTCCCTCCACCTTCCAAAAACATCATCGAGTACACTATCAAGTTGCCTAAGGCGCAGCCATCGGATTCACTCTTAGCTGCATTATCGGAAACGTCATCTGGAAAAGCTTTGGATCACATCGGGAGAGTCTTCCTCCCGAAGGTCATTGATTCCTCAACGTATTCGCGCTACTTCAAGACACTGCTTTGGACGGAGGAACACCGCATGGAGTGAGTATTCTTGTATATTGATTTGTCTCTCTTATGATTTTTCAAGGCGTGATTTGGAACAGTATGATATACATGACGCTAAGCTAGAACGTTACGGACTGTATTATCAGTGAGTACACTGATATTTTGCAAGGGTTTGAGCTCATCGCGTTGTAGTTTGGTCGTTCCTGGGTTGGCAGAAAAACGCCCAAGTGTTTTGGTCGGTATGGGTGTCTCCTTATTTTGTCCTTACTATCATTCATTGTGCTCTCAGGGGATCGTTTTCTTGTCCAAAAACATGGGGCTGTCGAAGGCCATTGGTACGAAGGCCATGTTCATTTTGTTCGACAGGCGTCCGTCGGATTACGATTTGATGGGTCATTTCGTGGCTGGTCTGAGCAACAACGGTATACCGTACGATTCAAGCTTAACCGCATTCCTATGCGTCGTCAACACCAGGCGCTGGACACTGCATTTGCGTCCGATAAGTTTTTGTTCCCTCGAAAGGCGCACATTTTACCGCTTGGCTCTCGTCTTGGCATAGGTCCTATTACGCCATTTAATCCGTTGATTTCAACGAACCCACCTCAGCTGCAAGCTGTTACATCGATCCTTTTGCAGCAACCGGGTTCAGCACCGTTTGCCGTTTTTGGTCCCCCAGGCACTGGCAAGACTATAACGATAGTAGAGGCCATGAAACAACTGCTCAAGCATAAACCAAATACACGTATTCTTGCTACGGCACCCAGCAATTCTGCCGCTGACATCATTGCGTCCCGGCTGGCGTCCACCCTCGGATCCGACGAACTTTTCAGACTTTATGCACCCTCAAGACACCTCGACCAAGCCCCAGATGAATTGCTGCGCTACACGCACAAAAAGAGACTGGAGGGGGAAGACAAAAGCTGTTTCTCTGTCCCGCCCATCCCGATCCTCAAGCGTTTCAAAGTTATCGTGTGCACGTGCGTCTCTGCATCTATCCCGTACGGTATTGGCATCCCCCGCGGACACTTCACGCATATCTTCGTTGACGAAGCTGGTCAAGCGACTGAACCTGAAGTGATGATCGGCATCAAAACGATGGCTGACAATGCAACGAACATCGTCTTGGCAGGAGATCCGAAACAGTTAGGACCTATCATCCGGTCTAACATTGCAAGACAGCTTGGGCTGGAGAAAAGCTACCTCGAACGTCTGATGTCGATGGATGCATACGAAGCTCAAAGTGGTCATGGCCTGAGGTGATCACAGCTCATGTGTTCCCTTCGAATTCGTTCGGGTTACTAATCTATGAGCAGTGTCGTCAAGCTTGTGAAAAACTTCCGGTCGCATCCCGCAATTTTGAAGTTTCCCAATGAGCGATTCTATGCAAATGATCTTGAGTCCTGTGGCAACAAGAACGTCATACGCGCTTTCGAAGGCTGGAACAAGCTGCCTTCAAAGAAATTCCCGATTATCTTCCAGTCGATATCTGGGAAGGATGATCGCGAGGCTTCGTCACCCTCGTTTTTCAACATTGACGAGGTTACTCAAGTTTACAGATACATTCAACTCCTACGAGACGATCGACAGATTAGAGTGGGTGAGTGAACATACATACTCAGTATCATCCACAATCTATAACGATGCAACAGCTCACCATGAAATTGGTGTGATCACTCCCTATCACGCTCAATGTGTCAAGATTCGCAAGAGGCTCAGTGGCGTGGCTGATGAGGTTAAAGTCGGCAGCGTAGAAGAATTCCAGGGTCAGGTGAGCAAAATTCGAAGTCTGCATCGTTCTGTGACTAATTCTAGTTACTAGGAGCGACGAGTCATCATCATATCGACAGTCAGGAGTAGTCGAGAATTCGTTGAGTTTGATCTCAAATACACCCTTGGCTTCGTTGCGAACCCGAGGCGCTTCAATGGTTAGTGGATCATCATTTTTGAAGAGGAAAAATACTCACGTCGCTCTCAGTTGCTGTGACTCGAGCACAAGCTCTGCTGATTGTGATCGGAGACCCAAATGTCTTGTCCTTGGATCCCCTCTGGCGGTCTTTCCTAAATTATGTACACTTGAACGGCGGGTGGGCTGGTCCTGGTCCGACATGGGACACGACAGAGACTGTAGATGAGAGTGGCGAATACGATCAACATATCCGAGCGGCTGCAACGACGGATATGAATCTTCTTGCTCGGAGGATTGAGCAGGTCGTGGCAGAGAATATGCAAACTGACACGGACAACGAAGATGATGATAACGACGACGATGCAAACATTGACAGGCCGTGGAGAGAGCTGGAGTAGGCTTTCTGGTTGTTATGTCCGATATTCCTTGTAATTTTCCTTGCAATGCCTTGTTTGTTCGAGTGCTTAGTACTTGAATTCTGAATTTCTGCTACTGTCTCACGCCGATGCCCAGGCGGTGTTAGTACTGCATTCCCAAATTGGGGATACCTGCAAGTCGTCGTGGACTTCACTCGAAATTCCGTAACTCTTTTTCGCGCAGCTAGGACCGTGTCTCTCTTTCGCCTCCGCTTTCACGTCCGTGTTCTTCTGTCACATTATGGTTGAGGACAAGTACATCGGATTGGCTCTGGCAGTCTCCAGCTCATTAGCCATCGGAACAAGTTTCATCATTACAAAGAAGGTTCTACGGTTGAACTGTTGAATTACCCGGAAACTAAATGGTCCTCGACGCAGGGACTTACTGATGCAGGAGCACGAAATGCATCTGCCTCCGACGACTATGCTTACCTCCGGAATCCAATATGGTGGGCTGGGATTTCAACCTGTGAGTCTCACCAATCGGCCTGTTGAAATATTACTTTATCTCAACAATTGGATAGTGGTGCTTGGAGAAAGTGATAATCCTCTCTTACCCCTTTGTCCAGCTGATAATGAAATCCGTAGTCGCAAACTTCGCTGCTTACACTTTTGCTCCCCCAATATTGGTGACACCATTAGGCGCACTTAGCGTGTTGATCGGGTGAGCGTGTTATAGGGTTCACAACACCATCAGCTGATATTATCCAGTGCCATATTGGCGTCTTTCCTGCTCAACGAGGAGCTCGGCCATCTAGGGCGGACAGGGTGTGCCCTGTGCCTTATTGGTTCTCTAATCATTGTTCTCCATGCACCGCCAGACAAAGAGGTTCAGACGGTGGACGAGATCTTACAATATGCTATACAGCCCGGTTGGTCGCAATCTTCCTTGATTGTCGTAACACTGACCAGTTTTCAGGTTTCATGCTGTATTGTTTTACGGTTTTTGTATTCTCGCTCGTCATGATATTCGGTGTCGCCCCACGCTACGGGCGCTCAAATCCGCTTGTTTACATATCTATATGCTCCGTGGTTGGTTCCGTGTCTGTCATGGCCATCAAGGGGTTTGGTGTAGCCATCAAGCTCACATTTAGCGGGAACAATCAGTTCACTCATCCAAGCACATATGCGTTTGGCATAGTCGTCGTTGGGTGCATTTTGGTGCAGATGAACTTCTTCAATAAAGCATTGGATACATTCTCTACAAATGTGTACGTCCGTTCGCACACCTTTTTAATGGGATGTTCACCATTTTACAGTGTAAATCCCATGTATTACGTTGGGTTTTCTACAGCAACGATAGTGGCGTCCCTTATTCTGTTCCAAGGATTTAATACGACCGACGGCACAAATACTGTTACACTCCTCGCTGGGTTCATTGTCACTTTCCTTGGCGTTCACCTCCTGAATCTCTCACGGAAATCTGATCCCCCAAACATGCCCAATGGTCACTCCACACTAGAAAGCGGTCTCATGAATCCCCGCATCAGCCTCCAGGGTCGCATGTCTCATGATGGGTGGGGTGGTTTATCCGAAGTACAGCCAGACGGCGCCCTGCAGTCCTCTGGCCACGGCCGCCGTTCTTCACTCTACCGCGCACAGAGCACCGCATTGTTCAACGCCTTTGAGGATGAGACAGCTGATAATGTGCCGTTATCTCAGCTGCGGGAGAGCGAAGAAGAGTACGAGTATGATAGTGATGTAGATGAACGGACTCGATTGCATTCAGAGCGTCCGATACGACCGAGTATCTCTCGAAGTCATAGCAATTCCCCAGCGCTGCAGGGCAGCGCACGGAATTCTCCTCGACCTTCATGAAACTAGCATAGTTATACCCTCTTTCTTAGCGGACTACTATAATAGATCTCACATTTCTTGTCTAACTTACTTGAATCTTTGTGGAAAGTTGAGTACCGTTGAGTGAACCGAACAGGTGACCACTTAGAGTCTTGCATGTGAGAACAAGTTCCTGGTTCAGGTGCCTCTGTAGAACACATGTGGTCTCGATGTAGTCTAGCCTTGCGTGTGCATAGGCATCGATATCTCACCCCTGCATTTGCTCAGACTATTCGATTCTCCTCTGGTTCAACGACAATCATGGGCGGAATTGGGACTCGTACCGTCGACACTACCGAGCGGCTAGCGAAGCTACGAGAGCTGTTGAAGAAGCCAGAGAACAACGTCAAGGCGTTCGTGGTTCCTAGCGAGGATCAACGTAGGCACACGCATCGTGTCCAATAGAAGTATTATTGAACCTTGTTCTGAAGATTTTAGCGAGTATCCTGCACATTCGGATGAGCGTAGGGCATTCATTTCAGGTTTCAATGGTTCAGCTGGTGAGAACGTGCCATCATTTCTGGTCGACGATATCTGATATGGGGGTCATGTAGGGTGCGCTATCATCACCCTCAGGGATGCTTTCCTCTTCACAGATGGGAGATACTTCTTGCAAGCTTCCCAACAGCTTGACAGGTATTGTTTAGATCATTTAATTTTGATTCCGTTCTTTCTCACAGGAGGTGTTCTCAGCAACTGGAAGCTTATGAAACAGGGTTTACCAGGTATAGTACTTCGTTCATCATGTTCATATCTTTTGACTTACTTGAGAGGAAGACGTGCCCACATGGCAGGAATTTCTCTCCAAAGTCAATCCTTCCTGTCCTTTTGGAACCCTGCGCTGATCGGATACTATAACAGCACCTCAAGCAAGGAACCCGGATTGGCATTGATCCTACGCTTATTTCAGCTGGTACGGGTGTTGCTACTTCTCCTTATTTAGCTAACCGATAGCAGTGGATGCTGAAAATCTCTTGAAATCTCTTGAACCTAGGGGATCTGAGCTTGTATCTCTCCAGCAAAACCCTGTCGACATCGTCTGGGGCAAGGACCGACCCCCGCGTCCTCACAACCGCGTTTTCCCTTTGGACGTCAAATACGCTGGTTAGCATAGCACGACCGTGCATGGTTTAAGACTAAAGATTTGAGCAGGGGAATCATTTCAGGACAAACTTCAGCGTTTACGGGAAGAGATCGCTAACAAGAACGCTGTTGCTTCGGTTGTTACGCTTCTTGACGAAGTCGCGTGGCTTTTCAACCTTCGTGGCACTGATATCGACTTCAACCCTGGTAATTGCAGGTTACCGTCACGCTGATGTAGTATCTCAAGGGACATTCTCTAGTCTTCTTCGCATATGCTATTGTCACTCCAACAAAGGCAATACTTTTTATAGATGACGCTCAAGCCCAGCCCAGTATCAAGACGTTCCTGGGCTCTGATGTTGAGATTCGTCCATACGAGTCTTTCATTCCTTCTTTGAAGAAGCTCACTGCGACCCTTGGAGCTAACAAAGAAAAAGTGAATTATTCAATGCACGTTTTTAAAATCAATTCTGATTGTCCACTTCAGCCCATGTTACTGGGTGATAAAACTAGTCTCGCAGTGGTTGAAGCAATCGGAGAAGTACGTACCTCGCTACAGTTTGCGACAACCACCAATATTAAATGCAGGAGAATACCGTTCTCATTCCATCACCAGTGGCTGCTATGAAGGCAATAAAGAATGAGACGGAGATCGAGGGTTTCCGAACATGTCACATCCGCGATGGCGCTGCCCTAACCCGTTACTTTGCCTGGTTGGAGGAACAACTTGACGAAGGTATTGAGTTAAACGAAAGCCGCGCCGCAGATAAGCTCGAAGAATTCAGGTCGTCAGTGTGGACAATATTTTATATTGTTGCAGCTCACATCCTAGTAGTGAGCTGGACTTGTTCCGTGGACTGTCGTTCGAAACAATATCGTCTACTGGTCCTAATGCTGGTGCGCGAACTCGGCTGAGATAAATCACACGCTGATTATTGCACAGCCGTGATACATTATTCACCGGACCCAAATGACTGCGCGATCATTAAAAAGGATCAGGTATGTTATCCAGATCGACGTGAACCATACTTATACAGAATGTTAGATATATTTATGTGATTCTGGAGGTGGGGTTTCTTTCTGTTTACAATGATACATCTTTCACGAGACCATCATCAGGACAATATCTTGACGGAACGACTGATGTGACCCGGACATTGGTAGGGAAATTCATCGATGGTAATCAAAAGGGTTTACCTCAAGACTTCCTCACAGCATTTTGGCACACCTACTGATGAGGAGAAACGAGCTTTCACGCGTGTTTTGCAGGGTCATATCTCAATCGACACTGCTGTTTTCCCAACTGGCACGTCAGGTGCGTCCACTTTCCCATTTCCTTTTGGTTCAGCTTGACGAAATATCGTCCAGGTTTCATTATGTGAATGATTTGCTTCTGACACCGTCGGGCCGAATTGCTCAAGTTGATTTGACCTCAGTGACTCGTTTGCAAGACGAGCTTTATGGCAAGAAGGATGGGGTGAGCTGTTCGTTCTTGAGCTTTATTGCAATCCCCTGATTGAATTCACAGATTACAGGTATTTCCTCATCGCTCAAGGTCGTTACACTTTCATGATACCCGAATAGACATGGGACCGGCCATGGGGTTGGTCACTTCCTTAACGTTCATGAAGGTACGTCAGGCTCCTTTTAGATAGCATAGGATGTTGACGTGCTGCAAAGGCCCACACGGTATCGGCACCCGCATAGGTTTGCTTCATAATGCACTTCTTAGTCTTCTTGCTCATCTATACCTCTAGCGTATAACAACACTTCGTTGAAAGCGGGCATGACTGTTTCGAATGGTGAGTGGACTGAGTATTATAAAGAACGAGCCAATATTTGCTCCAGAACCGGGCTACTACGCCGACGGACGCTACGGGATCCGCATTGAGAACATCGTTATCGTTCGAGAAGCTAAGACACCCAATAACTTTGGGAATGGATACCTTTGTTTTGAACATGTAACGATGGTGAGTGGGGTGAGAGGAATCGTGACTCGATAGGCTAACGCTGAAGTAGTGTCCTATCCAAACGAAGTTGATCGATTTCTCAATTCTGACCGCGCAGGAAAAGGAGTGGCTCAATTCATATCATGCAGAGACGCTGGAGAAGGTAGGACCTTTACTCCGTAACGACCTGCGTGCCCTTCAGTGGCTAGAAAGAGAGTGCTCTCCTGTGTAGAAGGTTATTCCATCAGATGCGGTTCCCGATACACAACGTTAGTGGGTTCTGTGTGACGCAAGAAAGCTCTCATGACACATTTTAACCCTTGTTTCTTCATTCTTCCCGCACCTGACCGGCAGTCCATAAACTTCAGGAGGAGTAACAATATTATTGTCGTTGAGAATGGTCAAGTGCCTGAGCAAGGCACGTATGAGAGTCTCATGGATGTAGTCGCACAACTGGAAATTGTCGCAATCACTTTTTGTATAGACAGAATAACAATTTGAAAGAATATTAGTGGCATGCGAGCTATCATCATGCTACGTCACAAAAGTATTAGTCTCGTGAACCAGCCGCTTTGTCTGAGAAGGGGAATGTCTCAACCTCCTCATCAAGGCGGTTGATTCACGAGAATACGAAGGTATCGATGTAGTTCTTTACTAGCCGCGTACAGTACATTGTACCTATAAGTGCGGCCAGGGGAGACGAAGACAAGAATTAACTACATAAAAAGGATATCCGGTGCTGAATAAAGCTACACGAGAATGACAAGGAGACAACCGATCACTAACAAAGCCTTCCTCTGGCGAGTCGGGGATGATCAGGCCGTGCGTGAGTTCATACTTATGAAGTTCCCTAGAGTAGTTGTGAATACAGAATGAGACATGTGACATGTGACGCACAATAGTACCCAGGGTTTCGGTTGATGACAACGGGATGACGTATCATATATCCCTCTGCATCGGCTTTAAATCTGACTGGATGGCATATGGCTCTAATAATTGGTTATCTAAATCTGAATTCGAAATATTAAATAGAATATACATACACCTTCTCGGTGTGTCCATATGAGGCCATCTTCGGTCTCGGCCTCACAGAGGCCCTCGTCTTCATCAACCTCGACCATGCAACATGGTCTCGGCTTATGTACCGCTTGTCCTGTCGTTGATGCGGATGTCAATAAATGCCCAAGAACGTCACGTATTGGTTGGAAAATTACGAAGTCACGAGTTGATACCATTGGGTTATGTTCAATAGAGAAATTCATCGAGTCTTATATAGGACATTTGAGATAAGCTTGGCATCACATCGCTGGCTATTTTGTACATGATACATATGTCCGACTCGCAAGAACGACGCACGCACTTAGGTTCGAGGGTTCGAACTGGGAGTGTGACATATGGCATTTTGCACATAGGCGGCGGCCTACGTCCGTACTGCAGACTTTCCTCGTACACTCGCCTCAGAGATGCTCATACAACAGATCTATCTCTTGAATTTTACTTCCATCTAACCATGTGTTGTCTCCTCTATGTCTTTCCCCCCATATTTTGACCTACAACAACCCTTCTTTGAAAGACGGCATGACTGTTTCGAATGGTGAGTGGACAGTGGCACAGTGGACTGAGTAACACAAAGAACAAGCCAATATTTGCGCCAGAACCGGGCTACGCTTGCGAACGCTACGGGATCCGATTGAGAACATCATTATCGTTCGAGACGCCAAATAATTTTGGGAATGGATGCCTTTGTTTTGAACGTGTGAGAAGAATGATATCTCAACAAGTTACTAGTAACGCTGAAGTAGCGTCCTATCCAAACGAAGTTGATCGATTTCTTCACCGCAGAAAGAGGAGTGGGTCAACTCGTATCATGCGGAGGTGGACAACCCGCGCGCTCTAAAAGAGGGTGCTCTCTTGTGTAGAAGATGATTCCATGATGTCCATCAGATGCGGTCCCCGACACTTAACCGTAGTGAGCTCTGTCGTTCTAACATTATGTGCCAGCGTGGAGGTGTGATACACAAGTTATGAACGTTCATGACTTGCCTTCATGTAAAAATCTCCCGAATCTCCGATCCAGATAGCAATCCTATAACCATTTGGATTGGAGATTCCAGAGATTTTGACTCGTGTGCTTTTCCCATATTTATATGATCAATTGTCGTATTACGGCGTGATATCCCTCTAGTAAATAACGAAGTCCCCGGTTCATTGGTGACTTTGTTATTTACGATTGAGTCACATTGGGTTATATTCAATAGAAATTCATTGGGTCCTTATATAGGATAAGCTATCGTTGGTTATTACATAATACGCTACACTACTACTAGTAGTGAACTCGAAGGTCAATTCGAACAAACTTGTCTTCACTTTTGACTCAGCTCCTTCCACTTCAGATCTGGTATACGTCTTTATGAGCCTCATTGGAATACTTTTTTCGTCAAG
>MU172952.1:304675-351771 GCA_016695475.1 Suillus decipiens
GCAGTCTTTTGCACCGTCTGCAATGACACGAGCACACTTTCCACTATTCGTACCTGCGTCCTGTTCACTTGCATCGTTCAGCGGGACATTCCCTTGCTTCCTCGTCTCCAATTCTCCATGTCTGGCCCTCAAGGTGGTAACAATGTCTCATTGTCCTCGTTTTTTGAGTATCTGCTGATCGCCTTCTGTATTTCTAGAAACTCCATGTATCCTTAGTGGTAATGTCCATCATATTGAACCTGCTGCTAATGATGGCGAATTAGAATTATCTCAGTCTTTGTCCCTCGTCGGGGCAGTTGTATTGTCTCGTAGATGTTCAGACTCGAACTTTATTGTCCATGTCATCTTTTTCGGGCTGTGTCAATCAGGGTCCTCATAAGTTTTCAACTTGGGAAGTCTCATGAGTCGCCAAGTGGAAGACTTACTTAAGACTTTAACCTGGCCAGTGTGGTTACCACAACAAAATCAAAATATGTTTCTCTTGAACTACGCAGGTTCGAAACCTGCTAAACTATGGTCTTTTTCTATTGGAACACGCTTTGGCATTCGTTCATGAATGGTTTCTTTAGAAGTTTATCGTAAGTGGTCTTAGCTAGGTGGTTGCCACAACAGAATCAAAATCTGTTTCTCTTCTACTGCGCAGGTTTGAAACCTGCCGACGACAAGGCTTTTTCTATGGGAACACACCTTGACATTCACTCATGGATGGTTTCTTTAAAAGTCCATCGTAACGGGTCTTAGTAAAGTGGTTGCCACAACAGAATCAAAATCTGTTTCTCTTGGACTGTACAGGTTCGAAACCTGCTGAACTAGAGTTTTTTCTATTGGAACACACTTTGGCATTCGTTCATAGATGATATCTTTAGAAGTTCATCGTAACTGGTCTTAGCCAGGTGGTTGCCAGAACAGAATAAAAATCTGTTTCTCTTCCACTGTGCAGGTTTGAAACCTGCCAACGATGAGGTTTTTTGTATCGGAACCTACCTTGATGCTCACTTGTGGATGGTTTCTTTGGGAGTCCACCACAACTGGTCTAGCCTGGTAGTTACTCCGACAGAATTAAAATCTGTTTCTCTTGCATTGTGCAGGTTCGAAACCTGCCGACGACGAGGTTTTTTCTATCGGAACACTCCTTGACATTCACTCGTGGATGGTTTCTTTGGAAGTGCACCGCAGCTGGTCTAGCCTAGTGGTTGCTTCAACAGAACCAAAATCTGTTTCTCTTGGACTGTGCAGGTTTGAAACCTGCTGACGACGAGTATTTTTTCATATCGGAATACACCTTGACATTTACTCGTGGATGGTTTCTTGAGAAATTCATCACAAGTGGTCTTAGCCGGGTGGCTGCCAGAACAGAATCAAAATCTGTTTCTCTTCCACTGTGCAGGATCGAAACCTGCTGATGCCGAGCTTTTTTCTATGAGAACACACCTTGATATTCACTCATCAATAGTTTCCTTTAAAAGTTCACCGCAACTGGTCTATCCTAGCGGTTGCTGCAGACAGAATCAAAATCTGTTTCTCTTGCATTATGTAGGTTCGAAACCTGCCGATAACATTTTTTCCAATCAGAACACACCTTGTCACTGATGGATAGTTTTCTTAGAGGTTTATCTTAACTGGTCTTAGCCCCTGTGAAAATTGTTGTCGCAACATTAATATTTGCTCCATGGCGAGTCATACCTGCGAACACGCATCCGAAATACTAATTATATCGGGTGTTGTGACTCGTGAGACTGCCGCAGGTTTTATGTAGTTCCTCTTCGGGCTTAGTCAATTGCACATTGGATAGATTGGTGTTTGTGGACCGGGTCTGTGATATCAGGCCCTGATCTGTGGACCACCGCACAGAGTATCTGCAGTGATTTTAGAATGCACTCGCGATCAAGAAGAACTTTGCAGGCAAAGAGACCTATGAACATTCTTTGCTGTCGGGGCACATAGAAGGTGTGTCTAAATCACTGCGATCACTGATCACCGTGACCAAGGTGGAACATTTATATTGACTCCTGCTTGTCAGGTTGCAGGAGCCAAACCTTCTAGATTTGGAAGCCATCATTGCGTTTCGACATGGTTTATGCTTCGCAGGCACAAATTATTTCGTCGTCCGCTTTCACAAGATATATTTCTTGCAGCCGAAGCTCCAGGCCTGCACAAGCATTAAATAACTGAAGCTCAATAAATTAAATTTTTTTCGAACAGTCGCGAGTCGCACCAGGTGTTCGGAGGTCAATAGAAGCTATTTACCTTACTAAGAAGGTTCTGAGAAGTAGAGCACCGTGGTCTGGCTTTCCATAGTTTTACTAGCTCCGTGGCTTGCCTCATAGACGGGCTGGTCACTACTTTAGCTTGTAATCACCCAAGGATGCTCATACAGCAGAGCTATTTCTTGAATTTTGCTTCCATCTGGCCATATGTTGTTTCCTCTATATGTTTTTCCTCATATTTTCACTATGTATACATCACACTTATTTAAAGCGGGCATGACTGTTTGAGTGGACAGCGGCAGTGAGTAATACAGAGAACGAGCCAATATTTGCGCCAGAACCGGGCTACTACGCTGACGGACGCTACGGAATCCACATTAAGAACATTGTTATCGTTCGAGAGGCTAAGACACCAACTAACTTTGGGAATAGGATACTTAAAAGTGTTTTGAACATGTAATGATAGTAATCTGGGTGGGATGGTAGCTAATGCTGAAGTAGTGTCCTATCCAAACGAAGTCGATCGATCTCTCCATTCTGACAGCGCGGGAAAAGAAATGTCTCAATTCATATCATGCAGAGATGCTGGAGAAGGTGGGACCAGTGTACTCCTTAACGCCCTGAGTGCTCTTCAGTGACTAGAAAGAGAATGCTCTCCTGCGTGGAAGATTATTCTATGATTGTGGTTTCTGATATCTAATTTTGTGAGTTTTGTTGTTTAGTGTGAAGGTATGACACACACTAATTAGGAACGTTTCCTTAGTGCGTGTCATACCTTCATGTAGCACAAAAATCTCCCGAATTCCCAACCCAGATAAAACCCAGTTTCATATATGGATAGGAGATTCCAGAGATCTTTGACTCGTGTACATCTCCCGTATTTATACCATTGTGATCGGGTGCCACGTGATATCCCTCTGCAGGCAGCACCTTGCGTGTTGGCTCTGGTAAATGACGAAGTTGTTGGAATCCGACGAACTGGAGACAAAGGAGAAGGGAAGTGCCGAAGAATCCAAGAAGCAAGGTACAAGGGGAAGAAGCTGAGGAACGTGGTTCGAGCGCAGACCGAAAGAAGCCCATCGGAGCAGTGCGCAGTGACGTCCGAGTCGGCCGAGATTCTGAGACATATGTATGTTTAATTCTTATTCCCTACTTACCTGGTGTAAAGTCAAGCGCCCGTAGACGCGAACATCTCAGTTCTTGAAGAGAAACTGAGATGTAAGTACCTAGTTCATGTATGTCAGCTTTAGCTGACCAAAATCGTAGCGTACCTTTGTCTTTCTAGGTAGCACACATGTTAATAGAGTTCTTGAAGAGAAACTGAGATCGTACCTTTGTCTTTCCAGCGCTCCCGTCTCCTCCCTATTCGTCTCATAACCCTAGAAAATTCCCCGGTTAATATGGTATTAACTAGGGAATTCGTTATTTACGATCGAATAGAGAAATTCGTGGTCATTACATAATACACTACACCAACTCACAGGAACGCACTTAATAAACTAGAAGGTGGTAATTCGACAAACTTGTCTTCACTTTTGACTCAGCCCCTTCCACTTCGGAGAGGTGTGCTCATTGGAATACTTTTTTCGTCAAGCACGCAGTATCACCGCTGCCAAAGGTCCAAAGACGCCAGGGAGAAGTGGAGGAAGGCGAGGACATTATCTTTTTCAGTGGCAATGTCCCGCTATACTGGTAGTTAAGCTACCAGCATGAATTTCATGACCGCTGCAAAGGCTGACCATAACGATACCTCAGTACATCCCTTCTTCCGTTCTATTCCCTTGTCTGATTATATGCAGTCTTTTGCACCGTCTGCAATGACACGAGCACACTTTCCACTATTCGTACCTGCGTCCTGTTCACTTGCGTCGTTCCATGGAACATTTCCTTGCTCCATCGACGCTGAGCTCATCTCGCGGCAATATACGAAAGTCCACTGCGTCCTCAAATTTGAACTTCACCTTTGGCACTCCCGTTTCCTCATCAGCGCTTCTATGTCCGTCCTCCCTGCGCAGATTATACACGTTGATCCTTGCTAGCTCCTGTGGCATACAAGGTAAGATCTTGTGGAGGGGTTTACTGCCAACGGACAGAAGCCAACATGAATAGGAGGGACAATCTGGGCGTGGGAAACATGTTTCAGAACTATACCAAACAAATGGGCGGCATGCCTACAACAGACCTCACACAGACCGGCCAATTCCCGGACTTTCTGATTCAATGCCTCACAATTTCGTTGTTGCAGAACATATGCCCCGGCGTTCGGCTTCTTGGACCTCCGGCTATGGTATTTTACAAGCCACTTCCCTGACAACTCGCCCCTTTCTGGCACTGCGGATCTCGCGCACAGACATTGGGTGTGATGACCAGTGGCGTAAAGGAGACTTTCTATTTGCTATATCACCTCAGAAGCCAAGTGGAGTGAATGAGGGGTGTTACTTTACTCTCGGATCGTCACTGGATGAACGCAGCAAGACGTTGCAAGTTGAGCCCCCCTTACATCCAGAAGGGGCTACTCTCTATGTCCATACATTTCCAAAGCTTCTCGAGCATTTAAAATTCGACTCGCCGGTCTCTGTGGCTTGCCTTCCACATCAACTTGAAGAGTCTAGTTACTTCACCTTCTGTCGTTCGCTCTTGGATGACTACGGCAGGATCTTGCAAGACAAATACTCGCATGATGAACGCTCATCTGGTGGTAGCGAACCGGTAGGAGACACATGGCATTTGTGGGATGCTTCTCAACAAACGGAAGGGGCGGTCGGACGAGAAGGTTATGTTTTCAAACCACAGAATTTCGACTTGTCTGCTGTCGAACCACCGTCCATTTATCAAGAGGTACTTCTGTATAACCAGTAAGTTGCCTCTGTTTAGTGCATTTTGTTACCCTCACTCGTTCTAGACTTACTGTAGACTACTCGTGGAAGGGTGTAACTGTTGCTGTGGACTGGGCTTTGGAGTTGAGAGATGTAGGTCGCTAAGACATCGCCAGCAACTTTTGACTGAAGGCTTTCGTAGTTTGATAGTACGCATGAGGCTCGACGGAGCAACCTCCTCTTGCCGTATTGCTCGTTTGATGGGAATATACCGACCTTCGACGAAAATATCAAGGTCCCTGCTCTATTACTCGGGTCGATGAAGGCTCCCTTTGACGGCGACCCCCCGATAAGCTCACAATCGTCAGATATTGATATTTGGGACTTCGATAATGAGCCCTATGTCAAGCTCGACCTTGTCCCGAGCTACATGTCTCCTGTGTCTGCTCCGTCCACTAGAGTCATCGCCTTTGACCTCTTTGGTACCATTTTAGTGGGTTTCAATATGTCAACCCCGTGCGTGTGATCTGCTCACACACAATCAGAATCGTGACGGTGCCATAAATGATGCCATGCATCTGCTATCGCCAACGTATCCCGACAGACACCGACTGTCCGAACTGTATCTTGAATGCGAACTTATGAGACACAGACAACTCTGACGCACCCTATACCGTCATCGTACGACAAGCTCTGGAGGATCTCTGCATCTTTCTGGAAGTTCCGCTAAGGGAAATCGTACTTCGCGAAGCTGTCCAGACTATACTGCAACCTGGTTTATATACCGATGCAGAAGCAGTTGTGGAGACGCTCCTGGATCAGGGTTATGCGCTGCTGGGTCTTCCGATCCCGGACGCGAAGTCGTTTTCACTCCCCCAACTTCCATCTGGTCTCAATGTTAGTGATGAACCCGCGCCTCTTTCGAATCTCTTTGATCAAAACCATTCTATGTTTTCGGGCCTCTTGAAACACTGTCGGTTAGCATGTAGTACCGTCGAAAAAAACCAAGCTCTTGTAGTGACATCCAGTTGTTACCAAGTGATGGAACCGGCAAGCATGGCGGGTTTCCCAACGGTTCTTGTTCGACGTCCTGGAGACCTGGGATCGGGAGTCAACCTCAGGACAAGTCACCCCACCCTGGTGATAGACGGATTACAAGATTTACCGGTAAAGCTGCAAAACACTTCCCTTGTCTATTGTCCTTTACCGCCTCGGATGCAACCTCCTATTGGCTGTCTACAGCCATTGCGTGTCCGTGGCATGTATCAGACGACAAAATTGCTTGGAACTGGAAGCTGTAGTGCGTTTGCATGCATACTGTCCTGTTTCATGCTCACCGATGGGCTGTGGCCTTACAGCACGTGTAACGAGTGCCTTCCACGTTCTCACCGGCTCGGAAGTTGCACTCAAATCAGGGACTGCATCAGAGGAAAAACCAGACATGCCTTGCGTATTGCGTTACGAAGCTCTGGTGTATAGTCTCCTGCGCGGTCACCCGGGCATACCATCGTGCAAATGGAGTGGTTTGGATCGAGGATCCTATGTCTTGATTCTCGAGCAGCTGGGTGCGAATCTCGAACAGCTTCTCAGACTGTCCAGGGGTGAGCTTCCTTGGAAGACCGTAGTTATGCTCGGTGTCCAAATGGTGAGTGTGTCGAACACTCGCGCCGGTTTGATATTGATTTTGTCAGTTAAACAGAGTCGAGTTCGCCCATTCGCGAGGGGTCATCCTGCGGGACATCAAGCCTGAAAATTTCGCGATGGGCGTAGGGGAAAAGTCTCACATTGTCTATCTATTCGACTTCGGTTTGGCGAAGCTATACGTCGACCCGTCCACGGGAAAACATATACCATATCGTGAAGGCCGTGTTGCATTAGGGACTATGCCGTATTCGAGCTACAATGTGCACTTCGGACGAGGTTCGTGAACATCATCATCATCCTAATTCCTGATCAGAGCTAACGAATGAGGAGCAGAACAAGGACGGCGAGACGATCTTGAAGCGCTGTGCAACGTCCTACTGTATCTCTTGCATGGCCGTCTTCCCTGGGAAAGGATCTACGCACCAAGCAAAGAGGCGCATTTGCGTCGAATTGGGGAGATGAAAGCTGGGTCTGCGGCATTTCGTGACCTGCTCGCGCGTTCTCCTGCCGAGTTCACAACGTACTTCGATCACTGCCGTGGTTTGAAGTTCGAAGAAAAGCCGAACTATGTATTGTTGAGACAGTTGTTCAGCCAGATAATGGAGAGGGAAGGGTGGACGGGAGACACGAGGTTTGACCCACTGGACGGAAGTTCCGATAAAGGTACACTTGTGCCCGAAGAGTACAAGTTAGATGTCCGATTCACAGGGGGAGATTTGACCACACTACAGGTGATGATGCATCGCTCTCTGTGGCGAGCGAATATAGTCTCGGGCGTAAACTTGATGGAGAAACATCGTCGTACTATACCTGTACTGATGCCAAGAGACCTGAATTCCGCTGCGTTCAACTGAATCAACTGGCATGCTCCCAGCATTGTGGTGTACTAGCTACAGTGTAACACGATCATAATTTGCAACCTTGGTACGCGAACACAATAGTAACAAGGATACTCTAACTATTCCCCAAAATATTCCTCCACCAGTGCTTGTTTCCTGAGGGCCAATAACACGCCCTCCATTTCCTCTCTTGTTGGAAGTATCGGTGGCATAAGATCTTCTGATGACAGAAACCCCAGGTAAGCAGCGGCTGCGCTTGCATGCGCGCGCATTGAGTCTGTGCCTCCACTCGAGGGGACGACATCTGCCCTCTCTGTGCTATCTGATTCAGCTTTGCGTAGTCGTTTTGCCTGGTCAGGTGCAGCTGCCTCCGTATTCACTGTGTCCATCTCGACATCTTCCTCCTGAGCCTTGCGTTTAGTGTTTACTGGAGGTTCGGGTGGAGAGAGCCCGTTTGATGGGAGTGGTGATGAGCTTGCCGATGGTCCACGAGGTATTTTTGGTATTGGGTCGTCGAGAGGGAGGTTGAGGGTCTCCCGGACATTCGTATATTCGTCTCGCCATTCTGTAAGATGCATGTAAGAAATGAAGCGGTCTACACCATAGACATGACGCACCTTCTTCCTCTGCCTGACGCTCATATTCCAACAACTTTCCATCTGCTTCGTCCAGGTCGCCAAAGTATGCGGGGCCCTGGTTCATAAACTTTTTGTAGAATGCAAGCGCTTGGTTTTCTTCCTCTTCCTCTTGCTTTTTGCTCTGGAAAAGTTCTCGTACACCAGGAAGATCTTTCGCGCGACCAAAGTACCTAACATTTTATCAGCAACAACTCCATAGGTTGAGATAAATCTCAAAAGGACGTACTTGTATCCTTTTGTTCCAGGTACCTCCTTCCCATCATCATCAAGCATGGCTACATTTCGGCGATAGTTGGCGCCTCCCAACGCAATAATCTGGTTCTCCCAATGTCGCTTCTCCCGCATCAATTTGTTTATCTCATCATTCACATCTCGAACTTCATAGTCAGTCAAACCAGCTATTGGCAGAGATTCATGTCAGCTCGTCCGAATTCTGAGTCTCCTGTGGAATGACGCACCATCCTGAATCTTGGACACTTTCCGACTCAGCTCCCTCAGAATTTCTCCTCTCCATCGCTCACATTCCCTTAAACTTTTGCAGGCGCTCGCCATCTTTGGACGACGATCTGCGCGCGTCCCGAGGCCAAGTTCAGCTGCTTGAGCTTCTCGGAAACGGTACAGCATCGACTGTGCCTTTTCTTCATTGCGGGCCTAGTGATGACAATGGCGTTTAGTGGGATCTATAAAATATTCGTCTTGGTGCCCACCATGATTAAATATAAAAGTTCAAGGTGAGGGAAGTGATGATGTACGAATTGTACAATGGGCCTTTGAACGCGTTCCAGGACCCCGTAAAAGGTAATCATCCCGGATCTTTTATATTTGTTTGGTATGATGACCTACTTAGACTATCTCTTTCTTGGTGAGGTCCATGTTCGCCACAGTCAAAAGGACTCGACTTGAGAATTGATGCCTCTCCGTTTGCATATCGCTCTTCCACATGTATGCACCTCTCTTTCTGCTACTTCTAGTGTGTCTTTGTCTGGATTAGTATTTCCTTTTGCGCTTGTCATAGATTTGTGCTAACTCATAATACATCATTTCTCTCGTCTTCCTATACGAACTGGGTCGTATAACCCTGACTTTGGGTACAGTTTTTTCGTCTGCTTCCCGTCAACCTTCAAGACACCTTTTTCCGAGTAACAATAGGACCATCAAGGACCACTCGATCTGTGAGTTGTGCGAATTATCTGAGTCGTGCCAGAAAAACGGATAACGGAGCATTAATATGGGCTTGAAAGCAGAATCGTTCTTGACACAAACGGGATATGATTATGGCGGAGGGTATCCTCTAGTGCGTGCATCACATTATCGACAGTTTGACTAAATAAATGTCGCTGGGAGGAAGGTGGTTTTTCTATTAGCATCGTTCTCCCACTGGACCTTACGCTGAAACCAGATTGCTCTAGTCTCCATTAATCAGCACGCAATCCAACAGTACCCTGCTCAATTCCTTCTCCGTGTCTCAATATGTACGCTGTCCTCGGTTTAACATGTCCGCCCATCGCACACGGGCAACTTTGCAACCTGATACTCTTGTCAGGACTATGAAGACGATATGTTTATTGGTGCTTACGACTTCAGATGACGCAATATGATAACAAGGTGAACGTGCGAACATTGTGCGCAAGTAGCAATATGATTTGGTATTGTAGTAAGTAGAAGGGCCCGCAACATCCATGACTGCAGGTAAGAATCATTGTTTGTATGACACGAGAAGTCTAAGCATTGGTTGGGCATCAGAGTCATCTTAAAGACACAACGAACTGTGACTTTACAGCCATTTTCTTGACTCGAAAGACGACATGTCATTTTGGTGACTGGCTGCCTGCTTCGTGGCAAGTTGTGATAAAGTAAGAGAAAATGTGAAATATTTTGCAGTGCTAACATAGAAGCCGAGACCGATTTGTGCTGCCCCTCTGGCACACTCCCTGTGAAGCGGACTTAAGATACTATTCAGAGAGTGGTAAGGTGAAATTCCCGGAGTTGACCCCAGTGGCTTTCGCATTTAAGCAGACACGTCATCGCTAGAACCGGATTGTCGTCAGCCGCTGTAGAGCGCTTTCCTTTGATGAATGGGCTATTCCTAACATAGGAATACGCACTGTCGATTCTCAGCGTCATACGGCTATTTCGGTCAGTATGTGCTGTACACCTTTTAAACGTGCACTTCTCACTACTTCCCTTCCTAACTCCTCCCTCGAACTTGGGAGTCAGACTTGAATTCCGAACCTGTTCACTCATACGGGTACCGCTAGCAGAATCCTGATTATCCGAGCCATGTACGCGTCAAACTCGGCGTCCCAGTGGGGTTCCCCCACTGCTCCTAGGAAAGCTCTGCTTATTCATGGGTTGATGTCGTGCTCGAATTCATGGGAGGGCGTCGCTCAGCTATTAGTAGCGGAAGGTCAGGTTCTGTGTCACTATGGCAATGATGCTCTGTTTCCAATAGGCTTCACAGGGTTTTTTGTTGTGGCGCCGAATCTCCTTGGGCATGCATGGAGACGGGGCACCGACTACCGCATGTCCGCCCTTGCAGAGGACCTCCGACCATACCTCATCGAGGACACGTCCTACGATGTGATTGTAGGTCATTCTCTTGGAGGCACAGTGGCCTTGTCGCTTTTGCCATTCTTGCCCAAAAAGAAAGAAACCAATCTCATACTCCTCGATCCCCCCCTCGAGGCTAATGAGAAAAGTGAAATGCATAAAAGTTGGTTTCTGCGTGAGGTTGAAAATGAAAATGTCAAGATTACCGAGTTGGTTAATGATCTTGGTTGGTCAAGACGTGACTGCGTGTTGCACGCATTAGGAGTTTCAATGTGCGACCGTACCACTGTCGAGGGAATCTTCTCGGTAAATTGCAGCTGTGGACATGATGAATGTTACTGATAGGCTTCTGCTGCTTTTGTGAACAGCACAACACACCATGGTCTTTCAGTGGCCTGTTCAAAAACATCCCCCCTCATGTGAAGACCACCGTGCTGGTGTCAGATCCAAAGGTCGACGCTGTTTGCCGTACAGAGGACATCCCTTGTGACGTTGAGAGACTGGATGTCAGAGTTCTCCCGGGAATTGGCCACTGCATTAACTACGAGTGTCCAGATGCTATCGTGGATGCAATTGCTGTCAAGGGCGAAGCCTTGAGTCGTGCGGAGAAGGATTTTCCATGACCTGATTGGTGTTTACAACTTTCTGTTGGAACCTAGCCTTCATTTGTACATGGAGTATCACAAAGCGTAAATATTTTTATTACAAGTATTTTTCTAGAACCAATTTTCATGCATGTTCTGTTGATTCACGCTTTACTACTGATCGATGCGAAATAAAGTAACCCGAGAAGCTGCAATAGGGTGACCACATAAGGTATGGCTCATGCACTTTCCGCTAACGTATGATGGCATGTGACACAATGTGACTAGCTGTGACCCGGAACACTAGCAGTATTGTGTAGCATATGAGTTGTGTAGACTATTAAACTATTAAACAGTGAATTATCAATTAGAAATAAGTGGAATAATCAGAGTCCAGCATTCTCGAGTTCCACTAGAATGGAATTAGGAAGGACTCGATGTCCTTTATATATTTTAGTGGCCCAGGCAGCTTGCTTTCCTGTTAGGCCTTTGTGATAGGCATCCATGAATCTGCGAGATCAGCATGCATATCTGAATGATTTTGTGTTACAGTCATTGTATGCCCCCCTATTTTTCTTCTCTTTACTTACAATTATCTCTTCTATGCTTACCTCATCATTCCCATGTATATCACTTTCACCCATGGTCACTTGACCATACGTTCATGTGTGACTCATCCTGACTTGGTTCTTGTTCGTGATGTCATACGTTCAACACGTTGTACTATAACTGCCTTCCTTTCTTGGTTACGCAGACTGTCGTTATCTAATGAAGCCTACCCTAAAGTCCCTTCATACTTTAGTATATAAACGCTTGTAGATACACTGTATTTTCCTATTCTAATCTTACTGGGTTTTACCTGGATTCCTCCTTTGCTAAGGACCCCCAATCCTTAGTCATCTAAGATTGTATCTAAGCTTAGCACACCTAAGCCTTAGTCTAAAGCGAACTTACCAGCCTCGACTCAGCTAGTTCTGTGTACCTTACACTCAGACCTATCTTTGTCATTGTAAGACGTATTCGGCTCAGCCAGTCTAGTCCTCTCCAGCACTTGACTGTCTTCGTCATTTACCTTGAACTGTGCTAGGCCTTTGTCCAGCTAGTACTACGAAACCACAACTCCTGATACTGCTTGTTTGCAGCAGTTGTGTTCAGAACTATCCCAGTTTGTAACATTTTGAGTGAGATAAAGCAAATGAAAATGAAAAGTTCAACTCACTTGCACATTTGCTCAACACTTACTGATGCAAGCACATCAATGACATTCTTTTGCAAGTCTTGCTCACTGGTGGAGAGGGGCTTCTGGCGATATATCCACTTAGCATGGCCCCAACACTGTTCAATGAAATTCAGCTCACAGTGAAATTTTGGAAGAAAAAGAACAGAGATCCTGCATGCTTCACAGGCCATTTCCAGCACAGATTTCACATTAGTGAAGTCAGGTTCATTATAGAGCATCTGTCGGCAACAGCAGTGCTCAATGCCAGGTTTGCAGGAAAAATTCGGCTTGCACTCTGCTCGAACTTTTGACATGTCACCATAACCACGCTCCTCAAGAATAGTTGCCATACCCTTGAATATACCACCACGTGCATTTCCATCAGCAAAATACAGTGACTGAGGGGTGCCATCTTTGAAGGTACCATGGCCCATACAGATTTTGATCTTTGTTGGCTTTCCATCCGTTCCATAAATGATCTGGCCAGATGAATTCCTTGCAGTCACCTCAATGCCCCAGTTTGTCCCAACTTTAGGTGTATTTTTAGGCATTTTTCTTGCAGAGAGAGAATTATCAGGGCATTTGATGTGAGTCATTGCATTATCAAAAATGAATATATGGTCCTCATTGGGCCAGTGCTTCTGAACAATATCCATTGCCTTCTGAACCTGTGCAAGAACTTCATCATTCGAGAAATACCCATCGCATGATTTTCCTGCCTTAAATAATACCTGTGCTGACTCCTTTCCATCAGGGGATTGCAACCAGCCATGATCTGCTGATACAAAGTCTGCCACCATCAAAGAACACCCCTCCCCTTTTGCATATGGAGCCGCACTTGCATCTTTGTGTACCCATCTGGACTTCCTGCGATCATTCACATAAAAGGTGCTTTCATCATGGAACCAAACACATAAAGGTTGGTCAGTATTGCTGATCTCCTCACCATCCTGTCCCCAGGAGCACATCTTTCTTTCCACCTCTTTCCATTTCTTTAGAAACACATTCTGGCGATAATTCACCACATCTTCATGCTCATGGCCATCAATATATTGACCCCGGTGATTCTGAACCCACCGATAATCCATGTGCTGCATCCAACACTTTGCAGTTGCAGGGGAGGTTGTTTTCTTTAACTTTAGATGTGTTTTGACTTCCTCCCGGCCCAGATACTCCACGATATCATCTGCACACACATGAGTACCAATGGACTGAAGGTGCTGGTGAATTTCATTAGCAATGTCATCATCATCTAGTTGTGATGATGCCCCTCGGCCAAATATATTGACAGGTACTTTAGCACGATCCTTGAGATAGGCTCTTGTTGCCTCATGAAGTTGGCATGCCCACCAATTTGACTTCCCCTTCCCATTTGCAGTCAATAAAGATGCAGCAATCCAAGCCTTGTACCCTACTGAGCAGGGATTTGTATAATGGGTGAGCATTGTTGCCATTGATTCCATCTGTTCCTTCATCCAGTTGTCTATCCCAGGGTCCTTGTAGCCGCATCCAGTATCATGAGGTGGCCGTAATGTGTCTCGTAGGTCTTGGAGTGCAGTTTCAGCCAGAGACTTCTGGCGGGGTCTGAAGCTCTGAGTCTGACACAGTGTCCCTGCTGGCACTTTGCATACCCACTATTTCACACCCCAGTGCCTCATCCTCAAAAATATCCTTGTCTTCATCTTCATCAAGATCTCCAACCTCCTCACTAGCAGTAGGTAAGTCTTCAATATCATGATCTCCTTCTGGTTCATCATGTTCATTGTCACTTGCAGTTGTCAGGAATTCAATGGCTATGCCAACCCCATAGTCAACTCCAATCTCCACATTGCGCTCACATTGCTGCTCAATGATCCTTGCAGCATCCAGGAATAGATCTACATTGAGCTGACATGGGGAGTTGTCCAGGTTGAGAGGAGGATCATCAGGAATGGTAGGCTATAAATGTCAGACACAACTCAGAGATAGTGCATAGTGGTCTTACCGGTATGTTTTTCTTTCCTTCTTTTTCCTCTCTCTTGAGCTTAGTTCTTTTTGTATTTCTTTCCGCATATTCACCAAGGTTCTTCAGGTGTTTCAGTGCACGTTTGGGCATTGTGCCGTGGTAGTTTGAGAATGTCGTGCCAAAAGTTTGCCTTTTCCCTTGGTTTGTCACGCAACAACAAGGCTCATAACATTCATTTTCTTAATGGCACTTTCAAATTCAATTTTTTCAAAAATCCAGCCGCGCAGTGTTGTGCATAATGTAAATACCAAGAACCCTGCGCGATTTCTTTTTGCAAAATAGCTGTTTTACAATTGCCATTAAGATTTCAGACAAAAGTAACGTTTTGTCACATTTCGTTAGCGGAAAGTGCGTGAGCCATACCTTAGTATGACGCCGTGAACGGGAAGTGCCGCGAAAACACTACTTATGACGTGGTAAACACGATTGCGCCCGATGCCAGCGGTATCTCGTGCGTGCTTTATACATGTAGATACTGGAACAAATATTTTGCAGATGACTGAACACAATTTCAATCGAATCGCACGTTTGCATGCAATGGGTCATACAAGAGCCTACTAAGTCACGTTAGAGCGCTCCAGAGCAGATCAGATCAATGAGTGAAGGTCTGAGACCCAATAATAATGAGCTACATTACACAGGGTTGATCGAATGAACTGTGTCCAGTTCCACATCGCTGTCAGTTGGTACACGTCCGAGAGCTTCGAAAGCAATCGTGGTCATACTGACTCTCCCATCAGACCTACTCACGAGCTTGGCGTGATATTCTCGGATGCTAAGGATCAGACGTGGTCCTACCACAAACATCTGCAACACTCGTGCAACTCGGAGTGCGCCACCATAAATATCATCTGCCACGGTTGTTGAGTGCTAGAAATGGAGAATGGTCAGATGCATATGGCCGAGTCGGTCATAAATCGGCGCACCAGCAAACCTGGAGACAGGTCACCGAGGTTAAAGCAAGCCACAGCAGCAAAGCTAGCGCATGCAGAATGTCAGCGAGATGCTGATATTTAAATAACCGAACTCACGCTAGAAAATACAACGCGTGACTTTTTATTAACATCGAGAAACAGTCTCCAATGGTGGATCCAGTCGACGATTGGCGCATTTCACGGAAGCGTTGTATGACAATCCAGACTGCAAGAAAAAGGGCGAGGATCTCCCACATTGCGGTGGGTATTACCATTTCATGGTTTAGATTCATCTTGTCTTTGCTGATCTGGACAAGACAGATATGGTAGCCAGAAAGGATGAATTCGGCTGGTATCCGTCTATGAGTGCTTAAGCTTGTATCAATAATCAAAGCTTACCTCCCGAAATACCGATGTTTCCCATGGCCAACATAACTCCAGAGGCGATTGTGGAAGCCAACAAAGCTACGACGAGGAAGATAAGTATCGTTTTGGATTGCTGATACATGGCATGTATCCGAGTCATCATGATGACTTGTTTGATATTTCAGTCAAATGAGCATCAGTAAGACATCACAATCGGGCTCACCGGCTAACATGGCATTGACGACGACAGGCGTCCATGCTTGCAGGAAGTAAAAAAAATTACCTAAAAATTCAGTTATCGATGTGAGGAGGTGCACTCGATGTGTCAAATAAACTTACAGCTATTGTAGTCGTTATGTTGAAGAAAGCAGGCGACCGAGAATGGCACTTACCCCTATGAAGATGTCTAATTAGTCATAGTCGGCAGGCATCGATGCAGAATGCCTACTGCGTCTGTATTCGAGAATGGAATATTCCCTTCATGTCGTCAGTCAATCAGAATGAGCGTATTTGAGGATACATACCTAGAAGGTTGATGCTGATTGTGAGAGATAGCATTATTAGCACGGCGCGAAGTCATTTGGTCCGCCTCCTAAACATACACAGAATATAGTATTCCAACATAGCGCACCTATCATATGTCAAAGTCAGCACAGCTTGTCAACTGTGCTTATAATATGAGCTACTCACACCGATAAATAACAGATTTATGAGAGACCAGCTTGGCTTCTGTCCAGAATTGATTGAATGATCCCGTTTGAGCGTTTGATATGAAACTTTCGCACCCAGACCAGCTCGACCTGTAAGAGCATTCTCAGTGAGATGGTTCAGCCGATCCTGGCATGATCGCTCACCTCTTGTCCGAATGTTAATGCTGTTGGATACCATGTAGATAGTATCAGTGATCTCCTCTGGAAGTACTCTTTTGCTCACCCCAATCGTATACCACCACGACAGAGGATGCAACTGCGAAACCAGACATATCACTAATGTTTTTCCATATAAGCTGCTCTCCACGAACCTGCAAAATTGCTGTAAGCATGAATCCAAACGAGAAACGGCCACCAAGCAGGATCATTGACGGAAGTGGTATCAGGATCATGTGCGACGTAAGTCATATCAGGATTAGCGAATTTAGTAAAACTACAATAATTGGATAAAGGTGGTCATTTGCAGTAGTACCATCATCCAGGGCTTTTATAGCCACGGAACCTTCATTACGTGACAGTCGGAAAATGGACTGGTCACTGCGCGTATTCGGCGGCTCAGAATGTGAAACCACATGGATGGACGTACACACTAGCACTTATAGCAGCGAGACGTAAAGGATACCGCTCCATTTGGCATAGTCGCTGGCTCACCGCCACTTCAGCATCAGAACATATGACTCTGCTCAGCCTTTTGATCGAGATTTACATAAAACATAGCCACCGAGTAGCGCTGAGCACGAGCACATTAATCTTTTGATCATCAATGATGCGATATCTGACGTTAGTACTAAGACCAACAACTCCTTGCCAAGCAAAGCAGTGAGAAGCCACCCTGACTAAGAAAATCATTGGTCAACTGTGAGGATGCCCTACGACGTACATAACTATATAGTATGTACTCAGGACTGAACGATGACGGTGAATATCAAACTCCAGGCAAAAGTTCTTCAAACGCCGATCGGCTATCACATGTACCTAACACTGCATGCATCTCCGGAACTGTCCTCGCCTTCGTTTGTTCCAACGCACGCTACAGAATCTACGCCGAGACATTGCGCTTACCTGAGTTCCCACAATCAATATATACTGTCGCTGATACTTTTAATATCAGTGCCATTGACAAAAGAGCTGAGCGGGCAACAGTCTTGACCAAGTTACATATGCTGAAAGCTTAGGATTTGCAGGAGCTCGGGCGTTCAAACCCACTGTCAAATTCCAAGGTTTGCCCTGCGCTTACTACACATACTGTCAGCTGATACTGGGAGCTGAGCTTTCGGCGTTCTACCTTTTTGTTTAACGGTTATGCGTGGCAGCATGACCAACTTACATCTGCGTCACTACAGATCTGAAAGAGTGCCCAAAATGAAGCTGATCTATTTGAAATTCTTGGCATTCACTAATGACACTGCCAAACTGCGTCGAGACTCTAATGAGAGAGATGATCGGCAGCATCTTGTGGGCTGTGTTGAGGCAGCTGTTCAGCAGAAAATGGAGATAGGAGACACGACATAGGTTTGACTCGCTAAATGGAGGTTCCAGCAAAGGTACGCTGATGCATGGGGAGTAATACAGGGTAGATGTTCATGACATTGTCCGACTCGGGGAAGATTTCACCACGCTACAGGTCGTGGTTTCTCTCTCTTTTCGACAGAGAAAGACAATTATGGTGATAAATGTCGCGAAACCTATTCAATCAGAAAAGTGACTTTGATACTGGGTTATCATATTGCCGATATCATGTCGCACGATGTAAGATACTCTGGACTTAATCATGTATTCACAGACATAGACTCTCACCTTAATGTCGTCGTCTCGTCTGTCAGTGATTCACGCCGGCTGATTTCCACAGGCCAATCCGCATCCAGATAGCAGGTAACTCTGCAGGATGTTTTGTATCCTAGTGAAGTCGCAATAAGACGCAGTATTCTCGGCTTGGAAGATCGCCTCACACTGTATTGTCCTAATTGTGATCAATCGCCAGCGCCACCAGAAGACACTCACATGAGTTGCCACTAGTACAACCGCACTTATTATGTTGATGTTGTTGAATATTAGATCACATCCATCAGAAGCGCCTTGTGTGAGTCAAGACAAGCAACGAAATACCCAACATGGCACTGTACATGCAAAACTAAAAGCACTCCCCGACTTGCATGATACACCCGTAAACAGAAAACACGAGAACCTCTGGGGGTGCAAAGAAGATCAAATGACGAGGATAATAAAATGCAGCAGACTCGTCTATTTCTAGTGTGACCAGAAATAAAATATGTATTCTGCTGTCAGAGGCTGTTGTGAATCAGCACATTTACAACAGTCTCTGACTATAAACGTTTAGTAGCGGGGCAGTGTAGGTTCGTGCTGAACTCACATCTACAGATAGCGACACCACACAGTGCGAGACGATTAAATGCCCCCCCGCAAGCATTACCTGAGAATATCTCAGCAGGGGAACATGTAGAAATTGGCATACATACCGCCAGCTAAAATGCATATGTTCAGATGCTCTCTGCGAGACTGGAGCAGGGCATATAGTTTTAGTTGTTATCTCTCTGAGACACGATTAAATAGGATGTAGTGCGTGTATTTCACACTCGACATGGGCCATGATTAGAGAACCGGTGAGAAGAAGGTATCGTCATATACCGTAATATATAGGAAAGGTTTAGGTTTTCGTCACATGGGCATATAAAGCAATATATGGCTATGTAAATGCACCGCAATCAGCATAAGAACTCACCGGTTTACTGATGGGTCGCCCCGCGAGCACCATCACAAGTATCTCTAGATATAGATAACAAGGTTCTAGGGGGACATACCTCAGCGCCGGTCATGAGAACATGAGATAGGACACACAAAGATCGATAAGATCAAGAATCGTGCATTGTAGTTGGCTCACCGCTTCTCTATAGTAGGTACCATATAAGCACAGCTGCTATTTTTTGTGAGTATACTGCGGTTGAGGAGAGATGACTTGACTCGGGGACAAAGCACGCGTAAAAGAGTATGTTTGACACAACTCGTATGAGGCTGTTGCGAGCAACTTTGACTTTTTGGTTTTATTCTGAATGCCATTGAGAGTCAGCATCCTCCACATGTTCCAGGTTAACAAAGCCTGCCACGTAGTCGAGGTGAACCAAAAAAGTATATGTAGTGAGAGAATGACGTTACGCGCACCAAGACTCGCCATCTGGGAAACTGCAAAACAAAATCGGAGGGGCGATCTTGAGACTTGAGCTTGAACTATTGCGCAACATCTACTTATTGCATGGCCGTCTTGACGGAAGAGCATCTACAAAAAAGCCAACCCGCTCCAAATAGATACGTAAGCTAGCTCAACACACCATGCACCATGCATCATGACCCGCTCACGCTCTCTCATCCTGCAGAAAATCACATCATCGACGGTAATTTGAAGAAAAGCCGAACGGAAACGGAATATTCCATGTCCATGTCACGTTTGATCGGGTAAAATGGAAATTCCGGCAAGTGTACCTGACTATACGTAAAAAAGTGTGGCATCGCTCCGCTGACGATGGAATTCCCTTTGTACGCTCGCTTATATATATAAAAAAACGTCCTTGCGTTCCGTATCCAACTCCCACTCGCTAGTACTAGTACTCATCGATGCATGACTCAGGTATTCATATTTAAATGTTGATCCCCGAACTCGTATATGGTCTGAATCAGCTTAGTCAAGGCTGGAGATAGACTTGACTTCGCTGCGCAAACGTATGCAGACTACGTAATACCTAGCAACGTCAAGCACCTGAAACATAGCGAGCTCATTGCAAAAGGTCAGGCGTGTTGTGCTACGTAGTCATTCGAGTTGACCAGGTATACAGTCCTCCGACGGACGAATCCAGCAAAAACCAGTCTGCAAGAGAATGTACCAATATACAACATCGTATTGCAACTCCGTAACAGAAATTATATCATGCTCGACCAACAGGATCCGCTTGAATTCCGCAGATGGTGTCCGAATTGCAGGTTTAAACAGCTATGTATGAGTGGTAGCACATCAGTTGTACAGTAGGGAGCGAGCATGTACACGCTCGCTCCCGCAGAGTAACAGGTATGTCAAATGCATGGTAACTATGGGATGGGGCAGCTCCGAAGGGAGCCTTGAAAATCCAGAAAACATGAGTGCAGGAGTTAACGAAGGACTAACCAATGGATAAACACGTAAATCGGGACAGAAATAGTGTGAGATGAGTAGATAGGACGATCTCATGAACTAGGTGCTACAGCTGCTGAGAAAAATGGATGCTGCTCCTTCCAGAGCAGGAAGGATAATAAATCGAGCGAGGAAGTGTGAATTCATGAACCATCGATGGGCGTAAATGCCGGTACTATTTCGTTGATGACCGTGTCGTGGCAAATCTAGGTATCGGGATGGAATGTGCGTGGCGTCATGTTGCGCGTAGAGGTGGATCGTAGATGGAGGATGCGATAACGATTCCTTCAGGCGATTTTCTGGAGGCTCGGTCGTTAAACACACGCTCATAAGAACTACTATAGTAGTCTGGATTGTTTGAGATGTCTGCGTACGACCATATCGCGCACTACCACAACGTCAGCATACAGGATTGGAAGCACTACACTGAACTTACCACTGGCGAGAATACCAGCAGTCGTGGTTGTGTCCTATATTACAGAGCCAAATTCAGGAGCGGTAAATAGAATCAAGATCAACGAGCATACTGTAACAGTCGTGCAAAAACCATAAAATTTCCGTGGGAGCGGCGAGTATTCTCGATGTATCGCACTAAACTTGCTTCGGAAGTCTGAGACAAACATCAGTGGCTGAGCCAAGTAAAGACGGTCTGCTGACATTTTGAGGCCGTCTCCATATCATTAGGACGGTCTCCGTAGCTGCGAACATATTTTGACAACCTTATCCCTGACGTGAGTTTCGCATGAAGTATGTCGCACTTGTTCAGGAATAGAACGAGGTCAACGTTTGCAAGCAGTTTGTTTGAGCACACAGCTTTCCATAATAGCACGCTGTCCTCCTGCACAGAAATAGTAAGCCCCAAAAAAGAACGATAGCACGACAGATGACTGACAAGCCGGTTCACGCTGCGGTCCTCGGCGAGAACTTGATCAAAGCTGGATATTGGCGCGAGAAAGATAATTGCATCAACTAGGAGTCATATAAGTAGACTGCACATGAAACACATCAAGGACGTACCGTCATCAAAGAAGGGCACCCATGTTGCTAAAAGGTGGGATTCAGCGTCCGCTAACACTGAACACGAGCGAGCTTCTCACCTCTCTACAAAGATAACGTGTTGGAAAAGGTTGAGCGTGAGATGAGAGAAGCAAATGATACGTACTTGCGACCGGGAGCCTCCAACATCGACTATCCTCCATTCAGTACCACTTTCGCGTCCAGCCACGGCCTCCATTTCACACCGATATTCCGAAACGCCAACCGTCTTCAAGCGCGCTCGAAGCACATCGTCTATATGAACGGTTAACCCAGTTCCGTTGCTAAAACATGAAGTATTTCACCATCGTTTGGGGTGTAATTTAGGGCCGTGACTCGATCCAAGTCGTTGAGGAAGCTATAAAACGACGATGGTTCAAGTAGAAGAAGAAGCGGAACGGGACCGAACGCTTACAAGCCGGAAGATTCTTCGAGACGAATTTTTCTTTTCCGTAAGACCTCCCGAACAAGCTTGTCATTCCAGAGAGCCATGATGTCATAACTGCAGGAATGGATGACCTCTTGCGCTTCGTCCCGGGTTTGCATTCCGGTGGTGCCCAGCGAAACAGGTCGAGCGCGAGTGCTCTTTGCGAGCGCTCCCTTCCAAGTAGCTCCGGGACGTACGAAAACTTCTTGAGCTCTCCATGAATGGTCACTACTTCGGCTGCGCTGGGAGTGGTATGCGCTAATGGCACTGCTTCCGATGACAGAAGTCGCTTCATCTTCGCTCGGAGGTATTAGTTTTGCAATGAGGAGTGCTTCGATATGACGGAGTGGAGTGAGGCGCATCTGCAACATTTCGAGTTCTTGGGGTATGTTGGCACCACCGTCATCGCTGTCTTCGCCTCCGCTGTCGAGGGTAGGAAGTCGAAGGTCGGACAAGGCATCAAGGATTGTACGAACGGAGCGGACGATGTTGAGCTGTATGACGCTGCGCCATAGTATCCGTTCTTCATGAAATGCGGTGGGGGTGTAGAGTTTTTGAAAGTCTGAGCAGAAAGACTTCAATTCAGGGAGGGTGTCGGAGATGTTGATACGTACGTCTTAGTGTTGTTGATTTGCCTGGTGCGGGATTATGAAAGTGGAGGTAGATGGTATTGAGGACATACCTGATTCGCTTTGACCCAACAATAAGAGTCTGACGATACCCTTCTTCTTCTGGGCTTGCTTCTCTGCTCGTATTGAATCGTCTATTGCTTGACTGACTCTGCGTGCCTCTGCTTCCTGAGCTTGCCTGATAACACGATCTTGCTCCGTTTCGTTTATTGGAGGTTTGAGAGCTTCGTCTAGAGGATCAAAGTCATGGGGAGATTTTGGAAGAACGGCAGACATGGGGGGTATGCCAGGGTACGAAAGCAAGTGATGGAAGATAGTAAGAGAGTTCTGGGCAAAGCTTGGGACCGGCAGCAATGGAGTAATTTGCCAGGCACAAGACGTACTGGAAATTATAGTACTTGGCGAAGGTTGACGCCGGACATTCTCCTTTTGCCAGCAATAAGAGGAAGCTTTTGTGAGTTCTTGGATTGATTATTACAGGTACCAATTGAGAAATCACCGGACCAGGGCGAGTACCAAGTTGGTTCCTGTTTCTCAGCTGGGCGTTACACGTGAACGACATTCAGGTTGGTAACTCTTTAGACCATGCCTTTTCCTGCTCTTTCATATCCCAGTCTGGCTAGTCACTTTCTACTAGTACTAACCCGCAGCTCTTTAAAAGATATGTTATCTGGCTGCTGAACTGTGAACTCCAAATCCCAATACGGCTCAATTGAATACGCAATAACGCTCGGATTCGTGAGTACTTCCTGGCCGACGCGCGGCTTTGTAGAGATCTATACCTGATTAACCTCTCAACGCCAGGCAGATACTTAAGGCACGTGGCATGTGCTGCACAAGGCAACCGGTGGTTTCTTCGGTTCCTCGTCAAAAGGTAGCGTTGGCTTGCCACGACGTCAAGCTGAAAGGTAAATTCACACTGAACTTGTAGATAGTCCGGTTCCTGGACGTGGGTAAAGGCTCGACTAGATTATTCTCACTCTTTCACCCAGGTCACCTTTTTTGGTCGCTGAGACATATCCGATACAGCCTATGCGCTCTTCATCTCCGCCGGCCTAGCCATGAATATGCTCCGGCCCGGAAAATACAACCTTGGGGATCTCCACGTTCTCAGGGCATGATTGTCATTGTTTTCGGTGGCAATTCATCATCAAGTACTTTGGCTTCAACTGAATTGTTGTAGCCCAGCGCCTCACGCGTTGCCGGTGGTTTGGTAAAAATTTGTTGACGTTCTAGAAATGACTGATAAGAAAGTGGTGTTCCATGTGGTTCTGAGAGAGAAACCTATTTGGACAAGGTACCATGAAATACCCCTGTAAGCTTATCGTGCCAGGTACACCATTTCATTATTTACGTACGTAAATACTTTTGTTCCTGATGCCTCGGATTACCATGTAATACATATTCCTCCGCCGTCCTTGCTAAGCCGACAAATGAAATACTGCTGGAAGTTTGAACAACTGGTTTCCTTCACAAATCTTGAAATGCGCATCCTGTCATGATGACCTGGACATGGCATAATAGTTTTCACCCTTGATTTGAATCGACCTATTCACTCCTATTTATTTGGTGCTATGGCAATATATATAGTAGTACACAAGTATCACTGCAACCCCCGTGACACGCCTCCGGTGACAGGGGTCTTAGCTGAAAGCTGGCCCCAGAAATTCAAGTTAGCAAATTTGCTTTTTCCAATAATTCGTGCCACATCTTCTTTTCTTGTCATCTTTAGCTTGTTCTAGTTCTCGGTCTCTCGTGTTAGCATTGCGTGGCCATAGACAATCTCTGGAGAAAGTTGACGTGTGATCATGATGCTAGGAACAAAATTAGATCTGATCACTCTCCCTTCATCCTCTTCATGTACTAATCCGTCAGTGCTCCGTCAGAACAACACGGATCCAGAAGCAAAATGGATAGTACAGAAATTTGGAGGCACTAGTGTAGGCAAATTTCCGATCAACATCGCTCGTGACATCGTATCGTAAGTCTTGCCTATGATGCACTTTTGGGTCTCTTGATCTCCCCTTTCAGGAACTATACTGGCCAGCACAAAGTCGCAGTCGTCTGCTCAGCACGCTCTGGCTCCGCCAAGGCTCTAGGAACTACCAGTCTCCTACTCAAAGCTGCCTCCGAGGCGCGCCAACGACACAAGTTCTCCAATGGTTCTGGTACCATGACTCCTTCGATAAATGGTATCTTCGGCAGGTCATCAGAAACTTCCCCAAACTCCCCGATGCGCAGGTCTTCGCCATCGCCATCCTCTCCTTCCACGGGCCCCTTAACGCCGCTGATAGCACCCCAGGCTGGCCAGTCTCAACCCGAATTCAATGTTACCGTCGACCTCATACGATCAGAGCACTTGAATGCTGCAAAAGCTTCCGTCAATAATCCAGAGATTCTCCAAGAACTCGAGGCTGAAATAGATCGAGACTGCGACTGGCTTCGTAGTTTCTTGTTTGCTGCCCAGGTGCGTTTAATCTTTTCCACTACGCTCTGAACTAACGTGAATGTGGTTACCAGGTAATCAATGAAATATCACCACGTTCGCGAGACAATATCATAGGTTTGGGCGAGCGATTAGGTTGTAAACTGATGACAGCCGTTCTCCGCGACCAAGTCAGTTTTTGGTATCAACCATTCCTCAATAAGACTAATCTACAGTCTCTAGGGCATCGACGCAGAGTACGTATCTCTAGAAGATATCATCCCTGTATCCGAGGACAGCGACACCATACCAGAAGGCTCCCTTAATCAGGCCTTTTACGATAACGTAGCCGCTGCTGTCGGAGAACGCATCAGAGGATGCTCTCCTCGCGTACCTGTTGTCACCGGCTTCTTCGGCCACGTCCCTGGTTCGCTTCTCCGCCAAGTCGGTCGAGGATACACAGATCTGCTCTCCGCTCTTCTAGCCGTCGGCCTCGAAGCCTCAGAACTACAGATATGGAAGGAGGTAGACGGGATATTCACAGCGGATCCTCGAAAAGTGCCCACGGCACGATTGATACCTGTCATATCGCCCGACGAAGCCGCTGAGCTGACTTATTATGGGAGTGAAGTCGTACATCCATTCACGATGGAGCAAGTCAGAAGAAGCCATCATTGAATCTCAACTTTTTTGCTCATCCCTCGAATTGCAGGTCATTCGCCGAAAAATTCCGATAAGGATAAAAAACGTGGAGAATCCCCTGGGCGGTGGCACGGTCATCCACCCTGGTTTAGATATCGAGATGTCGCAAGACGATAGTCTCTGTGAAGCGCCGGTCGCGATCCCACAAGGATTCAACAGCGAATTGTGTAGGAACAAGCGACTGCCAACCGCTGTGACGATAAAAGAGCGCATCATCGTGCTCAACGTCAATTCGAATAGAAAGAGCGTGTCTCATGGGTTCCTGGCTGGGATATTTGGAAGCCTCGATCGCTTTGGCGTGGTCGTAGACCTCATTAGCACCAGCGAAGTACACGTCAGCATGGCCATCGAGGACAATCTGTCCAGGACGACCATGGAACGGTTGGTGGGCGAACTAAAAAAGAGCGGAACCGTGAGCACCCTTTTTAAATAATGACGTCAGTATCTGGATCAGCACGAGTCCCAGGTTTCGGTCCACCGTGAAATGGCCATTCTCTCCCTCGTCGGTCAACAGATGCGCAACCTCGTCGGTATATCCGGGCGCATGTTTACTTCCCTCGGCCAGGGCAACGTGAACATTGAAATGATCAGCCAAGGCGCCAGCGAGATCAACATATCATGCGTTATCGAGGCCCGCGACGCTGTCAAGGCGCTCAATCTCATACATCAGAGCTGTTTACAGATAAAGCCCGAGGGGCCCAGAGGGCGAGGTTGGTTTATCGGTTCTTGATGTTCGGTCCGAGGCTGATGCAGTGTGGTTTATAGTCGGCCCGTGGCTTTTTTAGCATGCGGCGTAGAAAACTCTAGAATCCTGGTTCAACACCGATCGGAGACTTTGTAGAGTATCTTCATCATGATACCGAGCAATATAAACATGTGATTTTACTGTTTTCGGCAACATACACGCCTCTCTGCACCTTGTCTGGTGGTTCCTCTTGCTCGTTCCGATTATTACAAAAGTATCACTTGTACAGAATTCAAACCACTGGTATTACAAATATTGCGAGGTGGGAATGAATGGGAAGGCTGAGTGTGTCGCATTCAAATCTCGAGACGGAACGACTGTCACGTTTGCTGCCAACAGAACCCTCTTCTACACTTCCTATTACCGTGGGAGTGGGGAATAATGTACTGTGCAGTTTCCTATCCTGTTGGGGGCCGATCTATACCAGGCTCCGGATGCTTGAAGCTCGATCAAACTCGTTAAAGATGGCGGAAGTCGTTCCAATCACCACACCCATTCGAGTATTACAAGAAGATCATGAAGGGACAATAATGACTGTCGCAGTCTTCCCCGGGCCCCATGGACAACGCATGGTGACTAGATCAGGCCGAATGCTGCGTCTGTGGGACTTGGAAGGAAGCGGCATTGTGTTGAAGGGAATGGAAGGGCATCGTAGCGATGTACGCGCAGTGGCGGTATCGCGAGATGGATGGTTGATAGCCAGCGGTGATGAGGAAGGAAAGCTTATCGCCTGGCTCGGAACAACAGGGGAGCCTGTCCCTCAATCCTATGAATGCATCGACGCCCACTCTAAATGTATTTGCGCTCTCGACTTTTCTCCAGACGGTGCAATGATGGCGAGTGGCTCACTCGACCAGACGATAAAACTGTGGAGCACGAAAACATGGCAGGTACAAGGAGATCCAATCCAATGCAGCGACTTGGTTTGCTGCGTTCGGTATTCGCCATCTGGAGAATTTCTTGCCATCGCCACAGACCTCAATATCGCAATTTATAATCCAAGCATGAGGGAATTCGTTGCAAACTTGAGGGGCCCCTTATCATCGGATGTTTCACTCGCGTGGGCGCCTGATAGTAGTTGCCTTCTCTCAGCGGGCAATCATCGTGATTCCACTATACGAGAGTGGGATACATCAACTTGGACACAGGTTGGGGATCCTTGGACGGGCCATACTGAGGGTATTACTGCCATTGCTGTTAACTTTGCTGGCACTATGATTGCCTCGGCATCGCATGACAACCATGTCCGCCTTTGGCAGCGCTCTAATCGACGAACCATAGCTATATTTAAGCACTCCAACGGCGTCAACTGTGTCACCTTTTCTATGGATGGCAGGCATATCCTCTGTAGTGGTGGTGATAAGAAGATATCAGAGTGGAAAGTAGAAGTAGTACACAGGGCACTTATTGTTGCTGTGGATCGCGCACCTGATTTCCGTACTCTCTCCCTCGCACGCCGGGACGCTCTCAGAATGAGATACTTCCTTGTCAAATGTACGTACATTTTATGATCGATGTTTATTGGTTTATCAATACTCCACTGCAGCTCGTGACTACCTACCTGAAAACATCACAATCATGATGCATCACCCCAGCATTCCCGAAAAACATTATCCAAGTAGAAACAATATAGTGAGCATCCTAAATTTGATATTGGCATGCTCCGTGGCACCTCTGATCATGAAACGTAGCTGCGTGAGATCGACTTCATCGTTCTATCTACATCACCACATGACTACTTGTTATTCTACTGTAAGTAAGGCCTTGCGATAGTGTGACACCAGTGTCTATCATTTTAAGTGCTAACTTCCTTCAGATTCTGGATATGGAGAGCAGGTTGCTCACAAACATGACGCTGGTCGTCAAAATGAAGGTAGTGTGAAACCCTTGTTTCTTGAATGCGAGCTAATTTTTTAGATGCAGCTATAGTCAGCTACACTGGCAAACGCATTACTAATAAGGTAAGCCCCGGCTTGTGTGTTATTGACCAGTTCGTGACCATGAATGACCTTCAAGGTGTTAAAGAAACGCCTCGTCAATCCGTTACCTGAAGGCGCCAAGCTTTTCGTGCGTGTTCTGATTTACTTTATTATGATCATAATTCTTGTGATCGAAGTCCTAACAACGTCGTTCTGTAAACAGGCATTATGGGATTGTAGCAACTCCCACACCATGTTGGGTGTGTAGGTCTATAATTTGGATCCATTCCTGTACTCATCTAATCGTCAAAGATTTGGAGCATCATGAATGTAATGAGTTATGGTCGGCACCCTCCAAAGTCTTGTCAGGTGAGAGCTATTCTCGATCGTGTGCTCGAGTTATGTAATGTTGATTATTCTACTAGGTTTGGGAAGGAAAAATAAAAGCTCCGGTAGGTGTTTCTGATCACTCTGTTAGTGATTGCTTACATGTTTGCCATGCAGGTGAAGGGCCTAGTGCCAAATTTTTGAAGGACAGCTCCGACGTTCAGTCTTCAGTAAACAATGACTCTCAAATAGAACTTGCGTCGTTGATAACTGACAGCATGGGTCTTGGACCCAGAGCATCTTCCCCTGCGGGTGATACTTACCTGCCTGCATGTACTGGAAACTGTCCTCTGACGCTCCAAGAGGAGCAGGTCATGACTCATGTCGTGCGTATTTCTCTTATCGATATCTTCATCGAAATTTGAACTGGGTGACACCAAGGTTTCGTTGTCAGCATGCAGGGACGATGAGACCGCATATGACGACAACCGCACAGGTGAAACTGTAACGAAGGTACAATATTCCGAGCGTGACATATCTGGTCTAACAGAAAGTGGCCCAGTTTTTCGTTGACTACCTCGGTAATAAACATACTTAGAAAGAAATGTATGCCTGCAACTCATTCTTCGCAGAACGCAATCCTAAGGCTTCGTATCATGATCTACTCTCCTACATGCGGTGGGTGATACTTGTCTCTCTCATTCCAGGAGCTAATGTGCTCTACACAGGCACAATGTTGATGGAATTACTCTGAGACGACGAGCAGAGAAAAATAAAATAAATCACCAGTTGCGTCTTCAGAAATCATCGGAAGGTGAAGTCGAAGAAGATAACGAAGACAGCAACCTCAAGTCTCAGCGGCCCTGGGTTCGTTTGACATAGTCTAGCGAAGTTCGTCACACTAAGTTTTTTTCGTGTAGTACTCGAGTCGCTACCGCCTGGTGAGTGTAAAATGTGGTCTGTGTGTTGAGTGGTATGCTTATGTGTTTCAGGATATGCTGCAGATGGTCGATTTATGAAGCATCCGCTAACAGGAAACTTCATCTGGCTGAGCGCTGAAGGTCGACATTTATTGACTGCTGATAACTAACGATGACTTACTTTTTGGGAGACTAGCCTTTACTACTGGTAGATTTAGACCTGTTCTTGTGTCTTAGAGGACAAATCGAAAGAGGTGTAAAGCGAGTTTTAGTTTCACATTATTGTCCCTTGCTCGAAACATCAGCTCAAATAGCAGCAGTCATGGCAAAGGCTCTGGGATTTTACTGATATTGTCACATAATTACCGGGGGCAGGAAAGGCCGGATCACACGAATTATCAGATAGTTGTACTTGTCATATCTGACCTTACTCAAAAGTTGACAAGGATTTCAAAATGCTGCAGTCCTGGGGATATTATACAAGCACTCCGCTCGCTTGCGGACGGACGTTCGCCGTCTCTTTCTAACGACATGTCTTCTCCGATTCCATCGACGAAATCGGTGTACTCTGAATCTCCAATTGATTGCACAGGCGTGGTGAGCATGAAAACTCGCATATATTTCCTCAGGTAGGATGAATTGACTCCAGTGAAGCATGCTCTCCTGCTCCGTTTACGACAGGGTCCACCTTGGGAGGAGAAGTTCTACCTGCAAAGGTGAAGATGGATGCGGGAAGATCCATGGCACCTGGTTTCCTATCGAGTGTGTACGGAGAGGCAAAAAGTGTGGAGCGACAAAGGGGTTGAACGATTCGATGATCGATGAAGGATCTGTAATTGCATGAAGGGGAGTGAAGCACGCACATGACACGAAAATTGCAAATCGCTCCGTCCTTACAGTGTGTAGAAGATAGAAGGGGTAGTAGGAAAGCACACTGCGGCCTTACTAGTTACTGCCTCGTGTCCTAGGCGTCTAACAAGGGCCAAAACAAACGCTTAGTACATGCGCTTCACAGCTGCATAAGCAAGAACACTACCCGAATCGACCGTGCTGAATACCATCTACTTCTATTGGAATGGCTGAAGAAACAGTGCAGCCCATCATTCCAATCACTACGCCTGTTCGAGCGTTTGAAAATCAAGATCACAAAGAATTCATATCCACAATGGCTGTCCTCCCCGATGGACGGCGTATGGTGACGGGCTCGGGGGACAGTATGCTTCGTCTGTGGGACATGAAGGACAGTGTTGTGTTGAAGAAAATGGAGGGGCATCGCCGTGGGGTAGAGGCCGTTGCGGTATCGAGGAATGGAAATTTGATAGCAAGCGGTGATCTCTGCGGAGAGCTCATCGCCTGGGATGGTGAAAGTGGTGAAACTCTCACCCGAGCACTCGAAGCCCACTCTTGGTCGATCTACTCACTGGACTTTTCTCCAGATGGAGCAGTCCTGGCGACCGGTTCATCAGACGAAACAACAAAGCTTTGGAACACAGAAACGTGGGAGCTGCAAGGGGATCCAATCCTTTGCACTGGTCGTGTCTACTGCGTTCGGTATTCGCCGTCTGGTAAACATATTGCCATCGCGACAGACCTTCAAATCCAAATATACAATCCAGACACAGGGGAGTGTACCGCAAACTTTGACGGTCATGCAGTCAGTCTACCAAACGGTTCACCAAGGAACATTTCACTCGCGTGGACACCTGATAGTGCACGCCTCCTTTCAGCAGGCGATATGGATGATCCCACCATACGGGAGTGGGATCCATCACAAGGGGAGCAATTCGGTCATCCATGGACCGGCCACACTAGCATCATCAATGCAATTGTTGTAAATCCCACTGGCACTCTCGTTGCATCTGCATGCAGTGACAACCATGTGCGCCTCTGGCGACTCTCAGATCGGCGAACCATCGCCATCTTCCAGCACTCTAACTGGGTGTACTGTACCGCCTTCTCCACAGATGGCAAGTACATTCTCAGCGGAGATCAGGATAAGCAGATCTTAGAGTGGAAAATACCTGATGATGCACTGGGGGAACAAGTAAGTTCGCGTTCATTTTCGAGTCGCTTTGCCCTCTCATTTTGTACTAGGACAGTGCACGCAATATCCTGAATGTACGCTCCTTTTCTCACCTCCGCCCCTTACTCACTAGCATGTTATCGCATACTCACCTAATGACCAGGTACTTCATATATAATCCCTCTCTTTATCCTTTTCACTACTGACTGTTATGCAGGCAGAGATTCCTGACCAGGATCATGACTACATGCAAGATACTGATTTCTTCCGGGGAATGAATAATGTACGTGCAATAGCATATCTTTCACATTTCGCTTACATACATCATTTGTCGCAGTATCGTCATATTTCCCAACCACAGCCCCAACAGCGCTTGGCGTTCCTTAAGAGACTTAGGCTTGCTATCGCGAATACCACTCATTCAACTGTTCTACCGGCGCAACCCACCACCCTATCCTCTACGAACACTCCAACCAACCTCAATGTCCGCCTACAACGCCTACTGTCCCGGCGGCGCGTTCCCCACACAGCGTCGCCTGTCGTCGATGTTGCTTATGCCAAGGGTAAAGAGGTGCGCCCGAGTTATTTGTTGCTGTTCATTTTATGTTTCATGTATAAATTTACAGCGCAACGCTGCAGCAGATAATCCTAGCCCTGACAGGGACTGGGTGCCTGATGAATATTTCGATCAGGAGCCTGGATCACAGCAGCAGTCCACTTCCGTAGCGGTCCAGGTTAACTCGGGAGAACACGGGAGTGGCCGGTCATGTTTCTGCTTCTAGATCATCACTCGGGACCGTATGTGTGTTCTTGATAGCAGCACGACCACCGTGTCTGCGCGATAATTTTCCGTTTTGATGTATTCAAGAAACACTTTTTCCCCGCCCGTTCCACTACTACGTCAGGAAAATCCCAACTTGTTTACAGTTACTTCCATATTGATAGGCCAAATTCCATTTTACAATCTAGGCCTCGAAAAAGAGGCCGAAGCATGAGTGTTTCCGCCGAGATTGGCATAGATTTGGGTCTCTGTGCTAGCCCAGGCTGACCGCCTATTTCACCTATCCCGCTGGCCACCGTCTCCTAGGATTGGGTGCAGTCGGGTGTAGGAAGGGAAAGGTTAGTAAAACGGTGGGTTAGTAAGCGGTTTCGACCTTGCGAAGGGTCTCATCAGGGGGGCTTACCGCTACCCCAACCGCCTTACCTCTGTTTGTGTTTAGTCAAGTCTTTTATGTAGCAAGGGAGCCTGTGCACAGACCCGCGTAATGAGGGCCGGCTTAACCCAATCTAGGGGGGAAATACGTAGTGGGTTAACCTTAAAACAGTGCGCCAGCGAGATCAACATATCATGCGTTATCGAGGCCCGCGACGCTGTCAAGGCACTCAATCTCATACATCAGAGCTGTTTACAGATAAAGCCCGAGGGACCCAGAGGGCGAGGTTGGTTTATCGGTTCTTGATGTTCGGTCCGAGGCTGATGTAATGTGATTTATAGTCGGCCCGTGGCTTTTCTAGCATGCGGCATAGAAAGCTCTAGAATCCTGGTTCAACACCGATCGGAGACTTTGTAGAGTATCTTCATCATGATACCGAGCAATATAAACATGTGATTTTACTGTTCTCGGCAACATACACGCCTCTCTGCACTTTGTCTGGTGGTTCCTCTTGCTCGTTCCGATTATTACAAAAGTATCATTTATACAGAGTTCAAACCACTGGTGTTACAGATATTGCGAGGTGGGAATGAATGGGAAGGCGGAGTGTGTCACATTCAAGTCTCCGTTGATCGAGACGGAATGACTGTCACTTCCATGGAACATACTGTCAGAGCATAGCCTCCAGTGGATGTAACAGCTGCCTCAACGATGCACAGTTGAACTTTTCTTCAAACTTCAAACTTCAAAGCACGACAGTGATGAAAGCACGATGTAAAGCTTCGAAAAATGAAAGTCAAACAAATAAACGATGTGAGAGCTCTCCCGACACATTCAATTAAATTGCGCATAATGAATGTACGGGCCCACGTACTGTAGCGTAGACACATCCTTTTTGGTGAATCGGATATCTAATTGATACTCCTCAGGCAACAGCACGCCTTTGGGGGAACTTGCATCCTCCCAATCAAACCTGGTACTTTCCGTCCATCCTTCCCTGGCCATTATCTGGCTGAACAGCTGTCTCAACAATGCGTAGTTAGGCTTTTCATCGAATTTCAAACCACGACAGTGATCGAAATAGGCAGTGAACTCCACAGGCGAGCGTGCAAGTAGGTCACGGAATGCCGAACCAGATTTCATCTCCCCCATTCGAAGTAGTTTGGCCTCGAGGCTTGGTGAGTAGACACCTTGCCAAGGCAGACGTCCATGCAGAAGAAATAGCAGGACGTTGCCCAATGCTTCTAGATCGTCTCGTCGTCCTTGTTCTGCTCCTCGCTCGTTAGCCCTGGGCGAAGACTAAATCGGCCTCCACAAACCTCGTCCAAAATGCACGTTATAGCTTGCATATCGTGGCGTTCCAAGTCCGATACGGCCTTCACGGAATGGTATGTGCGTTCCTGTGTATGGGTCAACATAAAGCTTCGCCAAACCAAAGTCGAACAGGTAGACGACGCGAGAGTTCTCCCCAACGCCCATTGCAAAATTTTCAGGCTTGATGTCCCGCAGGATAACCCCTCGCGAATGTACGAATTCAATTCGATCCAACTGGTAACACACATAAATAAACCAACCTCGCCGGGCAGGTGTCCAGCACGCTTACCATTTCGACAGCGAGCATAACTACTGTCTTTAAAGAGAGCTCGCCCCTGCAAAATCTTCGAAGCTGTTGAAGATTTGCACCTACTTGATCGAGAATCAAGACATGGGATCCTCGATTAATACCACTCCATTTGCACGTCGGTATCCCTGGGTGTCCGCGCAGCAGGTCATACACTACAGCTTCGTAAGGCAACACGACGGGCGCAGTTGGTGTGCCCGATGGGACCTCCATTTTTATTGCAACCTCCGAGCCGGTGAGAACGTGAAAAGCACTTGACACGTTTCCTGTGATGTCAAAGCATATCAGCCAGTTTGATAGGGAAAAGTAGATGCTCGTGAACATACCAAAACTTCCCATTCCAAGCAATTTCGTCACCTGATACATCCCGCAAATGCGAAATTCTTTGACGCAAATCGGAGTGTGCTCTACCGGTGAGCGACGATGAGCAGACAAATTTTGTAGCTGTATTTGCAAAACTTGTAGTCCGTCAATCGTTGGAGTTGGATCGCTTGTGCCGAGCTTCACTTCCGATTCTAGACATCCAGGACGTTGAACCAAAATGGTTGGGAAACCCGCCAGACTTGCTGGTTCCATCACTCGGTAACGACTAGATGTCACTACAAGAATCTGAGTCCTGTCGATGGTTCCACATTTCAAACGACAGCGCGCAAAGAGGTCAGGAAATATAGAGGGGTTTTGGCCAAAGAGATCCGAAAGGGGGGCAGGTTGATCATGCAAATTAAGGCCAGATGGAAGTTGTGAGAGTGAAAACGATTCTGCACCCGGAATTGGAAGGCAGGACAGCACATAACCCTGAACCAGGAGCGTCTTTACAGCTGCTTCTGCATCAGCATAAAAACCAGGTTGCAGGACAGTCTGTATAGCTTCCCGGAGAACTGCTTCACTTGGCGGTGCTTTCAAAATAGAGCAGACATCCTGTAAAGCGTGTCGCACGATGTCGTGATAGGGTGCATCAGTATGATCTCTGTGTCTCATAAGTTCACACTCGAGATACACTTTAGACAGACGGCGATTGTCTGGATGGGTTGGTGATAGTAGCCGCATAGCCTCATTGATGGCACCGTCACGGTCCTGATTATATGTAAGCAACTTGCGCACATGCAACTGGGATATAAAAACTCACCAGGATGGTACCAAACACATCAAAGGCGATGGCTCTAGTAGATGACGCGGACACAGGAGGCACGTAGTCCGGGACGAAGTCGAGGTCGACATCGGGCCCATCATCCCAGTCCACTTCTTCTGTTCCCGATGCGTTGTCAACAACTGGGGGGTCGCCGTCAAAGGGAATCTTCATCGACCAAAGAGTCAAAGCATGTGCCTTGAGGTTTGCATCGAAGGTCGGCAAATTCTCGATAAACGAATAACCTTGCACGCCACATCGTCGGACCCCATACGCACAAAAATGCTACGAAAACAAACCTTGTGTCAGAAACTGTGAGCAGTATTTCATACCATCCCGACCTACATCTCTCGACTTCAAAGCCCACTTCACGGCAGCGGTGATACCCATCCATGAGTAGTCAGCAGCAAGCCTGAAACATCTGAGGGCTTAGAAAGTCACTAATCGAGGGTGACTTACTGGTTATACAATAGTAAATCTTGATATATGGATGTCGCTTCAACAGCAGTTGACGTGTCAAAATTTTGAGGGTCCAAATATTCAAAAACGTAACCCCCTCGATCATGCCGATACTCGTAGGGCGACTGGCCACTCCACGAATCCCACCCATCCTCCACGGGCTCGCTTCCACCGGACGAGTGTGCATCATTTGCGCATTTCAGGAATTTTGCGTACACGTCCAAGACCGAGCCACAGAAGGCGAGGAAACTGGATTCGTCAAGTCGATGCGGGAGATGAGGCACAGTCACTGGTGAGATTTGGAATTGCGCATCCTCAAGAAGCCTCGGAAAAGTATGGACGTAGAGAGTGCGCCCACCGGGATACAAGGAAGGTTCAACGCACAACATCTTCCTTTCTATGTTTAATGACGACCCAAGGGCAAAGTAGCACCCATCATTCACTCCTGTTGGCTTTTCAGAAGATATAGCAAACAGAAACTGTCCTTGACGGCCCATATCCTGCATTCCAATGTCGGTTCGTGACACACGCAATGCTAGGAAAGGGAGAGTTTTCAATGACGCGGCTTTTTCGAGCCCATAGTACGATGTCCAATCAGCTGAACGCTGGGGGAGGAATTTTGCAATGACGAAACTGTGAGGCATTTGATGAACCACTCCGTCGCACAAGGACTCTTTATAACATTATTGACACTCACGAGTCACAAGTAGCTCAGAGGAGTTAAAACTGAACGGTTGTAGCTCGTGGGTGATACATTGATGCCCGTTTGTTGCTTAAACATTTATGCCTCAGCCTAGGGATCCTGACGGTCCACTGTTATGTTGGAGTCCGGGGACTAGTTCCCAACTTGTCAAAAGAAACAACTTGAAGGAATGGCAGCCTGCCAGTGGCCTGGGCATGCGGTATACGTAATGAAGCCGTCTGACCCTGTCTGATCGTGAAAATCTTCAATGCCGAATCCCGATGGCTAAATACTACGACCACAGCTTGTAAGCCAACCAGTTCGAATTTGTGATTTTCTTCAGGACATGCTTCTTATCAGTGAAATTCAGATCACGGATGTATGTAAGTTATTACATTGATTGTTTTTCCGTAATTCGGTGAGTGAAAAATGATTGTGCTTCCTAGGTCTCTGTAAAGGCTCAGGATTACCCGTGTCCAGTTGCAACTTGATCAAACATGTACTCGTGCACACACAACACCTTTGTACAGCATGATCCGCTGATTTGCACAGCTTCTGACGAGTCATGGATTTAATGAATCTGCTTACCTTTGAAAATGACTGATTATGTGACGCGACCCCAGAGCGGATGCCGACAAGAATATTAGGCGCCATACAACATATCCTCCGAAGAATGCTCTGGCTGACAGGAAAAATAGAAACACCTAGAGCACCATTCAGAGCACTTTCAAGCACGGGTGCTAATACGAGTGATCCCTGAGTTGTGACTTGCTAAATCGACTTTCTCCCCGCAAGAGAGGACACGGGGATGTTTCGCATTATGGTCATAACTACTGCAGTCTCAAACTAGACCCTTCGACTTTCAAATTGTCCACTTTAGCGGACCACGACACATTCAGTAGTGGCTCGTCCCGTCCCGCCAATGGTACAGACGAGGCGGGAGCTGACGGGTCTAATGGAAGAGTATGATAGGTGCCGATGTGGTTATAATTCATCCCATGTGCAGAGGTGGGTACATCCTGGAAAGCCGAATAAGATACTTGATAGCTTTGGAGTGTTCGAGGTCTTTTGTAAATTGTGATATCACTCAGCTGGTTTTTTTTACAAAGGTGGTGGTCAATGATTAATTGATCGCCGTCTTGAACCTCAAGGTCTGGTACCGCCAGAGTGTATTACTTGATGACAGGGTGGCGTGTTTCTCCACAGCTCCGTATGTACTATCTTTTTTGTGGCGCTTCTATCCATTTACTGGGTGTTCGTTTGTTAGATGTCGATGCTCACGGCCCTGCATGGCACCCGCTCAGCTTTTGATGAAATGGCAAGAACTGTAACTTGCAAATTGTCTCTCATTTTTTAGATATAAGACTCGAAGCTGACTTTCGTCACCTGCATATCACTTTCCTTCCACCCGGATATTCAGGTATCATCTCCAGGCGAGATGGTACAGCCGATTGTCCCCGGAGACATTGTGATGTACAAACCCATGCGCATCTACTTGGCGATTTCGTCAGGTTCCTGGACGGGAAATCCGGCACAGAAGAGACGTCCATGTGCTGTAATCTACCTCGACCAGCGCACTACTATACCCATAGTGGCTCCACTATGTGGAGCAGTGTATATAAATGCAAGTTGGCAAAGACGCTATCAGGTACATCACCTGCTTCGGAGATAGTATTGATACGTACTTACGGTTTAACCTCTTTTTGACCAATCGCAGATGGTCGCGGATTGGTGGCACCCCGTATTATTTGCCAACACTGGTGTCCCCGTACCCGCAGATGGTGCTGGGGTCCAACGTCAACCGATCATTATCACCCATAATCCCTTATGTACGAAGCCGTCATTCATACCGCATTTCAAGTCAAGTTATATTTGGGCCGGAGATTCTGGTGAATGAGTAGCACATGAAGTGTTGCAGGAATTAGAACCAGCCGGTGGATATCTGCGAGTTGACGCTGCGCAGCTCAACCACTTATTGGCGTGGCGGGATCACTGTACGTTGTTTCACCCTTTTTATGCACATGGTCGCCAGCTGACGAATTTTTAGGGTATTACTGGAATCGTCCTCCTGCATGAATTAATGCCATAGGCTCCGACTCAGCCATGTATACTATAGTCAATATCTCAGACCTTTGGAGTACTTATAGTGTGAGTGGCGCTACCATCTGTTGGCGCCGCCAATTGATCGTCACCGTAATAAGGCGCTTGCTTCCAACTAATCAGCAGCGCGTGATAACGGGTGGGTCCTCTGCGTTAGTACTGAAATCTAAATCTAAGAGTATTAGTGCTGCTGACCTTAGACCAACCAGTTGTTGAATCCTGACTGCCACTTTGAGATGTGATGGGAGCTTGCTTCTAGCTAATCATGACATATTATAATATGATGTAGATCCTGCGTTAACGACTATACATGAGGTTCTAATCGCCCGTACCGGAGCATTTAATGCATAATTACTTCTTGCTTAAGTAATCGCTAGTGCACATAAAGTCGTAATATATTCGCAGTTTGTCATTCGAGATGATGCGAGAACTCGTCAAAAGTTATGAAGTATGGAATTCTACAACTGGAAAGCATCATTGCTGCCGAGAATTGGGTTGGTTCAGAAAGCGTCCAATCTTGTCGTAGGGTTAGGGTTACCCTTTTTTTCGGTCATTTGGGTTGACTTGCATTTCTAGCTTCATGTGTCTGGTGGTTGGACCGATTGCCACGAGGCCAGTTCACCTGCATTTCTTCAAATTATCCAAAAGTCGCCATTTCCATGTGTCTCAATCTTTGAATAACGCTGGCACAGACCCCAAAGCCTATTCGAAGACTCTTCTTCTACCGAAAACCTCATTTCCGCTCCGGGTAGACCCAACAAAGTCCGAGTCGTCATTTCAAAGGAAGACTTGCGAAGAGCTGTATCGATGGCAGGTGCGTTGCTCAAACCTATCAGTGCTTCTTGTTAGATGCAGTAGTATGTAGGCTCAGAATGTGCACCGACCACTCTTCGTTCTGCTCGATGGCCCTCCTTATGCGAACGGTCACCTTCACATGGGTATGTACAAGGCAATATACGAAATCTACGATATCAACATTTCATTATTTCCAGGGCATGCTTTAAATAAGATTATAAAGGACATCATCAACAGGTACCAAGTCTTGTCAGGTCATCAAGTGCAGTGAGTTCTTCTTTCCTACGGTTGATTAGTACCGCTCATGTGTCAAAGCTACCATCCTGGCTGGGATTGTCATGGTTTACCCATCGAAAATAAGGCTTTACAGGAGTTAAAGGTGCGTAGTTATTTCCTCTTAGTGATGTCGCGTCGAATAAATATAAAATTTAGAAGGATGCCCTTTCGTTACCCCCAAATGTCATACGCGCAGCAGCCAAAGCAACTGCAGAGCGCGAAATGAAGACGCAGCAGGAGGAATTCGAGCAGTTTTGCATAATGGCCGATTGGAGCCCAAAAACGACCTTTCGCACGCTTGGTACGACTTAAGAAAGATATATGGCTATATTTTGACTTACGGATCTCTTCCTGAAGACCATGACTACGAAATCCGTCAGCTTCAGATATTTCAACAAATGGTCGAGCAAGGTACGCAAATTCTTGTCTCCTGTCACCCAACTTCATTATTTATTTCACATATCACATAGGTCTTATTTACCGGCACTACCGACCAGTACATTACTCTCCCTCCTCGCATTCCGCTCTAGCGGAAGCGGAGCTTGTCTATAACGATGAACATGTCTCACATTCAGTCTATGTGACCTTTCCGTTAGACTCACGGACTGCAATTGCGAGCACTGCTCTCCGAGAGGTCTTAGCCAAGGAGCCTTCCACAAGTTTGCTGGTATGGACCACTACACCTTGGACTCTAACAGCAAACATGGTATGGATGAGTTTTCTTGATTTTACATCCTCACAAATATCAATATCCTTCATTAGGGCATCGCCGTTCATCCCGAATTGACTTACAGTATCGTGCGCTCATCTGTCAAGGAGGACGCTCTCATCGTTGCCAAAGATCGCCTTGTCGCATTGGAGCATATCATTGGACCCTACGACGTTATTGCTGAAACAAAGGGAGAAGATCTGGTGGGCGCGCAATTCCGCTCTGTCTTCTCTCAGCTCCATCTGTCTGGCCCAGCGAATGCAAAGATCATTGCGGCATCTCATGTCACATCGGAATCTGGATCTGGTCTGGTGCACTGTGCCCCTGCACATGGCGCAGAAGATTACCTGGCGTTCCGAGCACTAGGTCTTCTGCAGGGCCCCACGGATATTGTTTGTCACGTCGATGGTGCCGGAAAATTTTCTCCTGATGTTGCTCATGTTGTAGGCGAAGAAGCTGCGCAAATGCTAGTGGGACAAGAGGTACTCAAGGATGGAAGCAAGGCCATTATCAAACTACTAGAGTCCACTGGGTCCCTTTTGAAAGTGCAGAGGATCAAGCATCGCTACCCGTATGATTGGAAGACAGGTGAACCTATCATTGTAACGTAAGTTGCACTCAGCGAGAGATGCCCACCTCGGTGCTTATATAGTCTAATAGGGCCACTTCGCAATGGTTTGCCAACCTGGATGGCATCAAGGATGATGCACTTCACGCGCTGAAGGATGTACAGTTCTATCCGCCTTCGTGTACGTTCCCATTCCGTCCTTGGGATTATATTCTGAGTTTGTTCAATCATAGCTCGCAATCGACTAGAGTCGTTCGTTCGCTCGCGTTCCGAATGGTGTATTTCTCGTCAGCGAGTGTGGGGCGTCCCGATCCCGGCTCTATACCACACCCCGACGGATACCGCTGTCCTCTCATCCGAATCCCTCACTCATATCTTGCGTGTTGTGTCTGAACGAGGCGTAGCTCATTGGTGGGATGGTCCAGTCGAAGACTTCCTTACCCCAGAGCTACTCGCCCAATTCGAAGGTGGTCCTGATGCTTGGCGCAAGGGCACGGACACGATGGACGTCTGGTTTGATAGTGGGTCCAATTGGAGTACACTGAGCGCCCCCACGGGCGGAAGAAAACATCGGGCGGACGTATGTCTGGAGGGCACAGACCAGCATCGCGGGTGGTTCCAGAGCCAACTGTTAACCTCAGTAGGCGTTAGTTCCGGACAAAGTGGTGCAAGGCCGGTGAGCCCGTACGGAACGCTGATTACGCATGGTATGGTACTTGATGAGGCGGGCAAGAAGATGAGTAAATCCCTCGGAAACATCGTCAGCCCGATGACCATCATCCACGGTGGCAAGGTCGGTTATCGCCTATTTTGCGCACACAGTCCGCTGAAGTTTTGCGGTTGACAGGATAAGAAGAAAGAACCTGCGTACGGTGCTGATGTCCTCCGATTATGGGTGGCAACTGTCGAGTATTGGCGAGATATGTCCATTGGACCCACAGTCCTTGCACAGTGTGCGGAATCCATGAGGAGGATCCGTAATTCTGCTCGGTTTATTCTTGGAAATATTGGTACAACTGCTGAACGAGAGCACTTCATTCCAGTTGAACGCGGCGAACTGGGCTTGGTCAGTCCATGCATTCATTTGATGTCTAATGCCAAATTTGATTGTTGTGACAGGCGGAGCGTTTTGTGATGAACGAGCTTTACAAGCTTGATCAAATTGCTGCAGAGGGATATACAAACTACAATTTCCCGAAAGGTGAGATTTCATCATGTTCATGGAATTTCCAAGCTTATATTCTCTACGCTAGTTATGAATTCCTTGACCAACTTTGCAAACATCACGTTGTCATCGCTCTACTTTGACATCACGAAGGACTGTCTCTATGCCGATGACATTCAAAGTGTCGAGAGACGGGCGGTTGTGACTACCCTTACTAAAGTGAGCGCCATCCAGTGAGAATATATGGGTTCACTAATGTTCGTACCAGGTCCTCGACTGTATGACCTCTGTAATGGCCCCAGTGCTCCCTTACCTAGCAGAGGAAATCCACAGCACTCTCCATGAAGGTGATGAAACCGTGTCCCAGCTATCCGTCTTTACGAAGAAGTGGACTCCTGTCGTGAGTATTGATGTCACAGCTGCATGTACTTTCCTTGATAAGAACTATATAGAGCGCTGAGTGGAATGATCCGCATGCCGAACAAGACATGACTAGTTTGCTGAGGGTGCGCAATGTTGTGCTATCTCTTTTGGAAAAGGCTCGAAGGGACAAGTGAGTGACCAATTCTTTTCCCCTTCATAGTCTAAGCGTGTTTCGGTGTAGAAATCTAAAGAGCTCTCTTGAAGCTGAGGTCGATATTATCCTGCCTAGCGATATATCCGTGCAACCGTATTTGCTACAGTTGATTGAGCGCGAAGGTGAGCAGTTTGATCTTCCAGTTTGATCTTCCCATCTTTCGGAACTGAACGGTATTTTCGTGCAGAAGCGTTCCTGAAAACGCTTTTAATCGTTTCTGATGCCAACATCACGGACGAAGGCTCTCTCGGCACTAGTTCATTCGCGTGGTCCTACGTCTCTTCAATGGATATACCCGGTATGTTCTATTCCTGGGAAAGCTGTTTCTGGTATTCATTCGCCTTGTTCCTTCTGCGTAGACTCGGACTTGGAGCTGGCGATTCGCGTTAGACCTGCATCCTCGAGTAAGTGCCCACGGTGCTGGACGTATAATCGTGAAGAGGAGCATGATTTATGTCCCCGCTGTGAGGATGTTGTTTGGCGTGCGGATTAGATTGTTGGCGAATATAGTACCAGTATGTATATAGACTACGAGAAATAATGCTCTATTGGTCCCGCCTCCTGCACCTGTTTGAGCTTGACTGGCACTTTGATATTTTCTGTAATAATAGCATCACAGCGCGGTACTTGCATCAGTGAATTGATGAGTCCTCGATATTGTAGCCGTGGGAAGTATAGCACGATGTAATTCTGCTGCCACCAAATATTAGCTTTTATACTGCGAGCAATTTGAGTTGCACATACATACCCATGTGTGCTTGTAAGTCCAGCTTAATGTGAATGGTTTATGACAATGCTGGGACATTCCACCTTTGCAACCAATGAGTAGCACCTCGACCTCACATAATCCTTACCTAAATAGGCTGCCATACGACCCTGAGAAGGGCAAACCAATTAGCTAGCATTTCATCAATCCCTTACACTGCCAGTAATTAGTCGAATAATGCTGAATATCTCTAACGTGGTAACATAAGCTATCGGCAGTGTCCGCTACAGTACCAGCCACGAGAAGTAACCTTCTCGCGCGAAAAATACCGTCCCGCTGGGGGCGTGACGCCTCGGAGAGAGCCGGTCCAGGCACGCTCGCGTAAGCGAGGACCGTCTTCGTCTCGGCGTCACGCGCGCGCCCCTCAACGTTCGGACCCCTGGCACATGCCTCGAGGCTCCCGTCCGTTCAGTGCCCTTCCCCCGGTCGACGACGATATTAAGAGCTTGATTGCTCTGCTCCGCTCATTTCGGTTCTTCACATCTTCTCTTCTCTCTTCCACTGTGAGCTGGAGCTGACCTAAAGATGTTCGATTTTTTTTTTCATAGGCTCATGACCTTCTTGATGGTGCTGGCAGCTCGCTCAGCGCCATTGTCACTGCCACCACCACCATCACCATCACCTTTGCCTATGGCGAACCCACGTCAATGGCAGGAGTGGACAGCATCCCCCTGCCTGACAATGCACCCACTGTGGGCGCCATGCTTGTGGTTGTTTCAATTGCAGTCCTGCTTGCAATTGACATCACCTACCATGGGTGGAACTTTACCAAAATTTCCCATTCCAGAGATGCTAGTCTAAGGTCACATCAGCCTTTAGAAGGCGTCTAAGGGACGGCAGGCATATCAGGTCCCAGGGTCCACTTATCTGGTCATACCTAGGTTCATTTTTTTTGCTAATGTGGTGCTCAACTGCTGATAATTCCTCAGCTGCTAGCCATGTATCATGCTGATTTGTCCTGCTAAGCCATTTTCATTGTTTTATCTGGTTATCACACTGATATGTCATGCTAAACAGATGTCAAATTGCTATCATATCACACGGTATTAGCTATGAGTAAGGTCCTGGTTGTACTGTAAAGCACATAGTGAGTTACAACAGAGGAAAATTGAAGTCAAAAATGAGTGATCCCAGATCCTGGTATTAGTACAATGATTGATGAAACTTGACAGCAAAGACTTGGATGTGAAAATGTGAAAATGTTGATGTGGAGAGACAGTGAAGGTAATGAAGAGATGGACAGTGCTACAAAGACATTGATGTTGATGTGAACAGACAACAAAGCGATGGTGAGTGAGTCTGAAATGTGAATATAATGCCAGTCAGCATGATGTAAGTAAAGCATGGTGTGACATACCAACATATGCGACCATTCACTTCCTCTTGTGGCTCAGCCTGGCCTTCTTCTTTGGCACCAGTAGTGGCAACTCTATGACAGTCTTCTGAGCATGGCTCCTCTTGGATTTGGCCTTGGGTGGGTGGGGCTCTTCCAGTTCGTTGACCTCATCAGGCTCACTAAGATTGCTGAGTTCTGCAGTAGCAGACAGTTCCTTGATACTAACAACAGTGATGCCCAAGGATTTGAAACTAAGCTAGGAGGTGGAATCTTGGGTGGCAGGTGGAGAATGGAAATATCCATGGTGGATTTGAACTTGTCAGAAGTGGTGAGGGGAGCTGGACTCTTTGGTGGAGTAGGCAGGTCCTCTCTGGGACCACAATCTGTAGGAGTTGAAGAAACCATCTGTGTGGTGGCCTCATCTGCAAGCCTCTGCTCATACCACTTCCACATCAGAGCAAAGTTGTCATCATCATTGTCAATAGCATTAGTGATGTTCATGGAAGACAAGATGCAAAGACCAAGCTTATTTTTGAATAATTTGCTATAAAACTCAAATTTAGATAATGCTTACAACAAAAGTGAGTACATACAGGTTCCAATGTTCATACAGTGCCTTTGCCCAACTGGGGTCTGGGGTGTCACAGATTGTCAAAATAATCCAATAGTATGCATCTCGGTAATTGTAAGTGCCATCATCTTCCTTCCACTTGTCGAATGAACCAATGGCAAAATGGCTCTGTATAATGACATTGAGTAACACAAGTAAGAATGCTGAAAGTCTGAGGGTACTGAGAGACATACCTGAATAACACTGTATGCAATATTTTCTGCCTCAACTGTGGTCATATTGTAAAGACATGTGTTACATGGATGTGTTCCAACAGAGTCGCCGTCCACACTAAGAGCCATGGAAGGACCTGTGAAAAGATGCTTCATCACCTAATAGATGTACACATCATGAGCACTTGAAGATGAATCAAAGTAATAGAATAACTCACTCACTTGATAAGATATCCATTGAGTAGGCCTTTCTGCACTTGTGTGTGGTCGAAATCTTCCCCTGGAATAGCACTGGAGTATACCATTGCCAGCCATACCAATGCATGCATCTTGATTTCTCTGCTTTGTAATTTTTTGCATGTTCTGATAATTATTGTCAGCAAATTAAACTAGAAGCACTGAGCATGTACCCTTGAGAATCCTTTGAGTATTTTGCCAGGTGCTTCACTGGGCATAGCATCCTGGCAAGCTGTGGGTGGTTGAGACCCATCTTTGCACATGACTTGTGACTATTGGCAGAGATGGGAGGTACTAAGTCCTCATTGTCGGGGTTGGGTGCTGCATACTTTCCAATGACAGGTTTCAGATGACTCGCATCCTCTGAACAAACCTGTCCAATGACAACTTGCATCTATAGATGATATTAGTGCACAAATAAGCACATATATGCTATACTACTTACCTCAGCAAGAAGTCCCTTGAGTTCCTGTTGCTTCTTCCTGTTGCTGTTCACTAAGGTTAGCAAGTAAGGGGCAGCAGCAGCGATCTTCTTGTAGGTATGCATTGTCTGCTCTTCTACATCCTTCGAGCTAGAATGGTATTATCAGCAAAAACTCATGATCATGTGCCATACTTACACATTCAACAAGATTGCTTCATGGTTGTTCTTTGTCTCTTCATCCTCCACATTGTTAGCCTTTTCTGCTGCGTCACATTGCTCAACTAGGGGAGCAATTTGAAAGACATTGGCTAATTTGCAGAACATGTCTACCCCCCATGGAATCCAACATGCAGCTTGCAAACATTGTTCCTGCAGGGTCATTCCTTTCCTGCAAAGAACATGAGTGTCATATACTGGATTCTACACTCCACTTCCACTATAACATCCTGCTCAAATCCACATCCATCCAATCCCCACTCAATCCAGTTCACATATCC
>MU172952.1:356302-366309 GCA_016695475.1 Suillus decipiens
AAGTGTGAGAGAAGTTTCAAACTCAGACATAATAGTTCCATGCATATCTTTATTTGTATCAGCAAATAACAGCAACTATTCTTTAATTTGACTAAAATCCTACCATCTATATCAACAGATGCAAAACTGTTACAATGGTATCTCTGCCTTAAAATAGTCATATCTTCACGTGCTCAAGGCCAAATCACGTAATCCAAGTGTCAGATTGTAGCCAATGATCCGTACTATATAATGTCTCACTAATGCTAAGTGTAATTCCCACGCATACAGGTGCTACATTGTGTACACTGAAAAAGTACCAAACATTGTAACAGTTTTGCACCTCACTGTATACACCCACTTTGACATTGTGCTTGCTATCCCCAGATCCCTCACTCCACTAGTCCCCAAGTTCTTACCCCTCTCATCAACCAGGCACTTCCCCTCCTGATCAGCATAATAATTAATGAGAATCTCCATGTGAAAGATACAACAGCGTCTAACAGATGCCACTTCCAGTGCACCCATTATGTTATTTGTACTGCATACTTTACAATATTCAATATCAATTTCTAAATGATTGGTGTCACAGTGTGACTTGTGGCTTGGTGAGCTTGGCACGCTGGTCGCATAAACAGTGGATCACCCCACAACTCTTGAGCTTATCTTGCTCAAGGATTAGAATCAGCAGCAGTTGACACCAAGTCTTGGTGACTATAAAGACTTCAGATGTGTTGTGACCAGGTAACTTATCACTTCCCTCATTGTGTTGTATCTTGTTAACTATATCAGGCCATCCAATGTGCCTCGGTTGTGGGAGGCAGTTCAAATTGACAAGGCAGCTGTTGTCACACACTGTGCAGTGTGGGCATAATATGTCTGTTAAGCTGACCCACTCTATCTATGAAAAGCCAAAAAAGTGCAGGTCAGATAAGCACAGCAAGAAGAGGCATCATATTGAAGACTCAGACAAGATTGTTCAGGACAGAATCCAGCATATCTGCAATGATGGCTGGGTTGACCTGCCTGATGATGACATGCCCATGAGTATTTCATCTATAGCCTCTCATAATATTCATAAAACATTGTAGCAGCAGGATAATGATGTTGCTGGACTGTCACACATAGCTGGTGACAATGTTCCACTTGTTACAATCATTGTATGCCCCACTCATTTTCCTTTGATACTTATGCTTTCTTTCTTGCTTATCTCATCATTCCCTTGTATACCACTTTTGCCCACAGTCACTTAACTGTACATTCTTACGTGACTCATTCTGACTCGGTTCTGCCTATGACTCATTCTTACCTTCTATGACATCATATGTTCAACACATTGTACTTTAGCTGCCTTCCTTCTTTGGTTATGCAGCCCAGTTATATCTGATGAGCCCGCCCTAAAGTCTCTTCCTGCTTTAGTATATAAATGCTCGTAGATACACTGTAGATTCCTCATTCTAATCTTACTGGGTTTTACCTGGATTCTTCCTTTGCTAAAGACCCCCAATCCTTAGTTGTCTAAGATCATATCTAAGCTTAGCACACCTAAGCTTTAGTCTAAAGCAAACTTACTTGCCTCAACTCAGCTAGTTCCATGTATGCATTACTTGGAGCTATCTTCATCGTTGTAGAAATGTATTCGACTCAGCCAGTCTAATCCTCTCTTGGATTTGCCTGTCTTTGTCATCTACAGAGCCATGCTAGACCTTCATCTGGCTAGTACTCGAACTATTGCTTGTTTGCATTAGTACACGAAACCACGACTCTTGAAGCCACTCATTTGCAGCAGTCGTGCTAAGAACTATCCCAGTTCATAACAATCATGCATCGCACATTAGCATTTTGCAGAATATATCCACCAGCAACCCCTTGGGTCGAACATCCTTGTCCTACAAGTATAGCAGCTAGGCAAGCATTTGACATATACTAGTCTAGCGGGTAGTTCACTATCAGCCTAGCTAGATTGTGGTCTTTACACTGCAAAAGAAGGCTTTCAGGCTTGAGCTTCTATACCTATGCAAAAGAGCAAGGTTCACTATATGGGACTGTAGTAGTCGAGTACAGGTATGAGACTGGCTAGGTCAAGTACAGGATCAAGGGTTCAATATATGAGTTTTGTTTAGAGACAAGTATAAAGAAGATCAAGAGTTTAGGCTAAGTTGATGGAGTGCAAAGACTTAGAATAAGACTCAAAGATGACTAAGGTTAAGAGGCCTTAGCGAAGGATGTTCAGGTGAAAACCCAGTAAGATTAAAGTAAAGAACAAGAGCTAAGTACACTGTGCTTAAATAGGGTAGCTATGCATGCACAGACCAAGACTGCCATATCCAGCATGAGAAGAGTAATGCAAGAATGTAAGTGCATATCCTAATAAGGAAGGCAACTCTGGTACAGACATGTTGAGATGTGAGTTATACAAGGTAAGAGATGACATAAGCAAAGACATAGTGAAGTAAGAGAGGAAAATGAATAGGGGCACATACAACTGTAACAGTTTTTCTGGGAATGGTTCTTGAAGGTAAGCAGTTTTTTAACCAAGTGGTGTAATTTATAGCTTCAGCCCATAGGAATTTCAGAAGGTCTTTTGCAATCAACATGGCCCATGTATGTTCAACTAAAGTCCTATTTAGTCATTCTGCTATGCCATTCTGTTGTGGTGAGTCATGCACAGTAAGTTGATGCTGTATTCCCTTTTCTTGGAGATATTCATCAAACTCTTTACTAAGGTACTCTCCTCCTTGGTCTGATTGAACTTTTTGCAAGTGCACACCATGTTGATAGTTACATAAGCCTTGTAGTGCTTGAATGCAGTGAATGCTTTGCTTTTCTTCTTTAAGAATTCAATTTTTGTTTCCCAGGTATAGTCATCTGTAAAACTGATATAATACAGACAACCTCCTATGGTTACTGTTTGTGCTGGCCCTGATACATTGGTATGGACCAGCTCTCCATAAGTGCATGATTTTGTTTTTAATTCTGCAGGAAATGGTTGATGTGTTGTCTTTGCTTGTATGCAGGTTTTGCAATATTGTGGTTTTGAACTAGTGTCCAAGTCTAGTCCTTCAATAGTACTTTTCTTCATGGCTTCAAGTATTGCTGTTTGTGAGACATATCCGAGGAGCTGGTGAGCTTTGAATATGGTATGTTTCGTTTTTACAGCATTTGCGTGGTGCTGACTTGGAGTGATAATACTGTATAGACCATTCATTTGTGGAAAAGTGGCTATAATCTCTTGTTCAGGTGCAGGTGACATTATTTTGCAGAGTTTATCCTTGAACAGGATAGAAAAACCTGCTGCTGCAATTCTGTTTGTGGATACAATAGTGAATGCCATTTTGGGGGTATAGAGAGCATTTTTGAGGGTAATGCTTGTTTTCTTGTCTCCTAGGGGTAGATCTATCCTAACATCTCCTCATCCTATGGCTTTGATAGCAGATCCATCTGCAGTGTGTACTTATTGTGCCTCGATTGGTGTGAAAGTTACAAATTTCAAGTGGTCCAGACAAAAATGAGAGGTAGCTCCAGAATCAATGATAGCTCCTCACTTTTTGACAGGTACATTTAGTTGCTTTGCTATTGCAATCATGTCTGATGAAGCAAAGGCATATTCATTTGATTTCTCACCTTCAGCTGTTATATTTGCACCTTGCTTGTGCATTCTTCCTCCTTTTCCTTGTTTTGGTCCTTGTCCTTCCTTCCCACCTCCTGTCTGCCAGCAATCAGCTTTATAGTGGCCCTTTTGGTCACAATTGTAGCACATAATGTCTGAATTGGCACTAATTGTTGTGTGACTCCTTCTTCCACTATCTCTAGCTGAGAGTGCACTGTTCCTGCCCTTCTTTGTTGGCTTTTGGTCTGCTAACTGTCTATGTTCATACTCCTTGGTGATGACATTTATTAGCTTGTATGGGGTAAGAATGGTCTTGGAGATGCATGCTGTGGCATTTATGGATGATAGTATGGGTCTATAGGATTCAGGCAAGGATCTCATGATTATTGCATAAAAATCTTGATCTGCGATAGATGCTCCCATTCCTGCCAGTACTTCATGAATGCAGAGCAATTCTCCAAAGTGTACCTTTATATCACTTCCTTCCTCACATCGAGTGTCCTGTAATCAGCAGCACAAATCAACTTGCACCAGTTTGGTCTTGCCTTCATGTATGGTACATATCTCTGTCCACACCTTTGAGGCTCTTCCTGAATTCTGCACTCACAACAACATCTGATCTGATATTGTTGTCTCACAGCGAGTTCCAGTGGCTGGGCCTGTGTGTTACAATCATGTATGCCCCTACTTATTTTCCTTTCTCTCCATCTGTGTCTGCTTATGTCATCCTTTCCTTCTTTATGCTTCAATGCATCTGTACTATAGTTGCCTTCCTTCTTTGGATATGCACTCGTTTATCCGCTTATATCATCCTTTCCTCTTTACACTTCAACATGTCTGTACTATAACTGCCTTCCTCCTTTGGATATGCACTTGGTTACTCACGCTTCTTTTTACATGTCTGTCCTAGATACCTGTAGTCTATATAAGGATGTTGTCCTATGCTTGTGTTCTGTACTTTAATCTTACTGGGTTTTACCTGGAACATCCTTTGCTAAGAGCCCCCAACTCTTAGTCATCTTGATTGTATCTAAGCTTAGCACACCTAAGTCTTAGTCTAAAGCGAGCCTTTGCTTCAACTCAGCTAGTTCTGTGTAACACAAGCTTGGATCTATCTTAGTTGTCACTGAATGTATTCAACTCAGCCAGTCTAGTCCTCTCAGGCACTCAACTGTCTTCATTGTCTACCTTACATTAGACCTATGTCAGGCTAGTGTAATGACTATATGAATCCACATTCAAGAAGCCTCTTGTGTGCGGCCTTTGTGTTAAGAACTATCCCAGTTCATAACACTGTGAGCCACTTGTGTTCTCAGCCCACACACACATCTACTTCTCAGCATCGTGAGCGCTTATTGCAACCTGTTGCACAGTCTATCACATCAATGATTGGTGAGCTTTCCTTAGTTGATGTCAGGAGCAGAATCATGCATATTATTGATATAATTGGTTCCTCTGATGAGGAAGACAGCCCAATTCAATGCTCAACTCGGACACAACATCTGCCCACACAGTCATGTCTGCTCACACAGCCCATACAGACATGTCTGCTTGCACAGTCAGTGCAACATGTGGCCACACAGCCAGTGACTCCAGGGGGTGCATTGTGGATTGTCACACCTCCTGGTTCCCCCCCCCCCCCAATCTGCAACTCAATAATCTGGTCCCACCTTCAACACCTCCACCTTTATATTATACCAACACAGACATAACATCATTAGGATTACTCCATCATGTAATGTCATATCTTCACAATTTGGATACCAATCCTTGCATGCTGTGCAAGATCAACAGTGCACATGACTATGATATCATGGTCTGGAAAGACATGTTCATGCAAGCAGGCCTCAGTGTTGAGCAAGCTCGCATCCTGCATGCCAATTTTCTGGAGGCCTTGCCTAATAAAACCTGTTCCATCATGTGTGTTATGACTGGGCTATTTGAAGCCTGCAATACAGGAAGTGGGACTAATTTTTCACTTACAGACATTGACTTGGAGAGTGGGATTGATAGCAACTGACGTGTGTTCATTATATGTCTTCACACTTCCACTTACCTTACTCGCTACCATATTGATTATGTGTTTGTATTTCTATGTCTTCACACCCTTCACACTGGCACTGACCTTACTAGCAGCCTTGCTTGCTAGCATGTTGATTATGTGTTTGTATATAACTAAAGGTTTCACTTTTTCTTGTACATTGCATTGTCTGTTCTCCCTACAAGCTGGTCATGGTGGTCCCCTCAAACTATAAAAAAGGTGTTGTGATGCAACCCAAATGCACAAAGGAGCAGTGCACACTGGGGAAAGAGAAGACAGCTGCAATGTGGGCTGATATTGCTACAGAGCACAAAAAATATGTGAATAAAGCAACTGAGCTTGCTTCAAAATATGAAACGTGAGTCCATCTTTCTTTACTACTGGCTCTTGTACTAAAATAATAATTAGAACATGTATTTGGATGTCCAAGCAGTTGTATATAGGTGCCAAGCAATTGGCTGTCAGGCGCAAAGCAAATGCATTGAACAAAGCCATCAAATGTGAGGCCAATCACTGTCATGAACAAGGTATGTATACTGCCCATTTTAATAGTGTTTGCTAACTCATATCACTTAGGAGAATCTTTGGGCCATGATGGTCTTGCCATCATTGCATGGGACCTCTCAGCCACAGGCACTTGGTATAATGAAGAGTCTGACAAAGAATCCTCATCCTCAGAGGAAGAGAGACTGACCCATGTCAAGAAAGTCACCACAAAGATAATTGCCAATGAGATAGAGTGCACTATGACTCGTGTTGTTGATCCACAGGTTTTTGATTTTTTCCTAACCTACTAGAATGTTTTTTTAACTTGGAGCAAAATCAGGTTGCCGGTCTCTCCCAGCACACAGGCTGTAAAATATGGTATGGCATTACACAAGGTGATGTCAAGGATAACTTTAATCCATGCACATATACATCTCCTGAAATCATAGATGCATGCGTGAATCTGTTCAAGATGACCCCCAATGAAATGGTTTGTAAAATTAACACGTACATTACTGGTGGATTGGGAGCTGTAGCACATGTTTCAGGGGAAAGGAAAACAACATTCTACCAGAAAAATATCCATGACATGGTTACATCTGGCCTTCATATGTATTTTCCTATGTTTGTTTGACTATTCTAATCTTTGATTTAGATACCTTACTCATGAGCATGGGCCACAACAAGACTTCACTTCCTGCCATGGCTTATGCCAATTATGAGGCTCTTGTTGTTGAGTGGGGTGTTGAATTGGTGGGCTGGACAGAAAGCCAGATCGTAAATCCAGGTGATATTCAGTCATCAGTCCACCTGAAATCATTGGTTACAGCACTACAGAGTGGCATGTGCTGTTGGCACCAACTCAATGAGGAAGGAGATCGTCAGCAAGACCTTGCAAGAGTAAAGAAGACTTGAGCAAAGTGGAGCGGTGCTGGCAAGCCATGCAAGAATCAAGCTCAGGTTGTGGTGTCTCAACTCAGGGCAGCTATGCTGACATTCACTCCTAGTAACCCCACCGCCTCATCAATACTTGACTTGTCAGCGACTATTCCTGACTCATTGATGCCTGCTCCTGACACAGAAATAAGTGTGCCTTCCATGGAGGATTTCTATCCACAGATGCCTGCAGCCTTCAAGAGGGAGCAGGGTGTGCCCCATATTCACAACATAGCTTCTTTTTTAAATGATCACACTCCAGAGATGCATAGTGGACCATTTGCCCCACAGTTGACCTTTGGCGCCAGCTTCAACTTCAATGGTATCTACTAGTTGTAGTTCCTTAAAACCCTGTGATTATTGCCTTTTATATAGCATATAATGGGTTCAAATCAATACTATGCTTAATATACTCTATTGCACCAAAAAAACTGGGGAAAATGAGTGGAAAACAATGTAGATATGCATGCTCATCATTGCAGATGACAAGCAGACACTGTTGTTCATCATGGGAAGCAATGGGAGACAGTGCTATATTTAGATAAGCTCCCCTGGGGAAATGCCACAGGTACCTTTGGGCCTTATGTTATATAAACACATCACCCTTAGAAATAAACCAGGTGCTTTTGCTGGTGCATGGCAAATGGTGTCCAAGCCTAACTAGGCTTTAGTGCAGCATCTGTGTACAAGCCTTATTAGGCTCAATAAGGGTGCTATACAGGTGTGCCAATCATGGCACATTATTTCTTGTATCATGATGGTAAGTACAGTACTAGTGCCAGGTCATCAGTTCAAGGGTATTTTTGGTTGTATGGTTATATCATTCTTATATTTTGCAAACACCTGACTTGCACCCAGCATGGCTCATGCACCCATGTATGATGGCGGAAGAAGACCTTTTGAGACTCAGATTAACAGATGAGTTATCTTATTAACCTAATACACCCAACAAGTGTCTGTACTGTCTTTTTTTTGTATCACACATGTCAAATGGCTTTGATAAATGCACAAACTCATTTAGGTAAGTCAAAGGGTGTAACATTCCTCGCAAGCGAACACAAGGTGTTGCTGTGTCGGATGTTTTGCAATGTGAAGTACCAGAATATCTTTTTGTTATGATGCCACTGATCACCCTCTATATGGTTAGCCAACATATGTGCATTGAATTACTTAACACCTTAACATGATTCAGAGGTGCATATGATCAGGATAGCATAGCCTGAGACACATATAGATGATGTTACAATGTCATGACTGAAGCCCAACTCACTTGCCCTTTCCTACTTCCAAACAACACATTCAATCATGTCGATGTATACTCGTGTGACAAATGTCAAGTATCAGGAGCAGTTGGATTATGACAACAATGACTCATCAGTAGGTAGTTAGGGTTAAAGTTCCAGTGCTGTCACTGACGAGTGATATCAATAGTGGGCTGGCAAGTATAGATATGACCCCAATGAGTACTGGTGGACCCTGTTTGTCAAAGAAGACAAATTGGCATGTGTGGTATCAGGATGTTAATCAAAGCTAGCCTTCTACTGATGAGTGATGTAGATTCTGGCGGCCACAGGCATATGATGGCACCAAACTTTCTATGAATGATTCCACTGACTCTGGCTACTACTTGATCATGGACTCAGAAGAACAAGCCTATGGGGTGATACAGTTCATTTATTGGCATATCATACTATTGCTGATGCCAGTGGTATGTACTTGCAGATTCACCTCGAGTTTGTGACAGAACCCAATGATGTGGAGCTGTGGACACTGTCAGATTACTAGTAGGCATTGAAGCTGAGGCCTAGGGATTTTTCTTAGAATATATTATATTGCAAACTATGTACTATGTGGATAGATTTTGGTTCTTGCCTGTGGAATGTCATTCATATTTTTGATATGCTTCAATACAATACCTAGAGCTCTCTTTGATTCTTCCTTGTTGCAATTTGAAGAAAACAATGGCACCACTACTGCAATCACCCAATCACTTCAATACAAAAAAATTAGCCTCCCGTCATATATTCAAGTACTCATGCATCATGCTCCACCCCCACAACCCCATTAATACCCTCGAGCCTCCAAGAACTCCACCAACACCACCCACAGAACAAGCATGCTCAGTCATGAATTTCCCCTAACATCTTCCTCCCAAAAAACAGAGTCAAACTGTAAGGAAGTTGCATGTAGTTGCATTATTCTATGTAGGTTCAAGGGAGGCGAAGTAGTAATGGAGTGAGTGTGGGACACTGGAGGAGGTACAAAGAGAAATCAAGTCTGGGTAGCCGACTATGGGGATGGAGAGGGTGGGGTAGGGTCCTGGGGGAATTTAGTGCAGTTCATGCAGGCAAACACAAGGAGTCAGATGTTTTGCAATTAATGAAATGCCAGAATGTTCCAGCTTTTGTTATGATACCCCTGACCACATCTACAACTTGAAAGTGCTTGTCAAGTGGAGTTCGATTTACCCGAGTATGTAATGCTGCTATGCAAGCGGTTAGAACTTTCACTTCAGAAGTAAAGTTTGTCTAGCAGAAAATTGATATATTTGAAAGATTCAAAGATTATCATAGTAGATTGCGAGTCACTGATTATTTAGTGGTAGTAATGGTAGCACTAATCAACTTGCATGCAAAGCCAACCCTTGAGCAACCATATCCTGTTTGATAGACCATGAAAGTGAATGTAGTGCAGGCATGTTATGAACAATGTTGTTGTGATTCTGAATGGCCATGTACTCTGTCATATTCCATACATCTGATTTCAGATCTGATCTGATCCAATCCAATCCAATTGATCCTGCTTCTGTCTGGACCACAGATCTGATCTGGATCACCCATCCAAAACCCCTAGCTTCTTGTGTTCTAAGTCCACTGTGCATACTTGCTTCTATCCCCTTTTGGTGATCTACCTGTACTGGTGTCCTGGCTGTGTATATTCCTGTCCTGCTTACTG
>MU172952.1:367744-392245 GCA_016695475.1 Suillus decipiens
ATCTGTGGTCCAGATAGAAGCAGGATTGATCAGATCTGATTGGATCTGAGATCAGATGTATGGAATATGACAGTATTGTAGATTGTCTCAATGACACCAGGGTGGTTAATAGGAGACATGATAGTCAGATCTTTCTGGGAGAACTTAAGTCAATTTAACACCACCAGAAACAAAAACAATGCACTCACAAATAAATAAGTGTGATTGATGAGAAGTGGGGCAACAGTATCCTTTCTGTAGTTTGTAAGCAACCTCATATCTCTGGTTTCAAGGTTGAGGGAATAACGATGAGGAACAACACGTCATGCCTCCTTCTTGAAGACTGAATGGATAGTAGTCATGATGCCTGATAACTTCTTGCATGACTCGTCATGATCCAGTATTTGTGAAGGCACCAATGATACACCAGGTGCTACACGATTTGCTGCCTCCAAAAATGATTCTTCTGCCAATGTAGTATTCCATTCTGATGTGCACATGGCATTCCCAAGGAGCACCTTTCAGCACATGACTTGCTTCGCCTCTTTCATCACCTGCTTTACCTCATCGTCTGTTAAATACTGTGTAGTATTGGGATTGGGTGTCAGACCAGATGGCATTGTGAGGGATGCAGGGCAGACAGGAGGTGGTAGTTGGCACTGAGAGGGAACCCCCAGTGTAACAGACACTTCTGTCATAGGCTATAATAATAAAGTCAAAAACAAAAATAGAATGATTCAGATTACTTACCCTGATTATGCCTGTCATTATATGCTGGCCTCACTGTGCCTCTGCCGGATGATGGTGCAGGTTATATACAAACACCCTCCATATTCTGGGGAGGTTCATGCCTGCCTGGGCTACACACTGGGCCTGTTGGCATTCAAGACATTCTCCATGCATTCACTTGATACTGCTAAACCTCAAAGTTGTGATGGGTTCAAGACCACAGATGCTAGAAGGTATAAGGTCACCAAAAGTTGGCATGCTGGGGAGATGATCATAAGAATTAGATGCCATTGGGAGAGGAAGTTGCTGATGGGATGATGATGGCACATTGGCAAGATGATGGCCCAAGGTATTGCCAGATGATCAATAGTCTTGAGGGGGACTGGAAGGTGGCAGGTCCTGATAACACATTTGTAGCTAAGGGGGGACTGATGGAGAGGTTGTCATAAAGAGGTGGAGGCTGCGTATACTCATCTGGAAGCCTGAGTTGGCTATGGTCTGGTTGGAGGCAAGGGTTAATATTGGATGTGCAGCCTGGTTTTTTAATTGCCTACATATCAATCAGTGTTGTTGTAGCTGCAGAATATTCTAAAGTACCTCCTTTCATGTTCTTTCGCACTGGATGCCATTTTTTCATCACAGTTATTGCAGTCTTCTTTGGGGGCATGGTGGAAGGAAGAGCTTAAGAGATAATGATCAGTACAACTCATAATTTGTTTTACCTACTGACATGCAGATGCCAGTACACTGATCAAGCAATTAATAATCATCCAGGTGCTATGCCACAAGGCATGGCGATCAGCACGACTTAGATCTAGGTGCAACAAGATAGGTAATATGACAGACTATTAAGAAGGCTACAAAACAACCGAACAGTGATACATTGATACCATCGAACTACAAACAACAGCCATTTCCTGATGTAGACATAAACAACAAATCAGCGGTTGACACCACCAGGAAGGGAAGTCTAATTTACTGTGCATAAAAAATAATTTATTAAGCACCAATCAGAACTCTTCCTAGTAATGATAAACAATTCAGTCAAGATTATATGATGAGAAGAAATTAAACTCACCACCAAGTTTTCATCATCTGTCATGGTAGAATCATCATCAGAGTCATCAAAATGCAAGTCTTCTTGAGTAAAGTTTGTATCAGTGATCCCTCAAGTGATTGCAAGTCCTTCCAAATTATTGAAGTCCATTTGTACAGAACTGAGTGCCTCTTCGTCTTGGCAGTAGGTCTGGATGGTTTGGGTGGATTCTCTTGAAATTTGTTTCTCCGCTAGATCCAGCCATAGTTTCAACCCTGATTGAGCAACCCTGTGCTCTTTCTGCAAAGTGGCAATGGTACACTTCGAAAACCTCTTCCACCAGTTGATTTCTCAACCTCCCACATCTTTGACATCAGGCAGGTGTGGTACTTCTCACACATAGTGTACTGAGCTGAAATGGCTTCTTTGATGACATCCATCAGTATGTCTGTATCACTTAAGATAGCTTGTGCCTAAAAAATACATGGTAGTCAGTATGAACATGAAACAATGAATGTATAAGTCCTACCTGAGCCCAAAAGTTGGCAGGAGTAACATCAGAATTGGCCTCTGTCAACAACATGCTATTGGATGGCCTATATATTGTAGACTCCCCCTCAGATAAAGGTAAGGGGAAATCATATTTGCCTTTGCTGCTCATGTGAAATGCATGAGAATTACTAAAGCCAGGAGAAGAAGGATAATCTACAAAGGTCACAGAGCTAGTTGGGCTAGGAAGATTCATAGGATGATGTGTATGATTCATAATGAGGACGTCTGGCATGACGGATGAGTAACTCACTGCTATCAGGCCAGTCAGAGGAGTTGTTTATCAAGTGTGATGAGGCACATCATGCTGCACAGGTATATCAGAGTTTAAACAACTTGGGTGAATTTGAGCAATCATTCCTGCTGCATCTGAGCAAATCAATCAACTTGAGCCTGCTGCATCAATAATTGCTTCAATGTCCAGTATAGAACAAGATAACACACCAGATTCTTATAACTTCATATCTGATGAGGTGTCTTTTAGATCTGGAAAGTAAGTACTTTTTTGATATCAATCACCTGCAGGGAAACTCTGACTCTGTGCAGACTCAGAGTGTCATACAACTGTCCTACCTGTGCAATCCAATTTGAGTCGGTAGAAGATCCATGCACTCACCTAACAGATGATCCACGATGCAATGGTGTACCTGTCCCACTTTCAGTTTGCCAACCCACTGGTCTAGGGGAGGAGTGCACAGCTTGCTATCATGAAAACTCAGGATTCACCTATGCATTCAATGAGCCAAACACATTTGAGCATATGAAGGCTCATGAATATAAGGCTCACTGTATACATAATGTGTACTACCCATTTGTGGACAGAGAGGAATGGGAGTTGGCCAAATTTCTTAGTGAGAATCTCAACCAGGGTCAAATAACTCAGTTTTTGAAGTTGTTGTGGGTCAGTCAATGTCAATGGCTGCATATTGATTTACCACTGATAAATATTACAAGCAGGTGAAGTCGGCAACACAGAAAGCACCAGCATATACATCCACTCAACAAATGTTCACCTTCATGGATGCCCTCCCAAGAGGGCCAAAGTGGTGCTGTATGACCATTAAGACAGAAGGGTACATTACTACTCATCCTGTACAACTGATTTGGCACAATGCCCTGGAGGTGATGTGGCACATCTTTGGTAACCTGGTATTTGCCAATGACATGGAGTTTGATCCATATGAGATTCATGTCAATGGAGAACGAGAGTATGGCGAATGGATGTCCAGCCAGCAGGCTCATGATATTCAGGTATATAATAATTTTTATTCTACACAACATAGCTGACTTGCTCTTAGGACCAGCTCCCACCAGGTGCCACTATCATACCCATCATTCTTGCATCTGACAAAACACTGGTCACTTGCCAAACAGGTGCACTGGAGATGCATCCTATGTTCCTCACCACAGCTAACATTCGCTCAGACATTCGCATGAAAGTGACCACACACGCTTGGTCATGCATGGCATATATGCCCATCCTGCACTTCATTTGCCACCAAGGCTTCTCCTTGCTCTTGCAAGCCTGTGTCTGGCATTGATGTACAGATATTGTCTGTGAAAATTTAAAAACCACTGCCACAACTGGTACAAGTATGGTGGACCCATCTGGTCATGCATGCTACACATTCACCCCCCTTGTTACATACACCACTGATCTTCCTGAGCAGCAGATGATTGCATGCATCAGTAAGAATGCATCTCCCATCACTTTGGCTACTCAGTCACAATTTGGGAATGGCGTGTTGTATCCTCCTTGTAATGGGAATCTCACAATCAAAGCACTGTACCAGCTTTGCCAATGCGTGGATCCCTGGAAGGTTCAACAATTCCAGGAGGAAGCTAAAGCATGTTGTCCCAGTGGGGTCCAACCTCCCTTCTGGCGCAACTGGCACTTTAGTGATCCTGCATTTTTCCTTGCACCCAACATCCTCCACACTCTCCACAAAATATTTTTTGATCATATATTCAAGTGGTGCAAGGGGGTTCTGGGGGTGGATGAGCTTGATTCCCACTTTCATAGCCAACATAAATGCATTGGAACTTGACATTTCTCTTAAGGTGTATCACATGTCCAACAGATGACTGGGTGGGAGCATTGGGATATCCAGCACATGATTGTTACCACAATCACGGGCATTGCTGATGCAGACTTTATCCAGGCAATTCATGCACTTGTTGGTTTTATCTACCAAGCTCAATCCCCAACCTTCACTCCATCATCAATTAATGCTATGACATCCTCAATTGCAGAATTTCATTGCTTCAAAGGAGTGATCATCAATGCTGAGGCTTGTAGAAGGACCTCTGGTCCTATCGAGCACTTCAAGATACCTAAGCTCAAACTCTTTGCTTCATTCATTTGCACTCTCTCTAATCTTGGAGCCCCAATCCAATTTACATCCAAGACCAGCAAATGCATGCTGATCACACATTGTAAAAGTCCTTTTGTGCACACCAACCATCATCATACAAGCTTCACACAGCAAATCATCCACCTTTTGGATTGGGAAGATACAGCATGCCAGTTTGACCTTTACACTCTCCTCTGGTCAAAAACATTGTCCCTCAAGAACCTAATTGACAATGAATTCAAGGAAGTCATTGATATTGATCCAACATTCAGTTGGATCATGTGCATCATGCCTGAGGATGTATCTCATTTTCATGGCCCTTGTCCCATTCACAATCATTTTCTCAAAGGGCTTCTTTCCAAAGATAGCACTGTCACATCCCATGTCACTGTCTCTAGTGATCTGGCTGACAAGTCATCCAATTTTTTGGCACAATTATATCACCTTCCAAACTTCCCCAATCAGCTCTGCTCCTTTATTGAGCATGTGAATGGGCCTGGATCCCACTTTCAGACCCATCTCCTCAAGGTTTGGAACAAATTCCATTTGCAGCTACATTCGGACCTGCATCCACATCTTGTAATGCCAAGCCAGCAAGTGCAACCATATCCACTGTCTGAAGCTTTTCCCTTTGGAAATTGTGACATTGTGCTCTTGTGGTCGCAGAACGATGGTGAGATTCTAGTATTTCATTAGTATTGTTGTACTAATCTGGTCCTCTAGATCAAGTTGTAGTTGGGCAAGTTTGAATGGTATTTGGTTTCTCAGTGAGGGGCTCCATGCTGCCTTCTTTATGTGCAGCTATTTGAAGTAATCTCATGTCCACAGGATGATCCTGCGGTTATGATGTACCACATTAGATGTCAGTTTGAGACCAGTCCCAATGGCATGCAAACAAGACTTGGAACGATCATATCTCTTACTGATGTTACTCATGCAATTGAGCTGATTCCTGAATACAGTGAAAGAGTTAATAACAATGTTACTTCCACAACGTCCTTAAAACTTTACAATACATTCTATCTCAACAGTTTTTCAGACAAGGAATGGTACCATTCTTTACACACATATTTTTGTTAGTGTAGTTCTTTTTATCCAACAATGCAGTACTAGTAGATCAATGTGATATTATTGGTGCTGGTTTTACAGTATCTACGCAAAGATAAGATGCCCAAACACAAATATTACGAACTTTGTAGATCTCTGCTACTTTACCTCACCATAACGCATCTCCAACCAATCGGATGCTTCAGGGTGCAGGTCGTAAGTCATCAAACTTCTTTGACAGCTTAAGCGACTTAAGCGAGAAGTTGGGTACTTTTCAGATGCACCTGATAGACCATGAATTGCATTAACTCTGTATGGTTAGCCAGCATTGAATTACTTACCACGATTCAGGGGCGCATATGATGCTCGGGACAGCAGGATGCTGAGCCTGGAACACATAGTATAAATGATCTTACGATGTCAGGACTGAAACCCAACTTACTCTCGCTTTTTCCTACTCCAAACAACAAATTCAACTATGTCTATGTACGGTCGTCTGATAAATGTTCAGTATCAGCGCCCTTTGAAGCCCGGCGATAGTGATCAGGTCAGTAGGTAGGGATGAAGTTCCAGCCCTGTCATTGACGAGTAATATCAATAGTGGGTTGGGAAATATAAGTATGACCCCACGACACAGACGTATCTGGCATCGATGAAGAACAAGGACACTGTTACTTGGCATATATTAATGTAAGTCTATACGGAAAGCGGTTCCGATAGAAATCTCACCTCTTTGCACAAATTTACAGGACCTGACGCTTAACATGAGCAAGGATGAGTGCTGGTGGACCCTGTTCGTCAAAGAAGGCAAATTGGCGTGCGTTTCGGGGTGTTAACCAAACATATCTGCTGATGTAGACATGAGTAATGTAGATTCCGGCCTAGGGCCACAGGAAACAAATCTACGAACTCCAGTGAGTTTGGCTACTGCTTAAGCATGGCATCTGATTATTCGGTGACATAATCCACTGATTGTTGAGCCATACTGTTGCTGACACTTATTATGCACTTGCAGGTCAGACTCGAGTTTGCAGTGAGGGATCCTGGTGATGCGGAGTTGTGGACGGTGTCAGATTATGTTCGAAGTTGAGCACATAGAGCTATGTTGAGCATATTATGTAAACCATCTACGTAGGTGAGCTTGTTGACCTGTATCTCGTATCGACATGTCAAACATACTTTTGATATGCTTCCAATACAACCCTTATAACTTCGTACCACTCCAACCACTCAACTACTCGACACCAATCGCTTCATATCTGTACACTATACTGCAATTCACCGTGAGCTGGAACGTGTCGACGTTTCCCTCAAAAAACTCAAACGGATTGCGAAAGACAGGAATGAGCAGAGTTTGGGCCTTGAGAGTATCGAAAGGTTCATCATTTGAAAAATTGATGATTGCAGGTTCTCCGTTTCTCTTCACTTTCGGTTTCTTCATTTCGGAGTAGGAGAGCATTATGAGAGTGTAGGAGATTGAGACATTGGGTGGTAGAGTACTGAGCAAGATCTTACAATCAGCCTTCAACTTGAAATCGCCAATGACTACTTTACCTTCCTTGGGCTTGGTAGGGCGACCAGTCCCACGCTTTGCTGAGATAGTCTATTGGAGGCAGGTCTTACAAGTATCATCCTCAGGAGGGATGCCATGCAAGTCCCTGACAGCTACTATTATCAAGTCATCATCAGAGTCCATAGATATTGAGTTGGGCATTTTGTTATTCGGAAACAGATGCTAGCTAGTATCCGTGTTGGGACGCGTTATTTGCTACTAACTATGTATATAAGGTTTTTCTTCTTTCTCAAAAAGCGCACACTGTCATCATTTATGCAGTAATACAGCCAAGCTCCAGAGACGGTCTATTCGGAGTATTTCGGCCGTCTCCGCAACTTATTCAGCAGGTAGAATAATCCAAAAATATTTGTCTTGCTGCAGCTTTTGACCGTGATTCTCTCGGCCTATCCAACGTCCGGGTCAATCCCGGAAGTTACTTTCGGTGAGGGAGAAACGACCTGAATCTGAACCGAGTCATGGCGAACCTATAGTTTAATCACGTTAAAACATTCTTGTATTGCTACCAAGAACGCCTACCCATAACAAAGAAAGTCGATCCTGTTCCAAAAAGAACTGGTCAAAGTAACGCGTCGAGAAACCCGTGGGGCAGACAGCAGTAGTGTAAGGAAGATTTGTGATAATGTTTTCATCATCTTTGTTGAAGCACGTCTGGGCCAGCCGACCAGGCCTGCGGATAGGACGAGCCAATGAATTGTAATCGTAGACATTATCTGAACGTTCCGAGCGAGCAATGGCTCTATTGAAGTCCCAGATGTGTACGTAGAAGGAACCCTCCGCATAGAGCCTTTCCAGTCTTTGTCCAGGTTCAGGAGTGCGATCCTGAGGCAGGGCATATGCCATTTTGCTGCCAAACACGCTGATTCGGTGGCTTGGATGATGCGGAAAGCAGCGTGCGTACTTGGGTCCCCACTCTGACCAGGGAATCTCAACAGATGTCTCGAAGCGTATGGCTTTTTCTGAGAAGATGACCATATCGATGACTAAAATCACTTGCCATGCGCTAGAGAGAACCTCTAAAACGATGATCTGTGACTCCAGAGAAGTTATGTAGTCGGGCGTGAGGTTTGAGCGAGCCGCCGCACCGTGGAACGATGGGGAGGCATGGATCGCATAGACCGGGTTGAGAGTTAATTGTCCCGGATAGAGATAGAAATCAAGACCTTGTTGCACACGCGGAAGGATATACACAGTTCGGCGCTGAGGCGAACCATCGAGTTCTGGTAATGTGTATAAGGCCATACGGCCTTCTGGACCGATGACAACAATCCTTTGTTCGTCGAGTAGATGAAAATTTGCCCCTTTCCCACCTAGTTCACATAAAGGATACTGATCATGCTGAGTGGTAGAGTTTTCAAGAGTAGAGTAGACTCACACCTTTCACGCGTCCCTTTCTCCAATCTATCACTTGTATAAAGATGTTGGACGTCGCCACCGTCCCAAGTAAGTTAAGGTTGCGCGTGTAATAGAGCACAATTATGCGATCCCCACAGATCGCAGGCCGACCCGCAAGTAAAACAATATTAATGTCAGGTACCGTATCACAAGGATGCTTGCACTTCAAGGAATTGCATGCAGAATCTGGGTGTGGACTTCGTGATGAAGCCAACTGAAATGCCACCGAAAAGACGTCATGATCTTGTGTGTTAGTGGACCCCAACACGATGACCACAAGGTCCTGTAGAGGGTCGACAACGACTGATGTCAACATAATGAAGTTTTCCTGCGAGACCAAGCTAGGTCCAGGCAACGTCTGGGAGAGTTTTGTATTCGTATCGTATCCCCGAATGAAGAGCCTACCCGTTACTTCACTGTACATCCACCAGAGCCCACACTTCACGGATTGCATGCGCAAAATATCGCCAGCAATGTCAACGGTCGCTGTTTCTTCAAAAATGGTGTTCAAATGGAAGTCAGACCGCCACATGGATGCCAATGTCTTGAGCGAATACATCTTGCTAGAAACGTCGACCCAGTCCAAGGAAGGAGTCTCCGTTAAACCCTGAGCATAAAGCTCGAACAGGAATTGAATGTCGGCGAAATTTTGGGCCGCATGCCAGAAGGTTTTGCAGGCCTAGCGTACTCCAAAAGTCAGCCTATAAGAATCATGGAACCACATGAAAGAACGGACCAATACACAACAAGAAAGGTCCTTGAAATGAAGGAGAAGTAAAATGTGACATATCAACTCTGCAGGAAGCGATAATATCCCAACCGGTGTGGTTATGGTTTTAAAAGGATCCAAGACTTCAAGTTGCAGCTCCAGATTTTCAGGAATTGGCGCTACAAACCTTGACCCAGGTGTCCTGAGGAAGCGTTGGTGACTGCTAACGCACCCCATAATCTTGTCACAGAACGTGTATGATAGCGCCCCTCTCAGGTTGTAGCAGTTGTGTTGAAGGTTGAAACTTAGGAGTCGAAGTTGAACCTGCGTGACTAACTCCGCGGAGACCAAATGTCACACTGTGTACGAAAGTTTTATCAGCGAAGCCTTCGGTCTACTTAACTTGAAAATGTATCAATTCAAGTTCGTACGCAACCTCGATGGATATGCAAGAAACATGTCTGTGGAAATTGACAATCCAAATCAAAGGCTCAACAGGTGGCTGATATTGTGGCATGGGCGGTGAAAGGCATGAAAAGTTATCATTTTATCGTCCTATTAGATGTTAAGTACTATTGCTCGATGGACTATAATGTCTGAGAGGCATACAATACTTTGCTGAATGCGAACGAGGGACTTGTGGTCACTGGTCAACGCTGTACAGGTACCTAAACCGGCATCGCCGGCATGTGTGAAATTTCAAACTCCTCGCTTCTCCTGCCAAATTTCTCCGAGATCGACCAGCGTCAAGCACTTAACATCTTAAAGACGTAGTCCAGACTGGTTACGAGTCTAACATTTGATCCCGTGGAAGCAATTCCGTAACATCCGTTGTGCTGTCGTATGTATACATCGACAAATCGATGTTCACCGGAAGCAATTTCCAATGCATTCAAAGCCAGGCTTCTTCAAGTTTCATAGCCACCAAAAATTGACCATAGTATGATCATTTTGTGCTAGGTCAGGTAAACACGAAGAAGGTGACGGAGACAAACCTGCTCGAGTCTTGACTTCCTGATGCCTAGCGATCATCCTCATCCTCCAGCGATCTGCTTTCACTTCATCGGCATTACTAGCCTTTTCTTTGCCTTCCATGATCCTGATTGTGCGATACTCCTGGCAGTGAGCAATGTCTGTGGATGTTTAAAGTACGGGCGTAACGTATATTTTTCGATGTACCTGATACTCGAACACTTGCAACTGATTTTAACCTGCAACAGAATAGCATTTGTCACGTGTGGATGTTTGACGGTCGTAAGTCAGCCACCTGCATTTCTCTGCCACATAATATACCACTATACCTCCCCAAGCACTTTACATCATACCGCCTGCATTTTTTTCCAACATAATATACCACCATACCTCCCCCAAGCATTTTAGATCCGATGGAGAACGAGTACATTGAGCTGCAGCAGATGCCACCCATCATAAACCACGACCTCTCCTCCCCTAATCTCAACGACCCCCTCCACGCCCCTGCTCCTGATCCCGCTAATCCTCGTACTCGCTCTCCCGCTCTCTGTTCCGCTCGCGCTCGCGGCACTGGCCCTGGCCCTGCCCCCACTCGCACTCCTGCTCGCGGCGTCATACCTCCCCCAAGCATTTTAGATCAGACAAAGAACGAGGACACTGAGCTGCAGCGGATGCCCCCCATCATAAACCACGACCTCTCCTCCCCTAATCTCAACGACCCCCTCCACGCCCCTGCTCCTGATCCCCCTAGTCCTCGTACTCGCTCTTCCCCTCACTCTTCCGCTCGCTCTCCCCCTCACTTTTCTGCTCGCGCTCGCGGCACTGGCCCTGGTCCTGCCCCCGCTCACAGCCCTGGCCCTGCCCCCACTACCACCCAGAACCCCATGGCCCTTGCCTTCCTCATTCTCATTAGCACCTCGTCTACCGCCATCATGGATGCCACCAATGGCGCCACAACTGCCGCCAATGGCGCCACAACTGCTGCCAATACTGCAGTCGCTACCATAAATCCGATCCCTAGCTCAGATAACCTCCCCACTGACACCCATACCCCATTTATAAACATTCTTGTAAAGGAGGTTTTTGGTGTGAAATCACAGCAAGAACTGGTGAACCAGATCAATGCAGGCAGATGGGCGCAATTCATCGAGCGGGTAATAAAGCGGTTAGATGTGTACCGCTTTATGTCTGCGGTCATGTTCGGTGCATGCGTGGTTCTCCTGGGCCTAAACACCACCATCACCCATGTGGCCTCTTACACGTCGCTCTATATCTCTTTCTTCATGCTTGTCACATGCATATGTTACAACGAGGTTGTGAGATCTGCGGTCGAGGGCTTCGGCTGCCACAACATACAGGTCAGTCATTTTAACTTGTCTACTAAGTGTTTCTTACCCGCGTTTCAGTTACGTTTGACACTATCCTTAGTGGTGACAGCAACCATCTGTCACACACTGGGCAATTGCAGCCTTTGTGTCAGCGTGATAATCCTAGTATACGAAAAGCATGGAGTAGCCAGTGAGGCAACGAAAATATTCTCAATAACGTGCACCATTTTGTTGTTTGTGCTTCGTCCTGTACTAGTACAAATTTTACTTTAACCTAACCGTCTCAGTAGCGGCATGAATATACTATGTAGATATTACAGTAGAGCTGCCTTGGTTTTATACTCCTTGGTTGGACCGCTCTTCCGTCTGACCTCCGTAACATGGAACAAAATGCAAGGCAGGTGAAGTCTGCAGTTTGGGAACCGAGGAGCCATCAGCTGTTCAAGCTGGTCATACAATTTCAATGCTAGAGCTGTAGACACGGATTGTTGAAACAAAGAGACTTGTGTTTGAATGTCGTCTTCAGACAAAGGTGGAAAGGGTGCGTGAAGGGGTGGTGTAAGAGGTGATATGAGCTGGAAGACAGCTATTGAACTCGGAAGGTTGTCCGATTCAGTCAAGAACAGTGATGTCACCTGATTGAGCAACGATCTCTTGCAAGAGCTGCCCAAGCGCACATTGCCTCCTCTTACCATAAATGACAAGTAGGGTGATGCCAACGATGCTAAATAATGAGCACGCGACATCCTCCTGCAAAGTGGTGATACGGTTCAATGCCCACTGCAGTTTCTCGCGGGCGCCGGTCATACCTGGACGGAAGGTCACCAGGGCCTGCGCATCTATGCCTGTCACATTCTCCAACTCCTACATGATGGCAAGCGACTCTTTGTGGTTTAGAGAGCGATCGCCGAGATACAACGACCAATCCTTTTGATAAAAGATGACAACTTTCGGAGCGACGAATTCTTGAAATATCCATCCTCGCTCGTTCCAAATGCTCCTCGCTAGTGCACCTGGCTTGGATGAAGGCGGGACATCAGATATGTAGACGATGGTAAGCGCCGAGTGGTGGTACCAGACGAACATGAAATTGACCAATTCTTGAACCTGTGTTGCTCCTCTTGTCGATGCAGCATGTTGTCCATCCATGCACATTCATACCCAGCATCACAAGCGACTTTGCATAATGACTGCAGTTTTGCGATGCCACCGAGTCTGTTCAACTCGTACACGACTTTGTCTTGAATGTCGGGCAACACCGTCTCCATTTCTTCCCACCTGTGTGATAGCAGGACGCAGCAGGAGTATGTCCCCACCACGTCTGTGATGCGCTCTGTTTGAATGTCTGAATGCTTTGTTGTGAATGACAAAAGCTCCTTGTACTCTGCACTCCTTTTTAAAGTGCTTATTTGTGCTGCTCGATCGCACAAGACCTGTGGAAGTATTAAGAAGACGTAGTGGGTGTATTCGAGTTCCATCCGAACGGCTCTTTGGAGAGCATCTTTTGCTTGTGATGAATGGATATACTGCTGACGCAGATCTGCAAAATGAGATAGGGATTCAAAGATGATGCAGGAGTGTTCCATGGCTTACCTCGTATTTGCGCTTCACGAGCATGGTCCAACTTGGACAACATGACTGTGAAGGCGTCGGTAGCTTCGTCGTAACGTTGCAAGCCACCCAGCGCTGCATGTGTTAACTGGTATCCAATATGAGATGACGGATTGAGTTCGATGACCTACGCATCACGGAAATCGACATGCACACCTTTTGCACATCCAGGAGCGCGTTTTTCCATAGCATTTTATCTAACTTGGGTACTGCCCACTCCAAGACCATCTCATCAGTACCTCCACTGAGAATGTGTTTCCCATCCACGGAGAAAGTGACGCATATTGAATAGGATGAGCGTTTAAAGGGGGCAACAGTTCGTCGATCTGAGAGCTGCCAGAGAGGACATGCGTGTCATAAGATGCCAAAGCAACCAAGCCTGCCAGCAGGATTAACGACAATGACATTGATATATACAGAGTGACCTGTCCAATATACGCTAGCGAGAACCTAGCTCAGTAGTAGCTGGTAGAGTACGTCAGAATACAAGAGAGTACGATATGATAACCAGCATACCTCAGTAGTGTGTCAAACAATACTGAGGTGCTCTGACGAGACGAAGGAACTTGAGTATCTATCATAAGTGATTAGCTAAGTCTCCGGAGGATTATCATGTGGAAGAAGAGAAGCGCGCCTGTCGTATGCTGTCGAAGATGACTCAAGATAGCAGGTACAAGAATGGTAACAGATTAACCACACAGGTTCGTGTCATATTGATGCATTAAACAGTACAACTGTAGCGCACCATGTTGGATATCAGGGGTCGAGGTACGAGCTCGACACTTTTCGGGATTCTTCGGGAATGATGGCGCAATATTGGCGGGCATCGGCGGCATAGGTTTACCGCTGGCAGACATATATAAGGAGGTATTTTATGGGTTCCCTGTACAATCGAGTTAGATCGTACTTCGAAGAACGTGTCTGAGACTTGCGGATAACTCAACACACCAATGATGCATCATTGGTGCAATTGTACTACCTTTGCTTTTCTCATGTTGATGCATCAGCCCACTCCAGGTTGATGCATGCCCACCACCATCCCCTCCGTTTGCTGATGCATCCTTTTTGTTTTCTGATGCATCAGTCCTCTGTTCGCTGATGCATCCCCTCTGTTCGCTGATGCATCAGTTCTTTCTTCGCTGATGCATCCTTTTTGTTTTCTGATGCATCAGGCCTCACTTTGTCATGCCCTCCTGCCATCTTGCACCCGCTGTCCTCCTGCCATCTTGTGCCCACTGTCCTCCCGCACACGACCTCACCTTCTCACACCCTCCTGCTGTTTTGTGTGTGCTATCACACCTGCCTGTCATTACTCATGTCCTCCCGCTGTTTCGCATGTGCTATCACACCCACCTGTTGTTACACGTGTATTGCATTTATTATTTATCTGCTTGTGCTCACTTTCTCACGCCCTCCTGCTAGGGAACTGCATGGGTATGGGTAACCAACACAGGTCATGGGTATGGGTACCACTGGGGTATGGGTATGGGTCTGAGGTCTTGATACCTGTACCCCTACCCATACCCATGGTGCAGGTATCAGTCAAAATGGGTGCCAAATGGGTGCCAAACAGGTGATAGCTATGGATGGTATGTTTCAATTTGATTCTTGTTCAGTGTTCATACTAAATAATTTTTAGAGCAACAACATTTTTGACAACCTCCCTGCACTGACAGCTCCAAAACATACCAACTCCAGCTCTGAACTTGACCACTACCTTAGTACAGATGTAGAGCATGTTACCAACCCTATCACTTGGTGGCATGAATGCAAGAAATCATTCCCCCAGCTGTCACGCATGGCCATTGACTATCTAACTATCCCTGTTACAACTGGGATTGGTTGTGACACAACTACTCAAAAGAGAGTGACAGTCGTTCAATATCAGTACCTAAGCAAAAGAGCAAAGGTTTGGTAGATGACAAAGACAGATGAGTTTCATAGAGAGGACTAGGCTGGCTGAGTCAAATACAAAGATAGTTTCAATGACTAAGACTTAGGTGTGCTAAGACTTAGAAAGACGATTCAGATGACTAGAGTTGCAAGGCTCTAGTGAAGGAGATTCCAGGTAAAACACAGTAAGATTAAAGTGAAGAATCTACAAGTGATACACTGTGCTTAAATAGGCCAGTATGTGTGCACAGACCAAGACTGTAACCAGTAAGTAAGTGGTGATACAAATGTGGAAGGCATGGGCATATGAAGATACAAAGAAAAAGAAGAGGTAAAGGATGACATGGCAGAGCCACATAAGTACAACGACTGGTTCATAGACCATATTGTGAGACAAGTAGTCCATGGTCGTACACATTATGTAATCAGAGAAAGAGAAAATATATAGGGGTACATACGACTGTAACAATCCCTGGTATGTAGTGTGCCTTTTTTTAATATTTTGTAAGCTTACATTGCATGTAGCAACATCTGTAGATGTTGAATGACTCTTCAGTTGTGGACGCCTCATCCTGTTGCATGTCAGAAATCATTTATCAGTGCAGTCAACATGCATGCTGCTTTGTGTTAGCTTATGGAGCAAATTGGGCCTTGTTGAATCTGAGGATGTTATTAATGTCTCTAAGCTCTCAGATGTCATTGGCGAAGAGGATGCAATGGATGAGGGTTGGGATAGAATCAATATCAAGGTAGAATAGTATTACTTTTTTTGTTACTGTCTCATGCTATTAACTACTTTGTCCTATCCATTGTTGAGTGACCTGCAGGTAATACCCTGGGTCTGTTATGTTGATACCTACAGGAAAACCCATACCCTCACCACAGGTATAGGTATATCTGCAGGTACAGGTACAGGTCTAGCTGATCATACCTGCAGGTTTACCCATGCAGTTCCCTACCTCCTGCTCAGTGTTCATCCAGTCGCTGAATGTGAACAGCTATGGTACCAGAAGTCTGAGGAAAAACATTATATACTTGTATCTGATTGGCTAAGGCCTGCCTAACCAGGAACTTGTCATTCCTATTTACTCATCCAAAATCTCATCTGCCTGGAGAAATTCTGGGTTGTCAATACCATTGGCATCCAAATCCAACAGCTCATATAACTTAACCTCTGCATCTAAGCCTCATATGGCTATTTGGTAGAAGGATCCTAGCCAATCTTGAGCACAAAAGAAATCAAAGAGATCTTTGATAGGAATTTGCTGGAAGTCTGATGGATTAGTAGCTGCATCCATAATCTTGGAGGTGGTGAATGACCCTTCATCCTCAACAGCTTGAATCAAGTGTACAGCAATTTGCCATAGCCCTCTGTGCTCATGAACTTTGCTGCTCATCTGCTGGGAATCACCAAATGTAAATTCCATCCATCTCCAACCCTGATTAGTACTCCACATCTTGAATGAGAGCTTGAGAAAGAGTAGGGGCTGCATTTTTCACTGAGAGCCATATAGGTGAGGGACATGAGGTTTCTGCATGAATTATTACAAGTGTTAGGCCACTATCTGTACTCGCTCAGTTTGCATTAATACATAATGAACAGGACACAAAACTCACCTTGATCAATAATGCTACCAGATACAGCAAAGAAGGCAAGGTCATGTGAGATGAAGTAAGGTTTTTTCATACATAGCTAGATGTCGCCAATTGCATGCTTGATACTATTATCTATACCATTGAGATATGAATTGAAAAGCATTATTCAATTTCTATATATAGAAGATACAAGGACTCATGGCACCTGACACATTCACAATCAAGTGAACATTGCTGACATTCATCGACTTTCCCACCCTTTGCATTCAGTGAACAAACACTGCAGTCACTGACTGGCAGAACACTGCTCCTGCTGTTTCATAGTACAAAAGTTGCTGTCTGGGCAGGTCCAATTCTTTGAGCTGGAGGATTGGAAAGTCAGTAGGTTTTAATGATTGGTGAAAAGTTGTGTGTTCCTGTCTTCATCCCAGAGGGGGTGGTGTCTATTGAAGTCTCCTAATCATATCATGTGATTGTTTGCTGATGGTCAGATGTGCATGATTTCATGTTTGAGGAAGGTCATCATTGCTTCTTGGGTCTTTGTTGGAGTACAGTCATTATAGATGTTGAATATGGTACTATGTCCGAAAGTGCCAAGGAATTGAATAACTACTATGTCAGGGGAAGGAAAAGGTATCTGTTGCCAGGAGTTAGTGTCAAATGCTTTTGAGATTAAAGTGGCTGCTCGTGAAGTGGATTCAGATGATGAGAAGTGGGTGGTTGGGTATACAGCATGGAAGTATGGAGATGAGATTGTATTTTTCATTTTATTGATGTGTGGTTTCTGCAGTGCGATCAAGTCCCATTTCCGAGCGATAGGGCCATTGAGAAGGGAGTGTTGTGCTATTAATGAAGTGTTTAGATTTTGCTGCCATATGCGTAAACTGGTTGTTGAATTGTTCTGTTGTTCATACATTAGAGGGGGTGGGGGTCTGTGGGTTAAGGTTGCTTGAGGAAGAGGAAGGAGGAGGTGTAAGGTTTAGGGTGGAGTGGGTGGATGTTGTTGGAGCAGTTGTGGTTATAAGCACCTCAGGTGGAGTTGGTTTTTGAATTACTGGTCAGGGTTTTTTGATTCCCCAGCCTTGGGGTATTGGGATTGAGTTTGAGCCTGTCAGGGTGAAGGCGTGCAGTTGAGGTCTGTTGATATGGGCAGGTACACTGCATGATGGTCTTCCATGGGATCTCCTATGCTCAGATGGGGGGTTAGTTTCAAATGAGAGGTTAGATTGATGGAGAGTCAGCCTAATGTCAGTAGGTGGTTGTTCCATTGGTTTGTGGTATGGGGCTGGCTTCAGTGGTAACATGACCTGGGTCCAGTCTTCTTCTGTGGGAAAGTAGGGCATTGAGTTTTCTGGGAGTTTGGCATCAATTCCTGCACAGTGGCTTTTGAATTCTGGGCAGTTTCTGTTCCAGCTTGCATGGTCTTGTGAGTTACAGCTGACACAATGGACTGTTCAATAGGCATTGCAACAATCCATTCAGTGATTTTTCCCACAGGTTCCACATATGTCCTTAGGTGCATTGCATTCTCTAGCAATGTGACCCCATAGTTGGCATTTAACACATTGGACTGGTTCACATTTGTCTTTGCATGGGTGGAGTTTCTCTTGTCCTATGTATATTCTATCGCACAAGGTGATATTGGCTGCTGTCAAGTCTGTGAAGTGGAATATCACATGCATTACTCTTTGATCTGGGGATCTTTGGTTTGCAGGTTTAATCCAACCCACTGCTGCTAGTGCTCCTGTTGGTAAGTTGTTTTCTTCCTCTACTGCTCATTGCCACTTTGCATCTTCGATTTTTGACATGATTGGCAGGAATGGGACTATTATGGAGAAATGGTGCTCTTTGATGCTGACTGTTGAGTTGAGTGCTTTGATGATCTTCACCCAGTTTTCTGGTAAGCAGGCCCAGTTTGTGGCTTCCATGGTTGTCAGCTTGATAATGAGACCTCTGTTTTGTAGTCTGGTGGTAGCTTTTATCTGCAAAGTGGGGGAGTCTTTGGTTTGTGCTGTGCTGAAGGCTTGCTCAAACTTCTTTGCAATTTCTGTTGACTTGTCAGTATGTTCATAGATTTTTTCTCTGGTAGCAGGCTCAAAAAGGATTTGGCATTCTTTAGTTGCTACCGTTGTCAAGGCTGCTGATACTGGAGCTGGGGTCTGCGTGTTTTGTTAGACAACTGTACTGTAGGAGCATATGTTAGTAGGTTGACTAGGAGGTGGGCATACTAGTTCATTGTCTGCTATTGAGGTCCTTAGCTGTGTGAGGTCCTCCATATTTTTCTTCAGAGTCTCAGATGCCTTGATTATGTCTACTACTTGAGGCAAGATAACTGCGAAGGAGTCCACTACTTTTTTGAGGCATTTGATGGTTCCTATCATATGGAAGGTGGTGGTTTCTGCTATTTTCTTTGCTTTCTGCTCATGGTCAGCTTGTCTGAGAAGGATTGCTATTGCTCTCAACATGTCCCTCTGAAGTTGTGTGACTCCTGCTGTGTTGAGTGTGAATTCGAAGAGTGCCATTACCAGGTCATTGATAGAGGCTCCTGCTGCTGGGATCAACATACCCTTGCTAACTAGTTCAGCTCTTGCAGTTGCTGCATCTGTTACTCTCAATGGGGTCACTAGGTTACTAATTAGTTCAGGGATTGATCTGTTAGTTGGTCTAAGAAGGATGTTTTCTTTGTTTCTCATACTTGTCCTCAGAGGAGTGGGATCCACTTGGTTCTCTGTTGACATCTTTATGCATTGTTTTTGTTTTGTATTTAAGTTTGTGAAGCTAGTATAGGTCTATATATGAAGAGGAAAGGTTTGGGTATATGCTTTGATGCCTGATGGCATCATTGGCACTGTTTGGCATGTTGTTGAAAATCTTGTTTTTGGGGTCCTAGTTTGGGTGCCACTTGGTGTTGGTCCAAGGGGCAATAGGTTTGTAGTTGTCCCACTGTGACAGTCCAGCTGGCACTGGCCTTGCATAGGTTTATTTCCATGATTGTCTAGCCCCTATACCACATAGCACGACCACCCATAACCCTACCACTATTGATATACACAGTTACTGAGGATACCACACCCTTGCTGGTTACCATACCATAGTGCTGAGCCATGTTCCACAAGCTGATGCCCATTGAATACCCATGTCATGCCCACTAGTTCCATTTGGTGCATAGTCGATTCTCATCTACCACTGATAATACCACGGCAAGCCATATTACATGTAGAATGTATGCCACAGTACATGCAGCACTATTACATATCACTATGGCTAAGTTTTGCTTACTCACTACTATTCTTGCCTGTCAATTCTGCCTACTTACAATGTATGATAAAAGACTGCTGACTTCTTCTCCGTACTATACTTCCCATTTACTGTACATCAGTAGGAGAAGTCACTATTTACCTTTGGCATACTACTCATGCATTGGAGTAACCATTCATTATATCTTACATCATATCACTCATTTGATGGGATTCCCATACTGCTCCTCTCAGTACCATTGGTATCATCAGCATCCACAGCTTTTGCAGCACTAACAGCAGCATTGCTACTACTACCTTTGGCAACATCCAATAGTAGTATCATGTGTCATACATTAGCATTTGGCAGAATATATCCACTGGCAACCGCTCGGATTGAACGTTCTTGTCCTACAAGTATAGCAGCTAGGCAAGCACTCAACATATACTAGTCTAGGGGGTAGTTCACTATCAGCTTAGCTAGATTGTAGTCTTTACACTGCATCCGCTTGCAAGTATCTGAATCATAGGGCAAAGTATGACTGTCATCATGTAGGCCACCACATTGACATTGACCTTCATAATGAGGACACTCATACCAAGAAGTAGGGGGATGTACAGAATCATGGACATATGAGGGAACTAGGATGGTAGACTCAGGACTTGAAGACAAGACAATTATTGACAGTGTTAGTGGAGGAGATGAGGGTGGAAGATTGTTCCTCACTCACTTCCCCTGTAATCATGATTTCATAATGCTACATCACATACTACATTTTCTTCCATGTTTGTGTACAAATATTATGTTCCCTCAGCTGTAATGGTGAAACAAATGCTTCCATAGTTTCCTCTAGTCCTATTTTGGTGACATGGTGACATGGTGTGTGTATTTGTTTCTCCAGCCTTCTGCTTGACTTTTCTGTGCAGGCATGGGACATAATGTGTTCATATTCTCTACAGCCACCAACTCAAGCAGTTTGCCCCAACTTACTTTCATTTCTATTATATTTACCTTCTCCATCCTCCACTTCCTTCCATTATCTTACTCTGCCTGCATTTGTGCCTCCCTGAGTGAGATGACAAGAACCTCCATGACATGTGGTTGATGCCTGATCGGGCTAACCTGAAAGGACAATGCAAATCTTTTCCCTCCATATTTTCCCATTCTGATACTGAATTAATATCCCATTGATCATTTGCTTTTGCTTGTTATACTTCATTTTTTCCCTCCCTTTTCATCCAACATGTGGGTCAGGCTGTATGCTTGACCTTTATTGATCTCTCCTGTCTGTCACTGATAATCAAGCCCCATGGCTGCTCCAACTGACTTTGCATCATTTGTGACTTCTGTTTATGAGTTCATCCAATTGACTTTGTGTCATTGGTGTGTGGCACCTGTTATATTGACTCTTACAGTGCTGCACTATGGTGGTCTGTCATCCTAAGCCTAGGTGTCATAAAGTATCCACTCTGGAAACAGTATCTACCACACAGAAAGAACTGTCTCTGAATACTATAGTTTGTGAACCTTGGATGATGTTAAGTCCATACTCAATAGGTGAGAGATCCAAAGGGCTTTGGCCTCAGTTTGTGCACTGTGCCCCTTTCCCAAGTACTACCCTTTATTTCAGAGGAGTAACCTTTGTCTGAGGATCCAGATGTGCTTGCGTAGTGGATCTGAAGGTCCAAAGGTATCGGATATGGCTCATCCGAGGTATATCCAAAATGTATGGATGGAAAGAGTATGTCTGGAGGGTATCTGGAGCGTACAGATGGATTCAAGGTATAAGGCTAGTAGTGGACGAGGTCTGTACTAGAATCTAACAGATATAGACTACCAGAGGTAGAGTCGGAAATGTAGACTATAGGAATCAATCCTAAGTCTCGGAAGATACTTAGAGTTGGAAGTGGATTTGGGTTTGGATGAACAGAATGAGCAGAATCTAAGATGATATTCGAACTAAGGTTCTCTAGAGTTGTACATGTAGTTTATATACTGTAGGTAGATAGTACAGATAAACAGTGAGTCCGGAACCAGAGGGCTATGCACAAAGTATAACGGAAGTCTATTAGTAAATGCGCAGCAGATCAGCAAACGCAAGTCGAATATGAAGCACAGGTAACAGATCAGTAAGCAGGACAGGAATATACACAGCCGGGACACTGGTACAGGTAGATCACCAAAAGGGGATAGAAGCAAGTATGCACAGTGGACTTAGAACACAAGAAGCTGGGGCACTTGGATGGGTGATCCGGATCAGATCTGTGGTCTGGATAGAAGCAGGATCAATCAGATCTGAGATCGGATGTATGGAATATGACAGTATCCCCCCTTTAGGGCTGAACCCATGAGGCATAAGAAGTGTCGATCTGGATCAGATGAAATTAATGTGAGACGATGGAGAAGTTTGATGGTTGACATGCTGAGTCTGTAATCCAACAGATATATGGATGTCAGACATCTGAAGTGTTTCCTAACCTCCACTTTCCTATATCTCAAACAACAACTGCTTTTATCATGTCTGGAGAAGGATCCCATATCCCTGATTCTGCTGCAGACCTTGTAGCAGACTTGGAGAAGAAATTGGCAGCTGCCAAAGCTGACAAGGAATGGAAGCACAAAGAGGAGGAGGAATGGAAGTGTCAGGAGGATCTGCAGAAGATAGAGGAGGCTGAGAAGCAGAGGGCAGCAGCAGAGGAAAAGAGGTGGAAGGAGATAGTGGCAGAGACAGTGAGTTTCAGATGTTTGTTCTGTTCCCTTCCTAACTTTCGGAAGTCTCGTGCTTTGTCTTCAGACAATGACGGATCCTGTGTGCGTTGCACTGAGAAGGGTTGGATCTGTCTGTGGACGGATGTGGATAGGAATGCCCTGGTGAGTCTATAGAGCCATTTTGGATCTGAGCTAATGGGCTCTTGGATAGATCAAGTCTTGTGATCCATGTTGTAGGGACAAGGGCACTTGTCCTGGGAGGCCTGGATCTGTCAAGGTTCCAAGGGCCAAGGGCAAGAAGAGACAATGCGCTGTCGGATCCCCATCTCTGAGGGGTAAAGGTAAGAGACATCAGAGGAGTCCGAGTCCGGATCCTTTGGAAGTTGTGGAGGATGACAGACAATCCTTGTTGATGGCCGTCAACAACGTCCTGGCTGAGTTGGCTCAGACCAATTCTCTCCTAGAGCGCAGCATCCTGGTGGCAGAAGGAAGCAGGACTGCAATGGACCGGATGGGCGCCGGACTGGAGGTGTTCCTCCAATAACAAAGGGAGTTTCAAGCTTTGCTTTTTGGGGAGCTTTGGTTGGGGCTTCGGATCCCATCAGATGAGGTTCGGATGACTTTGGATGTGGAGGAGGAAGATGAGGAGATGAATAAGGGTTCCAGAAGTGAGGAGGACAGATCCAGAGGGGCAGATGAGTCTATGGAAATGTAATTTTTTCTAGTCCTGTGGCCCTTTCCAATACTTGTACTTGTATTTCGTATATCATCTATGTATGTCAGAGTTGAATAGGACCAGGTTTGTCCGGATATGCAGAGTGGAAGTTGGATATGAGTTCAGATGCGTTTCCAAGCTCAGTAGCAAGTAACCATGAAGTCTCTTCGTCCATTCCTTCGTATCTGGACCATTGGATGAGGTACAGAAGTTGACACTGGTGTCTATGATGATCAAGTCTAGAGTCCAGGATCTCAGATATCTTGTATTCTGGTTCTCCATCAACCAGGACTGGAGGAGGAGGAGGTTGGATGCGATTGGGGATGGTGTTTGGAATTGCTGGCTCTAGTTGGGAGACATGGAATACCGGATGTACAGAACACATGGAATTCAGAAGTCGGATGGTGAAGGAATGTGTGCCTGGACGAGATATAATTTCAAATGGACCTAAATTTTTTTCTGAAAGCTTCTTTGATGGGCAAGTGGAACAGAAGTACTCAGCTTTAATGAAGACTTGTTCTCCAATCTGGAAGTCCAGAGCTGGTTGTCTTTTAGTGCCCGCAGGTCCCTGATAGCATTTCTGTGCTTCGGACATTTCTTCTCGGAGGAACTGGTGAAGTTCATTAAGGTCTAGGGCATATTCCTGTGCACAGATGGAGGATAGATCGCATTCCAGATGGATGGAAATATTCGGATGGTAACCCTTATTGGCGAAGAAGGGCGATACCCCAGTCATAGCACTCGGAGCATTATTGTATGCAAACTCTGCTAGGGGTAATAGTTCGGACCAGTTGTCCTGTTGATAGTTGCAATAGATCTGAAGGTATTGTTCCAGCGTTTGATTGGCACACTCAGTTTGTCTGTCCCCTTCTGGATGATATCTGGATGTAAAGTGCAGGACCATGTCTAATGCCTTCCCTAAAGACCAGAAGAAGTGGGATACAAACTCAGTTCCTCAATCCAAGGCCACATGGGACAGAACACCATGCTTGGAGAATACATGAATAAGGAAGAGGTGGGCGAGATCCGGAGAGGTTATGGTGTCATGAGTCGGAACAAATATGGCTTG
>MU172952.1:402539-413378 GCA_016695475.1 Suillus decipiens
GGAGTCTTCGGCGGGGGAGGTGACGACGGCAATGGGGCGAGCGTAATCGTGAGCGAGGGGTGAACGGCGACGGACTGGCGTGACGAGGGCGTCGGTGGTGTCGGTGGTTTGGGAGATAGATGATTCTGTGATCTCTGTCGTTGAGGCATTAGGTGAAGCTGGGGTCGATGGAATGTAAACAGCAGAAGGCATATAGATTGAATGAAAAGACGACTGATAGACGAGCGATGATAGTGGTTTGGGTTGAAGAACCATTTCACAGGTTGTGTCGCTTTTTATATGCTTTCAAGATCCGCTCGGCATTCTCCAAGTTAGCTTCCGGTAGCCACTCGTTATCGGCTGACGAGTATCCCTTCCACGTCACCAAGTATCTTCGGCGTTTACCATTCCCTTTATGGGACAATATTGCTTCCACTTCGTATTCTTCTTCTTCTTCGATGACGTCAGGGGTTGGCTCTAGGAAGTTCGGACCGTGGACGTCATTTTCGCTATAGGACGATAGTTGGGAAGCATGAAACGTGTTGTGAATCTTCCACTGCTTCGGAAGCTCTAATTTGAATGTGATGGGCGATAGGACGGCAGTAACTGAAAATGGTCCGTATCGTTTTGGGGCGAGTTTCTTCGAAGGTAGCTTCAGGCGTAGGTTCTCCGCCGATAGCCAAACCTTGCTTCCTATCTTCCATGGGGTATACTTCTGTCCGTATGATCGCTCCGCCATCTTTTGCATGGCGAGGTTGTGACACGATATTGCTTCTTCCCTGATCTTCTGCAGAGTTCTGACTCGTTCTTCAGCGGTCAGTACGGTGGAGTCTGGAATAAGGTGTGGGATGGCACGTGGCTCATATCCCATCATCAGGAAGAACGGCGATGCGTTCCGTGCGTCGTGCTTTCGGTGGTTGTGCACGAATTCTGCGATTGGTAGGTGTTCTACCCAATCGTCGGGGTTATTCCGGCAGTATATCCGGAGGTATGTCTCGAGTTCTTGATTGAGACGTTCAGTTTGGCCATCCGTCTGAGGGTGATATGCGGTGGATGGTGCGATGTCATATTCTAGGAGTCTAGCTAGCTCTTTTGAGAATCTGGATAAGAATTGCGGGCCTCGGTCTGATATGACTTTGTCGTGTAACCCGAATCTTCGATAGACGTGTTTCAAAAATAGTTTGGCCACCCCCTCCGAGGTGATCGTTTTGTTGCATGGAGTAATAATTACCCCCTTCGTAAGCCCATGGTCTACCACGACCATGATACTGTCAAAGCCCCCCGAAGCAGGGAGGTCGGTGATCAGATCGACAGAAAGTTGAGCAAAGGGGCGCGTCGCGGAGGAGGGGATCGGTGTCAGGGGCGGTCGGACCGGGTGAGTGTCGACCTTCATCTGTTGACACAAGGCGCAGCCGTCAACGTACTTCCTAATATAGGAGCCCATACCAGGCCACCAAGCTTCCCGTTTGACGAGTTCTTCCGTCTTAAAACGGCCAGGGTGACCCGCGGTGGGGTGGTCATGATATCGAGCGAGGATTTCGGGGCGGTGTGCCGGCGGTATGTAAGCACGATCTTTGTAATACAGAATATCCTTCTCAATTCTCCAGTCGGACAGCGCCGACTTCATCGGGGGGAGGCATACGCCGTCAAGGGCGTCAGAGGCAACCTTAAATACTGGGTCGTCCAGTGGGTCAGAAGAGCGTAGGGTATCGGCAAGGTCGACGTCAAGTAGTCGCACGAACATAGAATCCGGGAGAAGGACTTGGTCAGTATTATTGTCCTTTCCTGTCCCGTGATCAGGCCGGCGTGATAAGGCGTCGGGTGCGGCTAATTTACTCCTTGCAACGTGGTGAAGCTCTAGGTCGTATTCGGATAAGAACATCTGCCAATGGGCCTGGCGACGTGTCAGCTTCTGGGCCGTGTTGAAGTAAAGTAGGTTCTTATGATCTGTAAAGATGACGATCGGATGGGGGTTCCCTTCTAGGTAGTGTCTCCACTCTGCGAGCGCTCTGATGACTGCAAGCAACTCCCTGTCAAAGATTTGGTAGTTGCGTTCGGCTGGATTCAGGGATTGCGAGAGGTAAGCACAGGGGTGATAGACGCCATTCTTGTCTGTCTGTAGAAGGACCCCTCCCGTTGCTACAAGAGAGGCGTCGGTGGCTATAGCGAACTGCTTTGCAGGATCCGGATTACGTAGTACTGGTTTCGTTGTGAAGGTGTGTTTCAGTGCTTCAAAGGATTCGCGTTCCTTGGCTGTCCAAGCGAACTTGCTGTCCTTCTTTGTCAAGTCTACCAGGGGTCGTGCGATGTCGGAGTAGTGTGGGACAAATGACCGATAGAAGTTACAGAATCCTAAGAACGAACGGACTTCAGTGACGTTCTTTGGTACTTCCCATTTTCTGATCCCCTCGACCTTCTCAATATCCGAGGTAACCTGCCCGGGGCGAATAGTCATGCCGAGATATTCAACTTCTTCAGCGTCGAAGGTGCACTTTTCCGGTTTACAAAACAGCGTTTCTTGCTGTAGCTTTTCCAGAATACGTCGCGTCCTCTTCCGATGTTCTTCTAAATCATTGGAAAATATAAGGAGGTCGTCCATATAGACAACTAGCCATCCTTCATTCAGCTCTTGTTGGAATGTGCGGTTCATATACGCTTGAAACGTGGCCAGTGAGTTACATAATCCAAAGAACATGACATTCGGCTCGTATAGTCCGAATTCTGTTGTGAAGGCCGCCTTCCATCTGTCGTTGGGGTGAATACGGATATTATTATACCCAGATCTGATATCCATCTTCGTGAAGTACTTCGCTTGATGGAGTCGGGCTATAAGCGAAGCTGGTAGTGGAAGGGGGTATGCGTTCTTGATTGTCCATTCGTTAATGTGCCGGTAGTCCTGCGTAGGCCTTAGATCTCCGCTCTTCTTTCCAACAAAGAAGAACCCGCTTGCTTGAGGGGATTTCAATTCGGAGATAAATCCCTTGGCGAGGTTCTCGTCTATGAAGGTCTTTATGGCTTCTCTCTCCTTCGGTGATAGCGGATAGATCTTTGAGACCCTGGGGGCATATCCAGGTTTAGTCTCAATGCGGTGGTCGGTTCCGGGTCGTTCGGGTGGTAAGTGGTTAAGACCGTCTTTGGCGAATACATCGGCGAAGTCGTGTAGATAAGCCGGTACGAGCTCTTCAAAGCTCTTCTTCTTGGCTTCCTTCTCCGCCGTGGCGAACTCTTGAGATTTACTGCTGAATTTAAGAGGCGCGTGTTGCTCGGCATAGGAGGTACCATCGCGTGTAAGTGGGGTATCCATTGAGACGTCTTCTATTATCCTGACCGTTTCACCGTTAGATGCGTATTCCGCTAGAAATTCTCCTTCTTCCAATGGGTAGTCGGCAACATTTCTAACCGGTTCTGCGAGAGTGTCCATCCAAACGTCATCTTTCGTATCAAAGTTTGGTGGGGGGTCATCTTCTTCAGTGGGCAATAATGATGGTACCGGCATTGCTTCTTCATCGGGGATTTCTTCGATCGAAGCGAAAGGAGGAGGCATCGGGTCTCGTCGTTCTGTGCTGACACTTTGTTCGGCCTTCCTCTTCCCTTTCTTCTGCTCTTCAATCGGTCGCTGTTCCTTGACAGCGGGCGCAGGACGGAATGATTCTTCTAGCTCCGCCTTCCTCTTATTCTTCTTCTGTGCCTCAATGGGCCTCTGTTCTTTGACAGCAGGTTTCGGACGGAATGATTCTTCTAGCTCCGTCACCCTCTTCTTCGGTCTCGCTATAGGCGATATCGGTCTTGGGGGTAGGACGACCCTTGGCTTTGGTGGTTCGGGCTTTACGTCTTCTTTCATTGGGGACGCCGGTCTCGGTAGGGGTTCTCCGCTTGGCGTTTCATCAACCGTTATAGGTTGGGGTTCTTCCACACCTTTTAGAGGGGGGTGTTCAGGTCTAGGTGCGGGGCCGGCCTTTCTAAGCCTCGATTGGGCCTATTTCGATGTCATATCAGGTCGGAAAAAGGGTTTGAGTTTATTACCCTTCCTGGTATCGTCAATGCTCCTCTCAACCTCCGCTGATCGTTTGGTTGCTGGGAGTTTTACGGTTTCTGCCGCCCAATCGATGGTGGGGTTCATGGCTTTCAGCCAGGGAATACCGAGAAGGATCTGATCCCTTCGTCCTAATCGCGTAATGTTGAATTTTCCGAACATGACACGCTCATCAATTTTGACATGGAGCATGCAGTATCGGGAAATAAGCCCCCCTTTTGAATAACTTCCGTCTGCTGTGGTGACGGCGAAGGGCTTCTTCAACGGGTGAGTTCAGATGCGATGGTCGCGGACAAACTGATCGGAGATGAATGTTCCGGCAGCTCTGGAATCGATAACTGCTGTGGTGTCGACTGGGTCTTTACGGACTCGGGAGTAGAGGGTAATCGGGATGCGCATTTCCTTTCTCTCTCCTACTTTGCGTACAAGTCGTAATGGCCTAATGGGGAAGTCTATCGTCGACGAACTAGCTTCCCAAATCAAAAATCCTCAGCAAGTCTTCTGGCTTCTTCGACCTCCATATCGGTATCTCCTTCTTCGATCTCCTGCTTCCTAACAGGGACCTTCTTCTTTGGGCACCTGTTGGCGCGGTGACCCGTCTGGGCACAGTTGAAGCACTGGCCTTTCTTCATATACTCGCGGCGGTCCACGTCGGTAAGGCGATCTACCTCCATAGCGTTGGGGTCAGATCTTCTGGAGTTAGGAACGTACTTGTTCCCGTTCTTCTTCTTCCTGTTCCCTTCCCCTTTCCTTACTGCGGAGTATCGCTCCCAATTGGAGTTCTGGATGATCGCGGCGGAGATATAGGTTTCGATGGTTACGGGGACGGTTTCCATCTGACAGATGGCACGCTGGAGACCGGGTTTCAACCCTTGCTCAAAGAAATAAATGAGAGCGGTGCTCTCTTTGAGGGCCGATTCGGCCATAAGGGTACGGAATTCGGCGATGTAGTCCGTAAGGTTGCCGGTGTGTTTGATGCGTCCTATCTTAGTCATAGCGTTGACTTTCGCGTCGGCGGTGAAGAACGATGCCTTGAAAACCTTCTCAAAGTCGTCCCACTTTCCCCATGCTTCTCCTCCTTCCCAGATCTTAGTGTAGAAGTTCATCGCCCAAGCTCCTGCTGTTCCTTCTTGCATGTACGCAAGGGCGGTAGCGATCTTCTTCTGGTCGGAGTCATAGTAGGTGTCGTTGAGGGAGAGGTAAGTTTTTACGGAATATAACCATCTCTTGGCATCGGAGGGACTCCCGTCGAATTGCACGGGCAGTCCTGCCTTGAGTTCGGGTGTGGTTATCTTTACTGCTGTTGATCCGGACATGTTGTCTTCGGTATCGTCGGGTACTAGTACGTATTAGTCTAGCTTTGGTCTGGGCTGCGTCGTGGCAGAATCAGGTTCCGTTTCGTGACGGCTTCGGCTGATTATCAGTGGTGTCGTGGGGTGTTCTGATGACGTGGCGCCACAGATGTGTGGCGTGCGAAAGACTTTAATCTTTTGTTACGACTGGGATGGGCTCGTTGAACGACGGTTCAAAAGAGAACAGCGGTCGTTAACGTATCAACGCTTTACATAGAAAAGACTACGACATTGTCAGACGACACAGATGGTTTCGTACAGGTAGCAGTACGAAACTGGCTGAGTCGAATATAACTAGGTTCGGACTAAGACTTAGGAGTGCTAAGACTTAGAAGCTAGCTTCACAAGACGACTAGAGTTGAGAGGCTCTAGCGAAGGATGTTCCAGGTAAAACCCAGTAAGATTAAAGTGAGGAATCTATGAGTACAGGAGAGCCTTTAAATACTAAAGTACGTAGGGACTTTAGGGCAGGCTTGAGACAGCTACAGATGGCGGATAACTAAGTATGGTATACAATGACATGAGTCAATGGAATGCAGCAGAACGTCGCAGAACATATGAGTCAATGGAATGTCATGGAATAGTATAGAACATAGAAGAAGAAAGTAGAACGTACAGTCAAGTGACTGTGGGAGAAGTGAACCGATCATATGATCGTGTAAGAATACAACCGTTAAGGTAATAGTGACATAAGCAGAAGAGAAATGAATAGGGGCGTACAACGATTGTAACAGGAGGTCGGCAATGAGGGGTAATGGATATCGGTCTTTCTTGGTGATCTTGTTAAGGCAACAGAAGTCCACACAAAGATGGAGGGAGCCATCCTTCTTTTTGACAAACAGGACAGGGGCTCCATGAGGAGAGGACGAGGATCGGAGGAGTCCAGACGAGATGTTTTCATCAAGGAACTTCTGGAGGGCTTCAAGCTCAACTGGAGAAAGAGAGTATATGGTTCCAAGAGGTGGACTGGCCCCTTCTTCTAACTCAATTTTGAGGTCATAGGGTCAGTGAGGGGGGAGCTGCCCTGCTTTGCCCTTGTCAAAGACATCTGCAAACTTGTGGTATTCGGAGGGAATTCTGGAGAGGTCTGGAGGATCGGATGATATGGATGTGGATCAGAGGTGGGCTTTGGATGGATGGAGGTAGATGCTGAATTGAGTAGATCCTTCTAACTTGCAGGCATGGTAAAATGCCACTGCATTTATCAGAGATATGTTAGGGACTGAGGTACCAGCGGAGGGTTCGGATTTGGTCGGAGGAGAAATCTCTTCCATGGATGGGGCGCCCAGAGGCAATGGAGGTGTTGGAGAGGATGTTTCTACCTCAGATGGAACTTCCAGAGGTAGCAGAGGGTTTGGATGGGAAACTTCTGCTGTGGATGGAATGTCCGGAGGCAGTGATGATGTGGATGGGTTCAATGATGTTTCTTGTATAGTTGTCCAGAACTTGATGCTGCCCAATACCCAGTCAATCAATGGATTGTGTCAGGTGAGCCAGCTATATCCAAGGATGATATAACAGGAAGAATCCAAAGGGGTAATATAGAATGTATCGGAGGTGACTACACTGGAGGAGAATCGGACAAATAAGTTTATGGCTTCGGAAATATTGTTATTGCAAGTACCATCAAACAAACGGAGCGGTAGCAGAGGAATCTGATAAGTAGGAATTTTATGTTTTTGGATGAAACTAGTGTCTATGAAGCAGTGAGAAGAGCCACAATCTATGAGGGCAGGAAATTCAGATATATTGGAGAAGAACAGAAGAGAGATGTATGGGCATAAAGAGTTCGGATCCAGAAGGGTTACAGCATTGAGTCATAGCTCTGTTGTACGGGTTGGGTCAATGCAACCCCCATCCCGTATGGAGTCAAGAGGGTCGTGGGCTAATTTTTTGCCTCATCTGAGGCTTCTGGATCTGCTTCCAGGGCAAGTATTGTAGCATGACCTTTAGCCGCATGTGAGGTCAACTTGGTGCAGTTCTGGGCAGTATGACTGGGTCTGCCACAGAACATACAGAGTCTTTTGTCAAACTGTCTCTGATGCTCCTCAGTGGTTAACTTTCCATTGGCTCCAATACCATTGGGGAGGTCTGGAACCTTAGGAGTGGGAGAGGCTGCAGGATTGGATTTCGTGGGTCTAGTTGTTTTGGATCCAGATGAGTTAGCATTCGTCCGGTTGGATACTGACTGTCTAGGAGGGTTGGAAAGGGTCGATCTGTTTTCCTGAGTGACTTCCCCCTTTCGTTCCCAGTAACGGGCATTGATGGTCTGGGCGAGGGTTTTGAATTCTGAGAGGGTGGTGGGTTTACCCATGCGACTGATCTTGTCTTTGATTCGGGCTGGAAGACCATTATAGAATTGTTGTCATAGAGCTCCATCTCCCCATTCCCATACTTGGGATGCAAGTCATTGGAATTCTACAACATACTTGTTGATGTGCTGTCCATCACGCATATGAAGTTGCTCCAACTGCATTTCTGCATCTCCAGATGGATCGTGAGGTCCGAAGTTGGTTTGGAGCTCGAGCATGAACTTGGAGTAGTCATCCATCCAATCTGGACAGATACTATTCTTGTCCGAAAGGAGATCCGGTTCAAACCACTTGAGAGCCATTCCCTTGAGATAGGATTGGGCGAAATTGACTTTAGCGTGTCCAGAATGGAAAATGTTAGGCTTGCTTTGAAAGTTGAGCTCACACTGGACAAAGAATGCTTGGAGCTTGCGAGGTTCGGATCCATCGAAGGTATCTGGTTCCTGGATTTTGACCTTGCTATCATCTGAGGTGTTGTTATGACAGCTACTGCGAGCGAGATGGTTGATGGCTATGGATAATTGAGCTAAGACCCAGTCTTGGGGGCTAATATGGTCATCATCTTCTTCATTGTCCGGGTACCCAATGTCTGGATCCTCATCTCCATTGTCTGGTGGATCATCGTGCAACTTGTCATCAAAATGGATGGTTGGGCATGGATCAGTGTCTAGGTTATCCATGTTTGGGGTTGGTGTAACCGGATCTGGTCTGGCGAGATGAGCTGAGATGCTTTGTCCTATGTCGCTCATGCTTGCACGGCACTTAGAGAAACTGGTAAATGTTTGGACGATGGGTGTGAGGTCTTGTTGGATCGGACCAAGTCCGGCTCCTCAGAGGGAGTTCTGAGTTTTGCGTGGAGGCATGATATAGGTGGTTATGGAGATTGTACTCAGAAAGGTGTGAGTTCGAATATACTGTTAAGACCGTACTCAATAGGTGAGAGATCCAAAGGGCTTTGGCCTCAATTCATGCACTGTGCCCCTTTCCCAAGTACTACCCTTTATTTCAGAGGAGTAACCTTCATCCGAGGGTCCAGATGTGCTTGTGTAGCGGATCCGAAGGTATCAGATATGGCACGTCCAGTGTATATCCGAAACATATGGATGGAAAGAGTACGTCCAGAGGGTATCTGGAGTGTACAGATGGATTCAAGGTATAAGGCTAGTAGTGGACGAGGTCTGTACTAGAATCTAACAGATATAGACTACCAGAGGTAGAGTCAGAAATGTAGACTATAGGAATCAATCCTAAGTCTTGGAAGATACTTAGAGTTGGAAGTGGATTTGGGTTTGGATGAACAGAATGAGCAGAATCTAAGATGATATTCGAACTAAGGTTCTCTAGAGTTGTACATGTAGTTTATATACTGTAGGTAGATAGTACAGATAAACAGTGAGTCCGGAACCAGAGGGCTATGCACAAAGTATAATGGAAGTCTATTAGTAAATGCGCAGCAGATCAGCAAATGTGAGTTGGATATGAAGCACAGGTAACAGATCAGTAAGCAGGACAGGAATATACACAGCCGGGACACCAGTACAGGTAGATCACCAAAAGGGGATAGAAGCAAGTATGCACAGTGGACTTAGAACACAAGAAGCTGGGGCACTTGGATGGGTGATCCAGATCAGATCTGTGGTCTGGATAGAAGCAGGATCAATTGGATTGGATTGGATCTGATTGGATCTGAGATCGGATGTATGGAATATGACACCAGGTACTCATTCCTTCACCATCCGACTTCATGTTACAAAACATAAGGCAAGGAAATTTACATACTGGCAAGGCTAGGTAGACATAGGACAGAACAGAATTCTTGAGCCTTTGGGTTGCCTAATGGGTCTCAGCAAGTTGCTGGAGCTGCATGCAGCATGGGAAAGTTGCCATAGGGTGGCCACTAAGCAGCAATGATGCTGCCAGAGCTCAGAATGGAACTGGAGATAGGGGTAACACAGTATAGTTGGGCTTGGTAAGGGATGGAGAAGCTGAGGGGTATGGATAATGATAGGAAATGCTTTTGGCTTGATACATACATATATGCTAATAGAGTCATGCAATCCTATAGCAAATTCAACCATCACAACAGATTGGATATGGACATGGATCAGATGAATGTGGGTCAGATGTGTGAACTGGATTGGGTGGGGATTGGATGGATATGTCCAGATATATGGATTTGGACAGGATATCATAGTGGAAGTGGGGTGTAGAGTCTGGGTATATGACAAGATGAGTCTATACCTGTTGTGCCTTATTCCAAGTGAAACCATTGAGAAATGGTGGAGATCATGTTTTCAGCATGACACCTGCAAAAATCATGATTCAGTGTCACCTGCCATGGCTGCTGATTCAGACATTAAATTTAACAGCACATTTCATTAATTTCATTGTAGCTGCAATGTGTGAACAGGTGAGCACTGGGCACTTACAATAACTGGGTTCATGGGGCATTTCTGAGGCAAGTTATCAGTGTCTACTGACTCTGACTATGAATACATCCAGTGATCATATTTTTGGCTCAACACACACATCCAACAAGTCATAGGCTTGACAATTCTTTGATGTATCAATAATAAATATCTACCTGCCCATCCACATACCAATATTTTACACAGCAGTAATGATTTACATTTAGTTCTATGTTTCTTTATACATACTATAGTTTCCATGTTTACCACTACAGCATCCTAATCAATTACTATCAAAGTTCACAAGTTGTCAAACAGGCTGTTTACTAAATTCGGCAAGTGTGATTGTCCATTATTATTAGTGACATGAGTGTGACTCATGAAATAGTGGACTGTCATGAAATGAGCATAATGGATCTATAGAGTAAGGGAGAACAGGTGTGAAAGTAGCTTGCCAGCTCATGTGGTTTTTGTGTAGGGCCACATGGTTTTCACTTATGCTCACATGGCTTTCAGTTAGCTCACTTATTGGAAACTCACATGGTTTTGTCATGTAACACTGTTGCCCCTTCATGCCCAGTGAAAATCGACAAGAATGAGATAGATATGTGCAGATATAGATTGAAAAAAATACAAGGGAACTGTTACAATCACTGTACGCCCCTATTCATTTCTTTCCTTGCTTATGTCACTATTACCTTATTGGTTGTATTCATACACGGTCACATGACCTCGACATTTCTCTCACGATCACT
>MU172952.1:413668-423760 GCA_016695475.1 Suillus decipiens
TTATTGAAGTCGTCTTTCGAAGTCTTAGCACTCCTAAGTCTTCACCGAACACGATTATATTTGACTCAGCTAGTTCCGTGTAACACTACTCGGACCTACCTTCATCATCTGAAAGCGTAGTACTCTTTTGTACTTCGATGCTAACACTGTTGCCAATCACCACTCTCTTTTGAGCAGTTGTCAACGAGCCCATCCCAGTCGTAACAAAAGATTCAAGTCTTTCACACGCCACACATCTGTGAGCGCCCCCAGACACCAGACACCAGACACCACCAAATTCAGCCAGACTCGCCATGAAGCAAACCCTGAACCTGCCATGACGCAGATCAAGACCAAAGCTTGACTAATACATACAAGTACTGCTGATACCAGAGACATCATGTCTGGATCATCTACAGTAAAGATCACCACACCAGAACTCAAGGCCAGGTTACCCACACAATTCGATGGAACCCCTACTGACGCCAAGAGATGGTTGTACTCAGTAAAAACCTACTTCTCTATCAACGCCGGGTATTATGACACAGATGAAAAGCAGATTGCCACTGCCCTAGCCTATATGAAGAACGGAACAGTGGGAGCATGGGCATTGAACTTCTACTCCAAGGTGTTCGAAGCGGGAGAAGCATGGGGAAAGTTCGAGGACTTTGAGAAGAAATTCAAAGCTTCGTTTGTCACGGCTGATGAAAAAGTCAGTGCTATGACCAAGATGGGTCGCATCAAGCACACCAGGAGCCTCACAGAATACATCTTCGAATTCCACACCCTCGTGGCTGAATCGGCCCTCAAAGAAAGTACTGCCCTCATTTACTTCTTTGAGCAGGGGCTTAAGCCCGGTCTCCAATGTGCCATCTGTCAGATGGAAACAGTCCCTGTCACCATTGAATCCTATATCTCTGCAGCCATCATCCAGAACTCCAACTGGGAGCAATACGCAGCAGTAAGGAAAGGAGAAGGGAATGGGAAGAAGAAGAACAGGCACAAGTATGTCCCTAACTCCAAGAGATCTGACCCCGATGCCATGGAGGTCGATCGCCTTACCAACGTGGATCACTGCAAATATATGAAGAAAGGACAGTGCTTCCATTGCGCCCAAACAGGACATTGTGCCAACCGATGCCCAAAGAAGAAGGTCCCTGTTAGGAAGCAGGAAATCGAAGAAGAAGGAGAAACTGAGGAAGAAGAAGCCCAAAGGCTCACTGAGGATTTTTAGGTTGGGAAGCTGAGTTGATGACAGACTGCCCTATTGTACCCTTACAACTTGTATGCAAAGTAGGAGAAAGAAAGGAAATGCACATCCCAATTACCCTTTTCTCTCGAGTTCATAAGGACCCAGTCAACACCACAGCAGTCATAGACTCAGGAGCAGCCAGCACATTTATCTCCGACCAGTTCATCAAGGACCATCGCATCCAAACCCATCCACTGAAGAAGCCATTCGCTGTAACTACGGCCAACGGAAGCTACTCGAAAGGAAGGTTGATTTCCAGATATTGTATGCTCCATGTCAAAATTGACGAGTGTGTCATGTTCGGAAAGTTCAACATCATGAGGTTAGGACGACATGACCAGATTCTCCTCGGAATCCCTTGGCTCAAAGCCATGAACCCTGTCATTGATTGGGCAGCTGAAACACTCTGGCTCCCAGTGACGGAGTGGTCTAAAGAAGTTGAGAATAGTATCGACGATGGAAGAAAAAGTAACAAGCTTAGACCGTTCTTCTGCCCAGACATAACCCCCAGATGGGCTCAATCGAGGCTTAGGAAAGCCAGCTTGAGTGAGGGACCCCCTCTAAAAGGGGTCGAACCCCAGCCCATGGAGATAGATGAAACACCGAAAGGAGCACCACTACCACCAAGAGAAGAAGCACCACCAAGGCCAGTATCTCCTATAGCGAGACCAAAGAAGAGGGTGACAGAGCTAGAAGAATCATTCTGTCCAAAGCCTGTTGTCAGCAAACAAAGGCCCATCGAGGAACAGAAGAAGAACAAGAGGAAGGCAGAGCTAGAAGAATTCTTCTGCCCAGCACCCATTGTCAAAGAACAGCGACCGATCAAGGAACAGAAGAAAGGGAAGAGGAAGGCTGAATGAAGTATCAGCACCAAACAAAGAAACCCTATGCCACCTCCCTTTGCTTCCATTGAAGAAGTTCCTGATGAGGAAGTGACCCTGTCTCTCATCCCTACTGAGGATGACAAACCACCTGAACCATCTCCTAATTTTGACACAAAAGAGGACATATGGATGGATGCACTAGAAGAGCTGGTCAGAAACATCACAGATTACCCTTTAGAAGAAGGAGAGTTCTTAGTGGAATATGCACTCAATGGTGAAATGGTCAGGATTATAGAAGACATCTCCATGGACACTCCTCTTACACGCGATGTAACTTCTTACACTGAACAACAAGCAACACCTCTCAAATTCAGCAATAAATCGCAGGAGTTTGCCACAGTGGAGAAGGAAGCAAAGAAGAAAAGTTTCGAAGAACTTGTACCCGCTTACCTTCACAATTCCACCAATGTGTTCGCTAAAGATGGCCTTAACCACCTACCACCTGAACAACCAAGAACCGACCATCGTATTGAAACTAAACCAGGGTATGTTCCCTGAGTTTCAAAAATTTATCCACTATCACCGAAGGAATGGGAAGCAGTAAAAACATTCATAGACAAGAACCTCACCAAAGGATTTATATCGGAGTCAAAATCCCCACAAGTGAGCAGGTTCTTCTTCATTGGGAAAAAGAGCGGAGATCTCAGACCCATGCAGGATTACCGGTATATCAACGAATGGACCATAAAGAATGCCTACCCCCTGCCCTTACCAACATCACTTATTGCTCGATTGCATAAAGCGAAATACTTTATGAAGATGGATATACAATCAGGGTATAATAATATCAGAATACACCCTGACAATCGGTGGAAGGCAGCCTTTACCACAGAGTTCAGACTCTACGAGCCAAACATCATGTTCTTTGGTCTATGCAACTCACCGGCAACATTCCAAGCATATATGAACTGTACCTTCCAGCAGGAACTGAATGAAGGATGGCTAATTGTCTATATGGATGACCTCCTTATCTTTTCAAATGATTTGGAAGAACATCGATGGAGGACATGCCATATATTGGAGAAGCTGCGTAAGAAAATTCTATTCTGTAAACCCAAGAAGTGCACTTTTGATGCAGAAGAAGTCAAATACCTCGGTATGGTCATCTGCCCCGGACAGGTCACATCGGATATCAAAAAAGTAGAAGGGATTAGGAAATGGGAAGTTCCGAAGAATGTCTCAGAAGTCCGGTCATTCCTAGGGTTCTGCAACTTCTATAGGTCATTCGTCCCTCACTACTCCGACATCGCACAGCCGTTAGTCAACCTTATGAAAAAGGACAACAAGTTCACCTGGGCAGCAAATGAGCAGAATGCCTTTGAAGTGCTAAAACATGTGTTTACGACCAAACCAGTATTATGAAATCCAGATCCAACTAGACAGTTCGCTATCGCAACCAATGCATCGCTAGTCACCACAGGGGGGGTTCTTCTACAGATGGATGAGAATGGCGTATACCACCCATGCGCATACCTCTCACAGTTGTTGAACCCAGCAGAGCATAATGACCAGTTCTTCGACAGAGAACTGCTCACAGCTATCAGAGCACTAGCCGAATGGAGACACTATTTGGAAGGCAACCCACATCCAGTCATTGTCTTTACGGATCATAAGAACCTTCTCTACTTCAACACTGTGCAGAAGCTCATGTGGCGCCAAGCCTGTTGGTAGATGTTCTTATCCAAATATGATTTGGAACTGCATCATGTTGCTGGAAGTAAGCTCACAGCACCAGACACCCTGTCTCGCCAACCCGACCATGGGATGGGTAAAGAAGATAATACCGACCAAGTCCTCCTCCCCGACTCTATGTTCATCTGACTCCTAGATACCGATCTAGCCAATACGCTCCGATCATCTGATCCACTAGAAGACCCAGTCTTCAAAACTGCGTCTGATGCCCTTGACGGCATATGTCCTCCCCCTATGAAATCGGCATTGTGTTACGACTGGGATGGGCTCGTTGAACGATGGTTCAAAAGAGAACAGCGGACGTTAACGTATCAACACTTTATGTAGAGAAGACTACGACGTTGTCAGACGATGCAGACGGTTTCGTACAGGGAGGCAGTACGAAACTGGCTAAGTCGAATATAACTAGGTTCGGACTAAGACTTAAGAGTGTTAAGACTTAGAAGCTAGCTTCACAAAGACGACTAGAGTTGAGAGGCTCTAGCGATGGATGTTCCAGGTAAAACCCAGTAAGATTAAAGTGAGGAATCTACAAGTACAGGAGAGCCTTTAAATACTAAAGTACGTAGGTAGCTTTAGGGCAGGCTGGAGACGGTTTATGAGTAGAAGGTAACCATAAAGAGTATACAACGACGAGTCATAGGAATGTGATAGAATGTCGTGGAATGTATGAGTCAGAGATACACGTCGGAGGGATGACGTGGCGTAGAATGTCATAGAACGAGAGAGAGAAAGATACAACGTACAGTCAAGTGACTGTGGGAGAAATGAGATGGTCATCTGACCGTGTAAGAATACAACCGTCAAGGTAACAGTAGCGTAAGCAGAGAAATGAATAGGAGGCGTACAACGTTTGTAACACATTGTCTGATTGGAAGATCGACAAAGATATATTGTATTATAAGGATCGTGCATACATCCCTCCCACACACCGCCCAGAACTCCTTGCCCAGTATCATGATAATCCCACTGCAGGTCACCCTGGCCATTTTAAGACCAAAGAATTGGTCAAGTGGGAAGCTTGGTGGCCCGCTATGGGCTCCTATATCAGAAAGTATGTTGATGGCTGTGCCTTATGTCAGCAGATGAAGACAGATACCCACCCAGTCCGACTGCCCTTCATGCCGATCCCTTCCTCCACGATGTGCCCCTTCGCCCAACTTTCTGTTGACCTCATCACTGACCTCCCTGTATCTGGAGGCTTTGACAGTATCATGGTCATGGTAGACCATGGGCTTATGAAGGGGGTAATTATTACTCCATGCCACAAAATGATCACATCAGAATGGGTAGCCAAACTATTCCTGAAACACATCTACAGAAGATTTGGGCTCCACAATAAGCTTATCTCAGATCGCGGCCCACAATTCCTATCAAGATTCTCAAAGGAGCTAGCAAGACTCCTAGAATACGACATTGCACCGTCTACAGCATATCACCCTCAGACAGATGGCCAGACTGAATGACTCAATCAAGAACTAGAAACATACCTTTGGATATACTGCCGGAATAATCCCGAAGATTGGGTAGAACATCTACCAATAGCAGAATTCATGCATAACCACCGAAAGCACGATGCCAGGAATGCATTGCCATTCTTTCTGATGATGGGATATGAACCACGCACCATCCCACATCTGATTCCCAACTCAACCATGCCAACAGCTGAAGAACACGTCCGCATGCTACAGAAGATCAGAGAAGAAGCAATCTCCTGTCACAATCTAGCCATGCAAAAGATGGCCGAACAATCATACAGGCAGAAGTATACCCCATGGAAAATAGGAGATAAGGTTTGGTTATCGGCTGAGAACTTATGCCTGAAGCTACTGTCATATTCCATACATCCAATCCAAGATCTGATCAGATCTGATCAGATCCGATCAATCCTGCTTCTATCCGGACCACAGATCCGATCCGGATCACTCATCCAATGTGCTACAACTTCTTGTGTTCTAAGTCCACTGCATCCTTGCTTCTATCCCCTTTCGGTGATCTACCTGTACCAGTGTCCCAGCTGTGTATATTCCTGTCCTGCTTACTGATCTGTTACCTGTGTTTCATATCTGACTTGTGTTTGCTGATCCACTGTGCATTTACTAATAGACTTCCGTTATACTTTGTGCATAGCCCTCTGGTCCCAGATTCACTGATTGTCCATACTATCTACCTACAGTATATAAACTACATGTAAAACTCTAGAGAACCTTAGTTCAAATATCATCTTAGATTCTGCTCATTCCATTCATCCAAACCAATCCATCCCAACTCTAAGTATCTTCTGAGACTTAGGATTGATTCCTATAGTCTATGTTTCCGACTCTACCTCCGGTAGTCCATATCCGTTAGTTTCTAGTATGGACCTCATCTGCTACTAGCCTTATACCTCGCATTCATCCTTATGCTCCAGATACCCTCTGGATGTACTCCTTCCACCCATACGTTTCAGATATATACCGGACGTGCCATATCCGATACCTCCAGACCTTCAGATCCGCTATGCAAGCACATCCAGACCCTCAGACGAAGGTTACTCCTCGGAAATAAAGGGCAGTACTCGGGAAAGGGGCACAGTGCACAAACTGAGGCCAAAGCCTTTCGGATCTCTTACATATTGAGTACGGTCTTAACAGCTACCCTCGAAAAGCTTGCACCAAAATGATATGGGCCATTCCTGATCACAGCTGTATTGTCTCCGATCACATTCAAACTCCAGCTCCCAAAGCAATGGAAGATTCATGACACGTTCCATGCTTCTCAGCTATTGTCTTATAGCGAAAACGATGTCCATGGTCCGAACTTCCCAGAACCACCACCTGATGACATCAAAGAAGAAGAAGAATATGAAGTAGAAGCGATACTTGCCCATAAAGGGAATGGCAAACACCGAAGATACCTGGTGATGTGGAAAGGGTACTCATCGGCAGATAACGAGTGGATACCAGAAGAAAATCTGGGGAATGCTGAGCGGATCTTGAAAGCATATAAAAAGCGACACAACCTGTGAAGCGACTCTTCAACATGAACTACTATCATCTCTTGCCCTCAAACCACTTCTGAAATCAGACTATATGCCTTCCACCATCTACATCCCATCGACCCCAGCTTCACCCAATGCCTCCACATCAGAAATTACAGAATTGTCCATCTCTCAGTTTACCAGCACTGATAACACAGACGCCCTTGTCACCCCTGTCCGCCACCGTTCCCCCATTGCTCACGATTACACTCGTCCCATTGCTGTCATTACAACCCCCGCAGAAGACCACAACTGTGACACCAACACAGAGCGGTTCACCCACTACCTTGATGACCTCGAGGAATACACTTTCATCGAAGCCATGCTCATGTGCGAAGAGTATGCCATCGAGGTCAACAACATCATCATCAGAAGGGATGCCTTCACTGCTTCCCTCATCATCCACATCATCTGAAACGCCATTCTCATGGAACAGTGGGCAAGGCAAATTTCTAAGCAAGAGATTTGTCTTAGCATTATGCACTTGCAGAAACACATTAGGACTCATGCTCTATGTCTTCTGCCTCATGGTTTTGAGGAAGACCTTAGAGAGGCTATACAAGTTGTTAACGAGAGGTCAGCAGGAGTTCTTAGACTGCACAGTCCAGACCTGGCAGTCGGGTCAAGCCGCATTGCTCTCACAAATACCACCTTCCCTGCAAATCCTTGTTCTACTATCAGTAACCTTGTGGGTCTGTTGGCCACCATTCAGAGTGCCACCAAAACTACCTCAGCCATCGTCGACAGTATCCAACAGACCGTCAAAACCTCTTGTGAGGCACGAGATGCTATTGATGATGTAGTAACGGTATTAAGAGGACAGGAATCCCAGACTCCCTCGGTGTGAACAGTAAACCCTATCAACACCATCATTCATACCCAGACTACTTCGCCCGAATACCATCGCTTGCACACTTCGTTGCCAGAGCTCATTAAGACCTGGACAGAAGAACATCCTGTGGGGTTATACTCCCCCGCTCCCATATCACCGACTCTCCCACCAGTGGTAGTAAAACTACCAGAATTTGTCCCTATATCAGCTCTAGGAGCTACCTCCCCGTCATCGTGCAGTGAGCTTATAGCTGCCACAGAAAAAGAGGAAGAAGCACAACCTATACCAGAACCGCGAGAGAAGGGTAAATGTCCCTTTCGAACCATTATCCTGTATGATGTGCATCCGCTTAAGAAGACTAAAGCAGCAGGAAAGAGACGCCACTCGCAAAGTCAAGACCCTGCTTACGGTCATGTCGCTGTCGTCCCTCCTTTACATGCGACCTCTTCCAACCCTGACAAAAATCACATTTGCCGCATCTGTAAAAGTGTCAGTCATAGACACAAGAACTGCAATGAATACCACTGTGTGTATTGTCACACCATCGCCCCCAGACATCTTTCCATTTATTGTCTGCTGTTGAAAGGCAAAGACATCGGGTTCCCTTATAAAGACCACCACCATCCCAATTTCTACACCACACTCACGGCGCTTGAGTTAGAAGAAGATGAGAAGTACACGCGCGCCTGTCAAGAGCAAGACGAGGCCCGCACTATCGAGAATGACTACAGTGAAGATGGTCACTACATCTCCGACAACCCCATCTACTGAGCTAATCAAGATGAGTGAAGAACGGAGTCTTCACCATAACAACGGGGGTAATGTTACAATCACTGTACTCCCCTATTCATTTCTTTCCTTGCTTATGTCACTATTACCTTATTGGTTGTATTCATACACGGTCACATGACCTCGACATTTCTCTCACGATCACTTGATCGTACATTGGTACTCTGTTCTATCTCATTCTGTAACATTCCATTGACATCAGGATGTTCTATGACTCATACCTTCTATGATGTTCTTTCTATTCTATTGACTCACATCATTGCATACCTTATATGGCTAGCTACCATATATATATCTATCTCAGACCTGCCCTAAAGTCTCTATGTACTTTAGTATTTAAAGGCCTTCTTGTACTTGTAGATTCTTCACTTGAATCTTACTGAGTTTTACCTGGAACATCCTTTGGTAGAGCCTCTCAACTCTAGTCATTATTGAAGTCGTCTTTCGAAGTCTTAGCACTCCTAAGTCTTCACCAAACATGATTATATTCAACTCAGCTAGTTCCATGTAACACTACTCGGACCTACCTTCATCGTCTGAAAGTGTAGTACTCTTTTGTACTTCGACGCTAACACCGTTGCCAATTGCCACTCTCTTTTGAGCAGTCATCAACGAGCCCATCCCAGTCATAACAGGAACAGATTTTTTCACTGTGTTTTGACCTCTTTAGAAAAGTGGGACTTTTTGAGATGAAAAAGATAGAGACCAAAATGAATTTTTAATGCTTTGATACAATTTTTGTTGGCTTTAGATGGCTTTTAGATGCAAAAATGTGCTGAAAATGTTCCATTTAGGTGGGATGAATAGGCATCTAATGCCATTGAATGATATATCTATGGGTATCGCCATGGTTAGGTGCTCATGGTATCGCTGCGCCTGCACCCACCTCCACCATCCCATCATTCTACCTCATATCCATCTGCTACTCCTCATCTGCATCATCACCAGTGCCATTCCTTTCAGTGGGTCCAGCTGAGCTGAGCTATAAGGTAAATCATTGTTAGTATGAAGATATTGCAGATATCATGAATACCATGCACCTGTAGAGCCGCTTTGTGCTTGTATACCTTCAATAATAGTGCTAGTCAGTAGATAAATGACATCAATACAAAAACAACATACCTCTTTGTTGGTCTTTGATAGACCATTCCAGTAGGTTGCAAAGGCACTTGCTGGTTCTTTCTGATGGCCGTTTGATTGCCATTTGAGGGCACAAAGATTCCTATAATAATAAGAATAATAGTGTTAGCCTTACTTGCTTTGACCATAATAGATAAATCACACCATGCTGTGATCTTCGAGCTCACACACATGGGCTTTGTGCTTGGCTGATGCTTCTTTGCAGGTTGGGCCTTCAAGTTGATCATACCAGGAATGGGCTCCGGGTGGGTTGCTACCAGGAGTTCCATCTCGACAGCAAGGGAAGCTGTGTTGGTATCCAATGGGTCATTGGATGGAGGAGTGATGATAGTCAGCTTGGTGCTAGTGATTCCAGAAGTGGCAGAGTCAATGGAGGCAGGAACTTTCTTTGGGATTGGCTTGGGGTGAGGTTTGAAGACAAGATTAGAACTAAATTTATAGTATCAGTAGAATAGAATGATCAATAGAGCAATCACTTACAGAGGATTGTTGACCTCCACAGTAA
>MU172953.1:6535-16697 GCA_016695475.1 Suillus decipiens
GTTTGGCAACTTCCCAGAGCACTCTCCCATGTGCTTTCACCATACTCCAATGAAGATCCAACCCTACAATGATGAGCAATATGTAGAGTGTCCCTCCCCCTGCAAGGAGTGCAAACTTGCTACCAAATGTGTTCCATTCCATGAAAGTGCACAGGCTAGGGATCTTGGGAAAAGTGAGTGTCCCAATGACCTGATCATAGACATTTTGGAGTGTTCATATGCCAGTGGGTAAAATCATACTGCATAACAATAAGAACATGCCAATACCACCAAAGCTCAAGCTTACCTCTGGCACTTGATGGCAAGTTGGATTTAACTCACCACTGAAAGGAAAGTGATGTGCATGGCTCCAGTTGCCAAGCCTTGACATTGTTTCAAAATTGCCACCAGACTATGGTCCTCAAGAGATAAGGCAGTATCTGGTAGTGTGGCCTTGACACTAGTGATCCAGGCATCTATATCTTGGTGCAGAGCTTGGGGATGGGAAACTGCTAAGGCAGATATGATGGCCTCACATGAAGCACTGCTAGTCTTGGCCATATTCTCACCAATTTCCCAGTTGACAGCTGCTTGTAGGGCTGTGCCATTACATTTGCATTTCCTCTTGGGTCTAGATCTCTGTTCTGCTAGTCCAGCTCCAGCCTCCTGATCTTGTTGCAAATTCTCTCCCTCCACATGAGGGCGATGGTGTGATTTTTGGGCAATGCTACAAGTGAGATAGGTATGTGGAGTTTGGATTTCTTCATCTCCACTGGGATCATAGGATTCTCCTTCTCCAGAGACTCAGATTGGTGAGTGCTTCCTGCCAACTAAGCAACTGGATTTTACCTTCATCTTGATCAGGTTCCAGGTCTGTGGCAACCACATGTTGAAGGTGCAAGGCAAGAAGGTGCACTTCCCTTTCTCTAAGCTGAAGCAAAGCATATATAGCCAGGGATAGCTCTTTCTTTGACATGTTGAACTCCATCATTGGTTTTAAGGGAAAATTCCCATGGGAGTCAGGAGGGTGCACATGTGAATGATTCACACAAGCACCAGGCACAAGTTACATTACTAATATTTATTGTATTGTCTCATAGCAAAAATGCCTTAACACTTCTTTTGTGAAGCCACATCATATTGAGACCTTGAGATTCTGAGAGATCCACTGACCTTCTATTCTTGCAATTAACAAATGCAACCCTTGGTTTGGAATGTATTGGCATTGCTTATGTTTACCCCTGCTGCCCACTTCATTCTGTTAGCCATTGTCCCAGGGTGTCAGCTGAGATATGGACAGGATACCAGTGAGTAAATTGAGACATCTGGCTAAAATCACTTATTACATAAAGGAAAGTGCAGGATCTAGCAACTGGCACCAGTGACAGCTGTCATGCAGAAGGACAACAAAGGATTAAGCTTCATCCCCCTATACTCCACAACTTGCACACCAGGGTGAGTTCAAAGGCCCATGCCCTAGATATTGCTAAATTTTTCTTCAACTGCAGATTGGTTCCCTTTGGAGAGTAGATATGAAGCATCACTTCAAGCATAAATTTGTAGATGACATTATGAAGGAAGAAATTGGTCAACTATTGGTTTACAATTGTTGCTGGAGTAATAATTGCCTCATTGATAAGGCAGATGGCTTCATATCTCCCATACAGCATGATAGGATGATAGAAAACTGGATTGTGGCTATCTACTATAGGAATCCCTGTGACATCATGCAAAGCCTGCTAGGCAACCCTGCATTCACCAATGATAGTCTATAGACCAAAGAAAATATTCACCAATAGCTCCAAAAGTACAAGGATATATAATGAGATGTGGACAGGAGATTGGTGGCATAGTGTCCAGGTGCGCTCTTAGGGGTTATTTCCTTGAATATCTAGTCATTTATTTCATATTTTTCTAGGACAAACTGCCTGAGGGTGCTACAGTTGTGCCAGTAATTATTGCAACCAACAAAACACAGCTTACTCAATTCTCTGGCAATAAAACTGCCTACCCAGTCTATATGACTCTAGGCAATATACTGCATTCAATTCACCGCAAGCCTTCTCAGCATGTATATGTGCTTATCACTTACCTTTTAGTTAGTAAAAGTGTTGGAAAGGAGTTAACAAAGAAGCAGAAATCTGCTAGGGTTCAGCAGATATTCCATGACTCCATGAGAGTCATACTAGAGCCTTTGAAGAAAACAGGAAAGCATGGTGTGGAGGTCATATTTGGAGATGGGCACATCAGATGTATTTATCCCATTCTTGCCTGCTATGTAGCAGACTACCCAGAGCAATGTCTGGTCACTTGCTGCAAGTATGGTACCTGTCCAAAGTGTGGCCAGAAGGATGAAGAGATTGGGCAATGAGAGGGAGGAGATTGGAGAACCCAGAGAGATACCCTATGCATTATCAAAGAAGCTGCAGCTTCTTCCACCTCAACGACAGCCTTTCAGCAGCAATGCAGACTTCAAGGCATCTCAGGAGCTGTGACTCACCCCTTCTGGGATGGGTTCCCTCTCTGTGACACTCATTTTGCGATTACCCCTGATGTTCTCCACCAAGTCTATCAAGGCATCATCAAATATCTTATTATGTGGTGTACTAGCCTTATGGAAGAACAGGAGCTTGATGAAAGAATCAAGACACTTCCACCCTGTTTTGGTGTCAGGCATTTTAAGAAAGGCTGGTCAGAGCTGGCCCAGGTATCCAGTGTGGAGAGAAAGGACATGGCCAGAATCCTTCTAGGCTGCATTATTGGAAGGGCACCAACAAAGGTTGTAACATGTTTCAGAGCCCTATTGGACTTCATATATCTTGCTCAATATCCCAGTCATGATGACCATACCCTGCAATATCTTGAAGATGCCTTGGATCTATACCACACCAACAAGGATGTACTTGTGGATCTTGGAATACATGATCACCTCAATATTCCCAAGTTTCACTCTATGGTACATTATATTCAAGCCATTTGAGCTTTTGGTACCACTGACAACTAGAATACAGAAATGTTCAAGCATTTTCACATCGATTGTGCCAAGGAAGGTTGGAGAGCATCTAATTTTCAGGATGAGCTACCTCAGATGACATATTGGTTATAAAGGTAGGAAAAAGTGGCCATGTTTGAGACATATCTGCAGCACTTTAAAAGGGAGGAGGATAGGACAGTTGACAATGAACTTGCAGAAGCCAATTGTCTGGGTCCCTGTGTTGTCATTTTCAAAAAACTCATCTATATCAACCAAACTTTGACCAGCATTCAGAAAAATCATCACTGTCCCTCTTTTTCCCATCAGCTTCATGTCTATCTCAATGGCCTCCTGGATAGGAGTGAGGCTCTTCCAAGGTCTCATGTTCTTTTCGCCCACCTACCTTTTGATAAGGTTAGCATATGGCATAGCTTCAAGTTTGGTATAGATGCCCTGGGAAATGATATGGATAGAATTGAAGAGTGGGAATTGGTAAAGGCTAAGCCAGGAAGGCAGGGGGCTGCAGGTAGATTTGATATGGTAGTGGTAGTTCATACTGATGAAGCTGAAAGCATTGGCATGAAAGGTAAGTTCTACATTAGCGTACTGAAGCAAAACTGACATCTGTATAGGGATGAAAATAGGGAGACTTAGGGTAATATTTTTCTTACCAGAGATGATAAGAAACTGGTATCCAGTGCCTTAAGAGTGGTCTATTAGAGGACATCTTGCTTATATTGAGTGATATAAGCTATCAAGTGATATGCTGTAAAGACTACAATCTAGCTAGTATGATAGCAAACTATCACCTATGCTAGTATATGTTGAAGTCTTGCCTAGCTGCTACACTTGAAGGACAAGTACATTCGACCCAAGGGGTTTCTGGTGAATATATTCTGTCAAATGCTAATGTGTGATGCGTGATACTACTATAAGATGTTGCTGAAGGTAGTGGTAGCGATGCCGCTGATAGCATGATGATAACCATTGATGCTGATGCTAAAGCATGCTGAGTGTGATGGATACCAATGATGCTGATGGTACTGTGAGAAGCACTAATGATGAGTGGTGTGATAGCATGTACTGGTGACTATGACAGCATTGTATGCCAAGGGATAGCAAAACTCGCGCAAAGAGCAATGGCAAGATTATGAAGATAACAACAATAGCAATACTTTAGCAAGGATAGCAGTAATAGCAATGAGTATAGCAATGATAGTGCTGACAGCGACAGACAGGGTGATGATAGCATCAAAGGTGACAAGTATAGTGGGATGGCAAAGACCATTTAAAGAATTCAGAGATAATAGCGCTGACAGCGACAGACAGGGTGATGATAGCATCGAAGGTGACAAGTATAGTGGGATGGCAAAGACTGTTTAAAGAATTCAGAGATGATAGGTTTTCAAAGAAGATGTATTGGTATAGTGATAGCAGTAGCGGTACAGGGATCCCATCAAATGAGTGATATGATGTAAGAAATAATAAGTGACTTCTCCTACCGATGTACAGTAGAAGGGGAGTGTAGTACGGAGGAGAAGTCAGCAGTCTTTTATCATACTTCATAAGTATGCAGAATTGATAGGCGAGAGTAGTAGTGAGTAAGCAAAAGTTAGCTGTAGTGATATGTAATAGTGCTGCATGTGCTGTGACATGCATTCTACATGTAATAAGGCTTGCTGTGGGATTAGCAGTGGTAGATGGGAATAGACTATGCACCAAATGGAACTAGTGGGCATGGCATAGGCATTTGATGGGCATCAGCTCATGGATCATGGCTTGGCACTATGGTACAGTAACCTGGCAAGGGTGCAGTATCCTCAGTAACTCTATATATCAATAGTGTTAGGGTTAGAGGTGGTCACACTATGCAGGATAGGGGCTAGACAATAATGGAAATGAACCTATGCAAGGCCAGTGCCAGCTCAACTGTCACAATGCCTTCACATTACAATATGTATACAGTACATAGACCATTATCTCATACTAATGGTGTGGTGGTGGGGGCCATAGTACCCTACATACTATATGGCAAAGTTGCCAGCTCATTCCTCTTGCAGGTCCTGGTATAGCTTGGCCAAAGACTTGGAACACTAACACAGTATTAGATAAGTCTCATTTCTTTTTACTTAATAACTGGTCTAGTAAGTATGCATATCAGACTCTATGGTAGATAGTACTTAATCAGTATAAGGTATTTTATAATTGTCATAATAGTCATAACAACTTTTTGTACAATACAAATAACAACACTGCCTTATAAAGTAGCATAAATAAGTTGCCATAAGTTATTATGGCATGGACCCTTTTTCCTGATGTGTTGTTCATTTTCTTATACTAGCTTCCAATGTCAAAGCTATGTCTGAAAGCCAGAATCTTCCATAGAATGAAGACATGTCCACCAAGTGAGCAGTAGTAACAAGGTGTAGTAAAAGTTGATGGTCAAGCTAAATTAATCAATAATGCCATAACAAAAGGGAGGTTCACAACTATGAAGGCATCAGGTAATTGACCCAAAAATATAAAGCTTTACAAAGCTTTGTCTACCCCTAAAATTTATATATTATTTGTCATAATGATACTACCTGTAGTAAGTTGGGCAGAGCTGCCAAAAGCACAAGCATGATGGATTGCCTGCCATTTTATCACCAGTGCCAAATAATTCTCAATCTTTAACACTCATTTTATGATGAAAATCAATTTATTTTTAAAAATAGGAATACATATGCAGTTACTGGACAAAAAAAGATATGGGGAAAGGTATCAGAATGCAGTGGACAGCAGAAATAGCACAAGATAGATGATGGAGGAGCCACGAGGAAGGGTCAAGGAAGGACTACAAGGAAGAGTCAAGGAGGTACAATGAGGAAGGGCCAAGGATGAACCATGAGGAAGGGTCAAGAAGGGGCCATGAGGAAGGGCCAGGAAGGAACCACAAGGAAGGGCCAAGGAGGGGCCACAAGGAAGGGCCAGGAACAGACCATGAGGAAGGACCAAGGAGGGACCAGGAAGAAGGGCCAGGAACAGACCATGAGGAAGGGCCAAGGAGGGACCATGAAGGACAGCCAAGTGAGGGCCAAAGGGAGGACCAGGGAGGAACTGTGAGAAAGGGCCAGAGAGGGACCTGGAGGAAGAGCTGGGGAGGAACTATGAGGAAAGGCTAAAGAGGGACCACCATGAAGGCCAGGAAAGAGCACAAATTGGTGTGGACTGTGGATGAGATGGCAACAGCAGATGCTGAGCTTGAGAGAGTGGTAGTAGGAGCAAAAGAGACATGTTGAAGATTGAACTTGAAAAATTTCAGCCATGAGAACTGATGAGGCAATAGTGTCTTGATTAGTAATAATTGGACTTGGTTTGAAACCAACCATTTATCTCAACAACAACAAACCTGTAGTACTGCTATTGCTGTCTTGTTGCATCTGTTCATTCTTACTCACCTCCATGTGCACCTCTATGTAAACATATAAAGTATTGTTTGAGGGAATGAAAATATTTAATGTAGTCCTATGCCAGATCCCAGTGGATGACCCATGCTGATAGCTTTGTGTCTTAGCATTCTACTTAGTGGTCAGTGGAGCCTAGAGGCCTAGAAGCTATGTGGCCAGTTTCAAAAGTTGTCCAGCACTAAAGGTATCTTCTCACTAGAAGGGCTTGAAATGGGACAAATAAATAGGGCCAAATGGCAATGCACGAAATAGTTAGGATAAGTCTACTACCACCCCTCATCATCTGAAAAGGAGGAGTGTCTGTTAGACTCCAACTCCAACAAAGCAGAAAGAGACGAGAAGGAAATGGCCAAAGAATCTGAGAAGCGAGGCACAAGGGGGAGAAGCTGAGGAATGTGGTACAAGCGCAAGCTGAAAGAGGAAGAGAGTTATGCAGCCCACTGATGTTGGCTAAGCTTCTGAAACACATGTCAAATAAGTTATGTTTATTTTTCTTTTTACTTACTGACTATAAAGTCAAGTGCCCTGACGTACAAACATCTCAGTCCTTAAATAGAAACTGAGATGTGAGTACATAGTTTATGTATGCCAGCATTAGCTGATCAAAATGTAGCATGCCTTGTGTTTTCTAGGTAGTGCACTATCAATAGAGTCCTTGAATGGAAACTGAGATCATACCTTGTGTTTTCTAGACTCCTCACTCTATCTCGCTCATCTCATAACCAGAGGTTATGAGCCCTGACTCGACCCTGGACTCAATGCTCCCCAGAAACAACTCCAGCCTGTTCAATATTCTGAAGCTTGCAGAAGACAGCTCAAATTGGATAACCTATAAGGAAAGAACATTAACAGCAGTAGGAGCCCAAGGCTTGATGCAATACCTTGATGGTCAAGCCTGCAAGCCCACTCCATTCAAAGTTGACCCCAATATGAAGGCAGTCACCAAACCAGATGGAATGGTAGCCATGCAGACCAAAACAGATGAGCTGGATAAGAGGATTGATGAGTATCAGCAAAAGAATGCATTGGTAAAACAACAGGTGTTCAGCATAATCATGGATCGACTGTTACTATGTATTCAGAACCTCAAGAATGTCTCCTTGATCTGGGCTGAGATGTGCCAGATACATACGAGGGCAAAATGGAGCTTGTTCAAATTGATATGTATTGATGAATGCAAGAGACCCACTGTGACGAAGGAGCCAATGTCAGAGTGCACTTCTCCAAGTTGTTAAAACTTCGTGAATCCTTAGCTGGAATGGGTGTTAGTATCATGGATACAAATTTTCACACCATCATTCTAGGCTCACTCCCAGAGTCATATCGCCCCCTCCTACCATTCATTAGTGCTGCCACTAAAATAATGAAGACCCCACTCATGTTGAATGAACTCATCACCCTCATTACCAAGGAGTATGAGCATTGTCAGCTCACCAAGAGGCAGCCGAACAAAAGGGGTACTGGGAGTGCCTTATCTGCGAGGGAGAGTAGGGGAAAGGGCTGACCACCCAGTGGATCCAGCAAAGCCAATATGGATATCACATGCTTCAACTGTGACCGTAAGGGCCATTACAGAACTGACTGCTAGAGACCAGGAGGAAGGAAGGGCAAGGACTCAACCAACAACAAAGAAAAGGGGATAGAGGGCAAAAGCAAACTGCCAACTCTGCAGCTGAGGCTGACCTGCAGGAACAATATGCCTTCATAACATCAGACCTGGCCACTGTAGCAAAAGAGCTACACATACCTGTTGAGAGGAGAGGCATCATTGTCAATTCTGGTGTCACATCACACTTCTGCCCAGACCAAACAAAATTCCTTAACTTCATTAGTATTACCCAAGACATTTATACAGCCGATGGCTCCACATTGAGTGCCATAGGGTGAGGTGATGTCAAGGTGGAACTCCCACTGGGCCAAAAACAAACAACAGTCATGCTAAAGGATGCTGTCATATACCAGATTCTACACTTGACTTGCACTATAACATCCTGCTCAAATCCACATCTATCCAATCTGATACACTCATCCAATCCATATCCAATCCGATACACTTGTCTGATCCATATCCAATCTGAGACACTTGTCCAATCCATATCCGATCCATATCCGATCCATGTCCATGTCCAATCCATGTTCATATCCGAAACCATTCCATGCACCTGCACATTACCCCTTTTAGGATATACCTGTGCCACCAGCTCTTGGTCATCCCTGCCTTCACCTCTTGGTCATCTCTGCCTCCGGCTATCGGTTATCTCTGTCTCTGTCTCAATAAGTCATTCCATACAAGTTTTATCTCCGAGTTCATAGCCTGATGTTTTGTTGTACTTACTATTATTGTTTCTGACATAGCCTCGGACTATGCTTACTTACCTTCCAGCATGCTACCTACAGTATATAAACTTATAGTACAACTCCTGCAGACCTTAGTCTGATCATTGCTTATATCTTTACTTATCCTGCTGTCTATATAACTCTGTGTCTGTTCTCACTTGGGCTCCAGCCCTTGTAAGTCTCCAGCTCTGGACTATGGTAGTACTCCCTAGTCCAGAGCCTTGACTATCTGTCATATAATCACTTTCAGACTTCATCCAATTGTAGTCCGTCTCCCATTCCACCTTCAACTCTACCTGCAGTAGTCTTCCTCTGTTAGTTTCTACTTCGGACCTTGTCTGAAGTAGTCTATACTCTCTCTACTCCACATCTGGACCTACTCCTCTATAGTAGTTATACCATCCATTGTCTTCTTGGATAAGTGGTCTATAGATAAACACCTACAAAACCAAATATCCCCATGGTCAGTGATTCAGACAAATGCCAATGACTGGTAATGTGGTTGTTCGTGGGTGGCTGTTCATGTTCCTCAAACTATGGTCAGCAAAGGGGTACTCTTGTGAGACTGGCAAGGAAGGAAGACACAGAAGTCAAACAAACTAGAACCAAAACAGCAGTCAAATCACTTTCTCTAATGGAATGCAGGTGTTTTGGTGCAAACTGTGCTACTGCAGTTTGTGGGAAGTTACAACAATCACCCTTGTCAGACAAGCAGGTAGAATCCCTGGTCAAGACTAGTCAATGCTTCAAGAGTCTCTAGCTTGCTACTGAATCCTGCTGCCAAGGAACTCACTATGAGTATTAAGCAGTTAGCAGGAATGGATGTCCTTGGATTTCACTTCCAAGTCTCCTTTCAATAACTAGAGTCTATCAGTCAGTGACAACCTTGGCTCAGTATCACTACTCAGATGTGTGACATCAAGTGTTGCTATCAACCTCCAAAGTCTCTCCCACTAAGCTACTCTGGCCTTAGATGGACTAAAGAGACAACACAAAGATCAGAGACACAATGACACTAGCACCAGCAGACTGAGAGACTGAGAGAGAGAGACTGGGAGACTGAGAGAGAGAGAGAGACTGGGAGACTGAGAGAGAGAGAGGATTAAAAGACAAAAAAAGTGAAAGAAAGAAAGTGAAAAAAAAAAGAAAGAAAGAAAGAACAGAAAAAGAGGCAAGGAAACAGAGAACAGAGAAAGAAGAAAGAAAGACGACAGATGAAAGAAAACTAGAAAGTTTTTTTGACAAAGAAAAAGATTTGGTGTCTTGCTGGTTGTCTGATACAGTGAGCTCTCACTAATTTATAGCTTGCTGGTTGTTGAAGACAGTGAGCTCAGGGTAATGCTGTCTCACAGAGTAGCACCTCCAATCTCACTGTTGTTGACAGTGTACTGATAGTGCTGGTCACACTTCACTCTCAATTATA